>OU795037.1:14417949-15017949 GCA_917208275.1 Patella pellucida
ACCGATCTTCTGGTTATTGTGCTATTGTCTAACTCACCGTGGCTTATAATGTCGGTGGGGGTGGGACGGTAAACGGTGATGTTATCACGTTTAACAGAAAGCCGTAAGCAACACTACGTATTCATGTATACTAAATGTCATTGTGCTTTATAACAATAAGATGATACTTGTCAAAACGTCTTACTTTTAAACTAGCATTTGTTTCCCTTTAAAACTGTGTTCTACTATATAATCGTGTTCATCATTTTAATCATAGAACAGTAACTCAATAAACGTTTATTTTACCTTTAAAGGAGAACCCTTTGGAAGGCCAAAACCATAGCGATCGTCCCCAAATATTTTTAACAGAAGTTTGAGCTCACAGCGTGGTGCCAGATGAGCTCTTGCATAGTCCAGTATTGGGTAATCACCTAAATAAGCATCTATTTTTTGTCCACTGAAACAAAAAACACAAAATGTCAAACTAAATGGATCAAAATTCTCTTCCGCCTTTCTATGAAAGACCAAACAGCTCTTTATTCAATGTTCTTAATTCTTAGTTCTTAAAGGGACAATACCACTCTTGCTGGCTTGACAGCTTAAGAAAATAAATTATAGCCTTATTCTCAATACTAGATGTTTAAGTGTCCTACCTGTTGTGTAGGTTATCCATTACATCCTATTTTACTTGTTCAGAGGGTTCGAAAATATGTTAAAATCCAAGTCACATTTGAAAAGGTTTACGTTAGGTTTTTCAAATCATTTAGTTCAATTCTTCCAATTTTTTACATTAGGTGTGTTAAGATGAAATTTGTATCATCAATTATTTGTAATATTGTAAAATAGTATAATTTTATTGACCAGGAGAGAGATTGGGCCATATTATTCAGTTACAACAAGAGTAGTATTGAGCCTTTAATTCAAAATCCTTAATTGTTATTTCTTCATTTGTTGTCGTATTTTGATTTTTGTACACTAAAATTAACATTTGCATCTTAAAATCAATATGTTTTTCACAAATCAGACATTTGTCATATCAGATTTGTAAGTGTATTTTTGTTGTATTTCAATATAAAGATAAAATTTATTTTAGTAAATCAAAAAAGCAAATCTACATGTACATTTCATCATAGATATACAACGTAGATCAAATCTCGAACAACAAATTTCCAATTACAAATCTCCAAATACAAATCTTGCAAAACATTTCGCCAAAAACATTTCTCGAATTTCATCGAACCGGAACATTATGACGACACGAGCGGATATAACCTGGCATACAATAAGTCACCATACAATAACTGTTCTCGGTTTTACGCAAAAACATGTTGAAGGAGGTCGTTTTGGATTTTAAGAAAACTGGTTATGTTTAAGGCCTACGCCACACCATTAATTCAACATATTGCCACAAGCAAATGAAGGGATTAAAATAATACTTCTTACAACTGCTTGACTGTATATTACAGTAATTACAAGGTGTATCATCCGCCATATTGTTTTGACTCGTTGACGACATTTCGTCGGCTATCACCCAGCAACACTCATCGTTTATATTGACTTCATTTGATCATTATACAACTTCCGATGTAATCAAATTGGGCCTTTTACAGCATCATTAATTAGAAATCAAACCTGAAATACTATCAATTAACGATTAGCAACTTCGTCGGACAAAAGCGCTATACAAATGGATTATTATTATTATTTATTATCTTGCTAAAGATATCCAAGGTTTAGAGGTTTAGGTAAAATAATGGCGAGCAATCAAACGTCGATTATGTTTTTGGTATAGAATGCAACATTTATTAGTTTAACCTTTTATCTTGTTGATAATTCAACAGGCGTTGAACAATGACACTATCATTACGATCCTCGGTTTTCTATTATTATCTTTACTCCTGTACTCAGATAGCGTGCACTCCATCTTTAATCAACAACAAAATCCATTCAATTAGTCAATAAACTGCAGGTTAAGTTCGGGCGTGTAAATTTCCAAAATTGTTATAATTTTTTTTTATCAAATTCGCAATAATTGGAGTATAAACAAAATCTATCAATTATAAAAACTATTTCAAATAATCGGCCCTAGCATTACGCTTTGTGCGAGCCATTTCATATTGACGTTCGTTTAAAAAATAGATTACCATCTTGACAACGTCACGTTCTGTCAATAAGTTACGACCCAACTTGCAGCAATATTCTTCCGTTTCTTTTTTACCCACAATACAACTATTGATTTTATTTTCTCAACAAACTTGGAGAACTGTCTCAATTGACATATATCAAACCCCGAACAAGATTAGCGGACCAACGAGAATTCCGTTAACAGACAAAATTAAAACTTAGAAGGGAACAATAAAACTATTGAGATCTCTTAGGGCTCATTTCAAGCGGCTAAATTAACTGAAATGAGGACTTAGAATGAGGTTTTACACATATTTTATCTTACCACAAAACCTGGCTTTAGCTACATTCAAGATATAAAACCTTCAAGCAGAATGTACACGCTCAAAATGAAATATTTAATTAAATGCCTTCTCCAAAGAATGATATTTTTCCATCCAACATTTAATTCGTAAATTGTAAAGCACTGTAGCGATATTTCTCAAAACATCTCAGGGGCAATAAAGGAAGCGTGTGTATTTGTAACCAACCAACCAAACATAGCAATCTGTAGTGTGCCAACACTATATAAGTATCTTTAAAGTCAGGAAAACCTGCCCTACCCCATCAACTGTTTTGACTAAGATCTATTAGTAGACTGTTATACTAAATATTTACACGACATAAAAATTGAATATTGGGACAATAAGTTCGCAGAGATTTTTTGGCATATATATGTATATACCCATAAAAATAACCTTAACTCCACAGCACAATTCCTATGTATTGTTCACTATGATATATCAGTTTCTATATGTCTAGTAACATGAAACTTCAAGGCTTTGTTTTTATAATATTGTCTATTGTTTCTGTTGCTTGCTCTGTTTTTGCTTCGTGTAGAATCAGCAGTAGCTACCAAGCTGTTGCGAATATTGTATGAAAGACAATGTGTGGGTAATCGGGTGAAAATATGTAGAATGTCCAAGATTTTCACAGAATCGAATAGGAAGTTAATATAGACGATAAAAAGACTACTTGTTTGAGAATTAAATACGTAGTAATTCGTTGCTCGGCCACGAAAGCTTTTGTTCACCAATACTAATGTGTAAGAACCAATTAAGAATCATTTACGAACTTCATGAACCGTCTACGGTATGTTTCTTTTTATTATTTACAAAGACTACGACGAATTACGGGTTCGTCAGCTAAGAACTGCCACAAATACTTGAACGAATATCGTAAACTTTTCCTGGCTTTATCGGTATTATTCGTCGGGATCGTAGTGCATTCGTAATCGAATTCGGTATATTCGAAAAGAATTTGGCTTATTCTTAACTGAATGGCTACATATTTTTCACCCGATTATCCATAAATTATCATAACTCTTTCATACACTACTCGTTACTGCGTTGTAGCTACTCCCGATTCTCTATTATATTTTTAATTTCTTTATCGAATCGCCACAAGGTTACAAGGGCAAAATTAACCCGAGAATCATGGGTTAGAGAACTTATTGTTCTTAGAAAACATTTCAAAGCCCTTAAAATTCTCTACCTTAGGGCTGAGCAACCATCTCAATTTACATGATACGTTTTCAAATAACTTAAACCCGTCATTTTTCTTCTGAAAATGGAAACCGGTGTCCCAAGCTATATTATACGATGTCTGGATAAAACCAGACTTTTATTATATAAAAATAACGTATAGTTTAAATTTCCCTTTCGTTATTAAGTACAGCAAGTGAGTCATGCACTGTATGTATCTTTTAAATAAAAAATTGACCCGAAATCTTAAAAGGATTACATACCCAGATAAGCGGTCCCAACGACTCAATATTTTGAGACAAGATAAATAAACCATTCCGCTATATTTTGGCGTTTAAATTTCATACGTACACGGAATTTTATTTCCGATCCTCTGTTAAAATTGGGATCGTCCGTTTAAGGTGGCATTCTCAAAATTGTCCTCAAGTCTCTTTAAAACTTGAATTCGGTTTTTATTCGTACAGTTGTGTTCATACTGATTGCAGTCTCCAACAGGGTGGCAGCCGTGCAGTCGTGTCGAATATTCCATGCATATAGAGATGTCTATATCGAAATTGAAAAGAGCAACGAACAGTACTTTATGAGCTTTGTGATACTACAGCACTAGATGGTGCAACGTGAAAACAAGTAATAAAATATATATAGATTGCATGAAACGCAATCTAAGACAATAAAGCTGTCGATGTGTTTGATTGATGTTCCATCAGAGAGAATATGTATCCGAGTTTATTTAAATTTCATTATTTTTTTTCCTGGATGAAAGATTTGTCAGTTTATAAAGAAAATGCATTGGACTGTAGTTCAGGATGCTATATTATAACACTTTAATATGCAGGATGATGCAGTCTAACACTCTAAAGTTATGGATGATCATTTCAAACTCTCTAAAGTTCAGGGCCCTATTTCTCGAAATTTTAACTAAAGATAAAATCCAAATTTTAGTAAATACTTCAATTTTGATTGACTAACCACTAAAATCAATCTAATATTATCCAATCAATTTTGAATTTTATCTTAGTTAAAAATCCGTGAAACAGGCCCCAGGGTGATAAATGCCAAGACTCTATAGTCAGGGTTGATAAATTCTGACAATCTAAAGTTTCAGATGATCAATTCTAACACTCTAAAGTTTCAGATGATAAATTCTGACACTCTAAAGTTCACGATGATATTCCAAAAACATTGTAACACTCTAAAGTTTCAGATCATAAATTCTAACACTCTAAAGTTTCGGATGATAAATTCTAACACTCTAAAGTGGACAGCATTTTTAAGAGTAAATAAAAGAATCCAACTGTGGATTGTGACAAATCAACACACACACATTGTTTACAGGAGTCCATACTACTTACATGATCATCTCAATGGCAGTATCTGTAGTAGGTACAGCAGTAGACATGGCATATAACTTACTGGATATTTTTTCTAAAAATCCCCCAACAGCACTTCCTGGTAATAGACCTATACGTATATCTAGTAACTAAAAATAAACATAAATTATACATACAAATATTATACAAAGCAAAGCTGATACGATTCGTCCTCTGAGGTCACTGTAAATACAATAAAGAAAAGTTTGAATTACCTAAATTAGAAGGGAAAATCGATATTGTAGAATGCTCAAAGCAAAGAGAGTGTCTTTTGGGGTAATGCAAATGTTAAAAGTTGTGTGAAGCCGAAAAATATGACAGAAACTGCTTAAAGTTAATAAGAATTATCTTCACAATCGGAATAAATCTTAACATTGTGTACGCAACCCGTACACTATCCACAAATCCTGTACCCCCTCCCCTAAACAAAATTGTGATGGTTAGCGACAAGGGAAGACACTGTTTGCTGTCAAGGTCTGGATGATTTTGAAATATATTCCAAAAACATATTCAAAATAATGGACCTGTACTTTTTACGAAGATATGGAATTGATTAAAGCGACCAGATGAATACAGAGTTAAAATCCTTATACAAGTGCGGTAGTGAACAATGACTCCTGGTAAGAGGGGATCATTTATGTTGTCTAGTTTTTCAATGGCAATTATTTATGATATTACTCAATATAATATAGATTTTTCTCCATGTAACTATGCATGTATATCTATTTATATAACAAAACAATAGTGTTTCTGTTATCACTATGTTGGACATTATTTACACTGTCAACAATAAAATATTGTAACATCGATTCTAAATGTCATTCAAATTCAAAATCCATTACGGTAATTATAACGTATTGTTCAACCCTTCTTTTATTCTGACGCATTAAAATAATAATTGTCTGTTCGTGTTTAATAAAGTCATTGAAACCCCTGTGTGTGTGAGGGTAATGACATTCACATTTAAAGTACATTGGGGTAAAATCATGTAATGTCAAACTCTTACTTTTTCTTCTGCAGCATTAAATTTCTATATGTGTTTATCAAAGTCATTGATACTTCTGGATTTAAAGGCATGTCTTTCTGTTATTAGTGATTTTAAGGTGAAAAGACTACAGATTCAATGGAACATTAAGAGTTTTTCTTTCAAACGTTTTGTTACCTTGCTTGCTTTGAGCCGAGGTGATTCCTTGCGATTCAGATGAGAATCATGGACCCGTTTCACATGATTTAAGTAATTTGATTGGATAATATTGGATTGATTTAAGTACTTAGCCAATCAAAATTGAAGAATATATTTACATTTCGATAAACATGGCCCTGCTTTTTGTGAAATGGCTAAACCAATGATTCACTGTCAGTATACTTGGACTAGAGGTTTAGAGGATATACTTTTTTTAATGCATCAAGTCTAAATGCTACTGTTTGGTTAGTCAGATGTTGGGATGAATGAAGAACCATGGGACACCGGAAGTAGTCACAACAACCCAGACCACTGATCTCAAGTGTTTCGCAGAACAATTCATTTTGAAACAGGATATAATATCAGTATGATCAAGCATTCGATCAGATATTTTATATAAATCAGATCAATGAAACATTTGACTTACCCTTGAGTCACCTATATCCGTATAGTCTATGCCAGCATGTTTTCCTGCTATAAAGGCAGCCAAATTAGCAGTATAACTAGCAATGATAAAAATGGCGGCAAACGCCCAAAAGTTTTGCATGACTTTACTGGGCCAGGCTTTCGGTGATTTCGTTTTAACAGTATGGCCAAATAACACAGAATACACCATAGTTAATCCAGAAGCTAGTGTATAGTTTGATTTTCGTTTTCGACCCCATGGATTTAATCCGAATGGACTGTTCCATTCAAATAAGGCCATGGCAATTGCGGAAAGAGTAGCACTGACAAATATTGCAAACCACACTTGAAGCGCAAAAGGTTCTAAAAAAGCATCCATATTTGTTTCGCGGGTTTTCTCGGAATACAAAATAGAAAACCCTGAAAAGAAATAAGGGTCCGTGAAATCGATCACTTCAGATCGTACCCGTGTAATACTAAAGGCTCCCACGGCGAAATGGGCTGTTCCATCCATTAAGTCTCGCACCATGCCGTTCCAACTGCCGTTCACCTTCCTACCGTACGTTTCATCCTGTACAATGAATAAGGTAAAGTCGAAATCCAGATCACTCGCCAGTTTATTCAGCAGGTCAATAGCAAGACCCCTACAGCAGTGAATTTCGTATGTTTTATTTTCGCGATATATTTGTTGTTCGTAATCACGTATTGCTGAGATTGTTTTAGCTTTATCCTTCGAAAAGACTTTGAGACACGTGGTGTCCGTCACACATCTTTGATAATCTTTATGTGGAGCTTCTTGCATCACAAATGGCTGAACGGGGTTTGTCACCACACGATAGCGCTTGCGTCCTTGTGTCTTAGAATCTGGAGACGAGGCATCTCCCGGCCAAATGATCCCAAATGGTCGCACATCATCTCCTTGTATACATCCAATATCACGCCATACGTTACCGCGACCATCAAACACTAAATTCCTCACTTTAAAAGATGAAACATTTAAATATCCACCGGTATCAAACTTTAATGATCCCGTTAATCCATATATAGTTGTATCTATCAAAGCTCTGAAATAGAAATAAAAATGTCATCGTGAAATCCGTTTGTCTCAGAAAATTATGGTCCTGTTTCGTTAGGTTACATATTTATTGCCTGGCAGATCATTTATCTTCTAGTAGATATCGCGTTTCAAGTACTGAAGCGAACTTTTTATTATATAAAAGTAGATGTTTGAAAATGGAGAGTTGCAGTCATGGATCAAACTAAAACAATGATTGCCTAAGTCCTTTTTTGAAAAATAAATACGATAAAATTGACTGACCCAAGCCTTAGGGAGTTTCTTGGGACTTGCTAAATTGCCTAGTTTGAAAATGGAGAGTTGCAAGTGGTATATCCAATAAAGGCAAACAATGTCTAAGTCAGTTTTATATAAAAAAATATGTCCCAAGGTTTCGACCAATAAAATTGCGCATCTCTACTTAGGCTAAGTAGGGGATACTTATTACAGCAGGCATTTACCTAATTATTAACAAATACCCAAGTTTGGACATCCTAGCTTAAAGCGAGAATTTCATATTTTCTAAGAAAGTCAAAACATAATATTTGCCATGTCTTTTGCTCAATAGGTTATCAACTCACTATTATACGACCATGGGCATTATTTCCCTCCCTTAAAAAATCATTGACACATGAAATAATAACTCAATTACCCCTCATTGCCTCCATACATAAGCTTCCTAAAACGTTGGGATTTGAAGTTGAAAATGATATTTTGCCAATTTCTCAGCCAGCAATAGTGAATTATAGGATTAAAATGATTATTCTTTAACAAGGTAGAAATGTTTATTTCAATAAATTTTAAAAATATAACTTAAAAATTTGAAATTGTAGCTGTAATCATAAGCAGAAGTACTGTGTCCTAAAATGAGTGACGACGGGCCGACAGAAAGACAGACGGATGGCTCTATTTCAATAGCCCACTGATTTCTATAACATACGAGGTGCTGTAATATTTATTTATAGAATATTTTGTGACATTTTCAAATGTGTTAATCACGGCTACAGTATTTTTAAATATAAGTTCATCGGAGCTAAAACTAACAAATATAGAAAATATGTGAATTCTTTCAGAATTATGCAATATTCAGAGAGAGAGAGAGAGAGAGACAGAGAGAGAGAGAGAGATATGGTTTAATTTTATTTAAATAATTCGCTTGGGCGTAGGGTTCTTTAGCAGTCGGAGGAAACCGGAGGGCCCGGAGAAAACCCACGAGGTTGGACAGGCGACCCTACTCCTTGCCACGTACAACCGGGGATTCGAAACTACGTCAGTTGACTCAATGACAGGCTTTATGATACATCGCACACGCTAATCATTCAGCCTCACAACCCCCCTGCATTATTCATACAAATGGCACCAATAATATTCTACTGAAGATTATAACGCCAGGAAGATAAACCAGTATGTGTTTGGTTTAAGCCATGCCACTCAAATGTTGGCGTGTATCATCCAAACATAAAACTTAAAAAATAATTATTTTGTAACTACTACATTTTTTAACCTGTGGGATTGGCGACAACCTCGAAGGTGTGGTCCCGTGACTAATATAAATCTGAATAAATAACGGATCTCTGTGGATAGCCGTGGCGATAGAGAGGCGACTACTCACCAATGCAACGAGGGTTCAATCCCAGCTCAGGGCAAGAACTTTATCGTTGTAAGTGAGAGGGATATTCGGTCTCCCGTCCGATCAGGCAGGTTTCCCCCGAGTTCTTCGGTTTCTTCCTGCAGTAATGATCGAAATCATTCGCACGATCTGTGCCAAGGGCCAAATGGGAAAAGGGCCTAATTTGCTACCCTAGTAAAATGACGCTATTATTATTATTATTATTATTATTATTATTAAATAGCTTTATATGACGTCGGCAGACAAGAACGCGGGTCTGCATTTCGTTTTGTTTTTATAATTTCCATGGCCACCAGCCCACCACAACAGGAAGATCTAGCCGTTTTTACGTAAGTTATGCGAATATCTACCCACGTTAAGAACTCGACACAACAGATCATTTGATCGGTTAATACCTCATATCAACCAGGGGGCGAGTTATTTGACAACTCTTACGGATCCTCGAGTATTAAAATCAAGTAAACAACGATATTTTTAACCTTGAAAAAAGATTGGTCTGATATCTACATCAGACCACTAGGATCAATCAAGTGAAAAAATGAATTTTTTATTATACCTTAATTTGATTGACCTTAATGGGGTTCGCCGTATCTTGTAATTACGAGATTGTTATCTGGTAATTGCGAGATAGTTATCTTATTAACGAGATAGGTACGAGATAATCAGAATATTTTTCTTTTCGTTTTCATATCAGAAAATACTACAGGGACAATCGTTTACTTGACTGCGATATCACTATTGTGAGACCAGGTGTTAAATCATACATCATATTGTTCCAAAGAAAACGAACCGAAGTCCGTAACTCACAATCTTCGACATCGAAAACAAGAATTATTGGTCAAATTAAATCAACATTGATGATGTAAACTTACAGGGAAAAGATGAGCTTCTGTTATCCGATATTTAAGATAAAATAATCTTTTTTAACATTGGTACGAATCGTGTACCATTTTGCGCTTCAGCCCCAGTTGTAATAACAGAATCGAGGTACGAAGCTTACCACATGGAAAAATCAGACGCTAGGAATTTGCACTCGATTGAGATTGCAGGCTTATTTCGCCGAACATAATTGATTTGAAATGGGAGTAAAAACGGAAACCATTGACTGTAAATCAGTTTATAAACATTCTGTTACAGTATTATATGTGTTGCGACCCACTTTTGTGGATTTCTAGGTCCCAAATGTTAACGATTTAGCCCCTTTAAATTACGTTATTACTTAAGACGCCTAGGGATGCGTATTCTCTAGTAGTGACGTGGCCGTGTTTACGATTTGTTATGAAATTCTCCTATATATTATTTATTACACTATTAATATAAGTATTTCCAAATATAAAATTTAAACACTCTCTGTCAACCACAAATGCAATTCAAAAAGTAATTTAGCAATTTACATGCATCAGCTACAAAACTTTAACAATACAAAATTACAAGCGGATCGAATTTGTTGGTTCATAATAAAAGTTATTCCATGTTCGTCTATTTCGAGCCTTGCATTTGCTCGTTAATTTGACAGATTCTATTAGAATTTGTCCGAGTTGATCGTGTTCCTATGTTATTACACTCCAGCAATCAATCACGGTCGTTAATGGCGATAATGTACTTCTCTTTGTTTTAAGATAAGATCATTCGATGATTTCCTGCAGAAAGACACGACAAACACATGTTTAATAGCAAGATCAGGATTTCAATAGCGTAAAACAGGCCATATTGTTCTAATACACGACATTTCGTTTGTTCCTAATTATAACAGATCATTTTAAATATACAGCCCATTAAAGACAGACTTTAGCTTTAAATAGAAGAAGGACGTCATCTTCGCCTTAGTAGAATTGGAATCAGCGTACCAGATAATTTGCTTTCGTTATATTGTACACCAAGGTCGTTCACCTGATACGGTTTAAGAAATGAAATTGGGGTTCTGGGTTAGCGTGGGTAATTGTGATCGGACATCGGCCTACTCTTTTTTTGAATTCAAACTTTACGTGTACGCATCGGATTATAGTCCTATCCGAACAATTACGCGCTGTGCCTTCCTTGTCTTGCCCTCCGTCCTGCACCAAAGACAAGCGGGACCTACGCCGAAAAGTTCCGATGAAATTTCTCGCCACAATACGATTAAAATACAAATCTATGTTTCGTTTTTTTATACTTTCGATGGCCTACTTTATATGAAGAGCTGAGTGGTTGTAGCGATAGGTCGCGTCAGAGGTTACATGAGCAGCGTTTGATCCTATAAAGTCAAACATTTGATTAACCAATTAGCATTGATGTTACTAGTGGACGAAAAACCGAGGTCCTACGTATATATTGACGTGCACGTAAAATAACACTTGACCATTGGAATTCAAAACAAGATTCGCAGTGTCACTGACGGGGCAAAATGTCCCTCGTAGCAAACTATATTAGGCTAGTCGGAAGTAAACTCTTTTTCATTTCTTTGGGTCGGTCAGCTATATTTCAATAACCCATACAGATTATATTCTTTTTTTAGAGAGAGAGAGAGAGAGAGAGAGGGGTAGAGGGAGGGGGCTAGTAGGGGTCTTAAGCAGTGGGAGAAAACTGGAGGACCCAAAGAAAACCCATGAGGTTGGACAGGCGACCCCACTCCTTGTCACGTACAACCGGAGATTCGAAACCACTCCCTTTGACCTAATGACAGGCTTTATGATACAGCGTGCACATGCTCACCATTCGGCCATCCAACCCCCTTTTTAGAAGAGATTATAGCTTGTTAACAGTACATTTTGTGTAAAGTTGGCACTGAATGTTGATGTGGTCTTATCCTTGTGGATCAAGGTCCATATGTGATAGATGTAGCTATGTCCATAAAGACTTGATCACTATCACATTGTGATATAATAACCATAATGTCTATAGAGGTATAATCCACGGTATGGAGCTATGAATACTTTAATATGTAACACTACCTGTTGCTTTAGATAATTGCAACTTGCCCAAGAAGGGTAGCAGAGGTAACATATTGGTTACGTTGAAATTTAGGACGAATAGTTACATGTTTACTTGTCTGCTACTTTCAATTTATGTAACTCAAGACTTTCATTATACTGAACGTGCTTTTGAGCAAGATGTTACCACAATGGGACGTGCGCAACCCAATGTCTATGAGGAAACCAGTGGTGATTAGTTGTCTGTACGCGGATGTTAACTTAAAATATGATCATGGACACATACCACATAAATTCACCCCATTCGGTTAACCCGGTAGCTATTCCTTCTTTTTAAAAAATTAAACCATTTGTTAATCCCGAAATGATCTAGTTTGTGTCGATTGGGCTTTTACCCCCATTTCTCTCTCTCTCCTTTCCCCTGGCGTGTTGACTTGGCGGTGCAGAATCAAACTAAATGGTTAGAATTTACATTAGCTGCCAAGGCGGAAGGATAACTTAGTTTAGAGGGGGAGGGGGTTCCATCAAATGGGCACAAAACAGCATCCGACTTTTTTACACCCTCCGCAATGAGCCTCCAGACTATAGCACTAGCTTTTCACTTTTGGAATCGACATCCCCGAGGTAAGGCGGAAGGATAACTTAGTTTAGAGGGGGGAGGGGGTTCAATCAAATGGGCACAAAACTGCATCCGACTTTTTTACACCCCCCGCAATGAGCCTCCAGACTATAGCACTAGCTTTTCACTTTTGGAATCAACATCCCCGAGAGAAGTTGTTTTGCACACTGTTGGTTTAAGCATATTCAAACTGTAATTTTTTTTTTATTTGAACGGAATTTGGTCTCTTTAAATAGGGAAAAACACGCTAGTTAAATTGATGTTTAAATGGCCACTGGTATATTGACGTTAATGAAGTTGTATTCCTGTGATTCTACATTACCGTTTGTCACGCGATCACATCACGGTGTCGAGAGTTCAAAGGTGAAAGTCGATGTCGTTTGGGGAGAGAAGGCGTATCAATGCGTGTGATTATCAATTGTTTTAAGTAAAGAGATAGACCGCGTACTTGTAAACATGCCTAATTTGTTTTTGTGTCAAATAATTGATTTGATATGTCCACATACGAATGCAAGATTCGAAGACAGTTTCTACTCAATTAAACCAGACATGTTGTTTAATCACCTACACATTAACTGTTAGAAATATTTACTCCTAATATTCGACGGAGCATGTGAGACTGTGAGTTGGTTGATGAGAAGAGTCATTATCCATAGTTAGTAATTTGGTTTTTAAAATATTTTTTTTAGAAGTGTCCTGAACACTGGTGCGGATACAGAATGTGTAGTGGTGCTAGGGTATGTGGCCCTCTTTTCTATTCGCATTTGTTAAATTGATATTCTCTTCGCCACAATAGGAACGCTCCTCGGAATTAACACTTGGGAAATCGCAATTCGATCATTATGCTAATCAATTGTTATGTTTTAAAGATTTTTGATGTAACTCTGATCGATTAGTTATTTATACATCACTAGCTTAGTTTGTCCTGTTAGGGGGAGAGAGAAACTAGAAATCTCGGGACTACACAATTTTCATTTTTTTTCAATAATGCGTATGCGCTTAGGGTTCTTTGGCAGTGCGAGGAAACCGGAGGCGACCATACCCCCCTTAGTACCGTTAGGACAGTAACAAGGGAACATTTTCTTACTACTGAGTTGCCAATATATTACAGACTCACGGGTAGGTATAGCTACGATATTAAGACCAACAGCACTACATTGCGCGAACAGGATACGGAAATAAGAATACCACAAACCGCTGAATATATAATTGAAGGGTCTCTGGAGAATCACTTAAAGCTACATTATGCAAATTAGATCTTTATTGAAACAATCAGACCAAAATCAACTCTGTAGACCCACGGATGGCTAGGCCAAAGCGTGGATTTAAATAGGATTTTACTGATTAATTAAATCAATATGGCGCACAGAGATAAGATTATAAACTGTTATGTTTTCGTCATCAGTTAGATCGAGGCTAAATGATACAGTGTGCTTAGCGAGGCCGCTGTTGGCGAAATTTTGATGGCATTGAAAACGTTACTTGATAATCGATATTATGTAGGTGGAGTTAACGCCTGTCAATCAAACGATAGGCCAAATTGAAGACTTTTTTGGCACCCATTTCTAGTCAAATATTATAATGCTAATAACTTTGTACAGAATAAAGTAATTTGACTGAAATTTTCAATATATTCTTCTTTCATCATCTAACTTTTGAACTGTTATAGCAAGAATGACCAACTCTCTTTAAATATTTCCCATAATGTATCTTTAAAAATTCCAATTGTTTTCTGACATTAAAAAAAGAAACTGACTGCAATGTATCTGAGGCAGTAGCGGATTATCATTGAGGCTGATGAGGCTGCAGCCTCAGGCCAAAGGATTTTGTAAAAAATAAAAAATTGGACTTTTCTGATACGATTAAAAACGCTTAGACAATGAGTGTTAGGGGCGGGGTTTAGGCCCAACCAGAATCAACATAGGCCCTGACCCGAAATTAATTAGGCCCACGCCATTTTAAATAGGTCCAATAGGCCCTCCAGCAACTGCCGCCTCAGGCCTTGGTAGAGCTTAATCCGCTACTGCTTAGGGTTTAAGTGTGCTACTTTAAAATACCATCGAGTCTTTTCAAAAGGTAATTAACCAGTCTTTAATCATACCAATTATTCAATATTGGAAATTAAAATAGATTTAGCACTATTACAAGCATATTCTCACTGACGATAACAAAAATCGCTATTTTGGTCCTTAACCGATTTAATAACTTAAGTTTTGAAACACGGTATTTGAGAAAGTAGGTGGGAGGTTGTAGAATACAGGAAGCTCTTGGTGCCAATAACCTCAGTATGTTTCACTTCACCTACTTCTAAGATTGAAGTTGATGGCTTGATAACAACACTGCATCTTTAAGTGTAAAAGAGTAAAGTATGACAATATAGCAGAATAAGCTGTGTTTAGAAATAACACGCTCTGTGAAGCCAGATAAAATTATTGATCGACTCGCACATTTGATAGACGAATATTTCTTGGGATTTCCCTTGATGTAGCCGTAACGCGTGTTCCATCACTCGCCGCGTAATTACAAGAGACCATCGAGGGACAGAAAACGGTAGAGGATAAGATAGTCAGATGTAAATTATACTGAGAATGTAAAAGGAAGACGAAAAAGTAATCCTTAAAATAGATTTTAAAATTGGAAATAGGGTCAATGTGTGTTAAAGAAAAACGAAGCTTCCATAGCATCTCTTGTAGATGATCATGCATTGCCAAGGGTTTCAAAACTGTCCATAGAAAAAGTCAGATAACTCCGTAACCATACATTTTAAGCAACTCGAGTCTTGATAATGTCTTTGAAATCCCAAATGTAGCTAATTTCGCTGGTAACATTTCTTTGTGTGATAATAGCACATTACCTTATGATCGAGTTCTATATAATGAGGTCAATAAAATGGTAAACAGCGGTAACATTTCATACGGGAATAGGGCAACATTTTTTCTTGACATTTTAATGAAGTCAGTCCATATAAAGCCAAATACTGTAGAATATTAAATATCTATTTTTTAAAAATTAGATACATCACTATGAACCAGTCCATCCCAGGCATAATATATATTTTAATGAAGTCAGTCCATATAAAGCCAAATACTGTATAATATTAAATATCTATTTTTTTTAAAAATTAGATACATCATAATGAACCAGTCCATCCCAGGCATAATATATATTTACATCCATAACTGAAGTGTATTTCACAGTGTACATAATATACCGGTCATTTATATTGTGCATAATATCTATTCGGTTTCTTAAAATAAATGAATAAAAATAACAAGAGTCAAATTCACATGCATAAATAATTCATCAATTCCGTTTGAGTTTTTTGTTCTTTAATTCTTTACTTTAGAAAAGATAGGTCGCCAGACAACGAAACATACCCCTACAACAGCCAAGTCTTCCGGATAACCCATTAAGAATGTCGTATCTGTATGCTTTTGTACGTAACAGAAGCATTTACAAGACATCAAAGAGTGATCGAGTGCAACAACCCATTATTAAAATTTGATAGATTTTAAGCCTCTAGCAGGTGCACAAGAATTTCCAAAGTGATCAAGGTCCAATATTATTATCTTACAGTATAATCCATCCACGAATGTGTGATTTGTTAGGGAATATGAGCCCGATGATATATTTGTAAGAGTTGTGAGACCTGTGAATGACTACACACAGACATATTCCTAAAGCAAGACACACAGAGTGAAAAACAGTTTTGTGAGAGATTTTAAAAATAGAGGGGCAAACGTGTGTTCAAAACAGTCAGTGTGTAATTGCGGGAAAGATGATCACTTCAATTACTCCTCAAGACAAAAAACATTCGTTGTCTGCTACAAACCTTGTCCGATATATCCCGATCTTTTCATTACCTATTTTTCTTTCAACAAGATTTCCTTCCTGAAAACATCTTACATTATACGCTGATCTAAAACTTTTATGGATTACTTTTCAATGATATTTGTTAGACCACCGATTTGGCCTACTAGACCAGATATATCGGAAATAGATTTAACAAACGATTAAAGATACATTCCCACGAAAGCATTTATCTGGTAGTTATTTCCAATAAAAGTAAGGCAATTTCGGTATATAGAGACATCAATACTGACTAGCAAATTACTTTAAAAAAAAACTAGGGGGGGGGGGGATGGCGTACACTACATAAATGTGAGGGTATCTCTCCAAAAATATTTAGCAAAAAATGAAAAATACATCGCCACCAAAGTATTTATTTCCAATAAAAGATTGGCACTTTACGTATATGTGAAGAGTATAGACACCCAATCTTACTTGACAAATAGTGCATTGGCTGGGGGGTGTGGGGCGTTTCGTTGCGTTGCTCTAATTGTTGACGGTTGTAAAAACATTAAGTGTTAAACACCCAGTAGACTCTGCGATTAAACAGGGGAAAAAAATAATTCTTTTTCAACGTAAAGAATAGGGTTCTTGCAGGGATAGGCCAGGTATTTACTTATGACTCTATATGTCTGGTAAATGGGCAGCGACTAACGACAAATACAGGCCAAAATGGATTTTACCTAAATCGAACCACATGATATACAGTGATGTTAGGTTCTCAAAGCATGGGGTAAAATTTAAATTGTTTTGAGAGGAATTTTAAGCAAGTTGGTTTTAATATGTTTTAGTCCAAATCACACAGTTTGTAGTTTGTACTCGGGAAGGCATCTTTAAACGAGCCACAATAATTTTATTTCAATAAAATTATAATAATAAACATGTCTGTTGAAACAGCTGTTCCTGGAAACATCTGGAAAATTGGTTAAAAATGTGTTTTATTCATATATATTGGACGTATAAAAAATGTGATAAGGAAATTTGAAAAATTGTTTTTTTTTTAAAATTACATCCCATATGTAATATGTAATATCTACATTTAATCAGTATGAAATAACATTGTGGCCTTGAGACATTTACGAATGAATTTTCACTTTAAAGCCACTAACTCAAATATGGTTAATACGCCATTAATCAATTATCTTATATATACCAGGAGGGGGGATGACCGAATGGTTAGCACGTGCGCGCTGTATTATAAAGCCTGTCATTGGGTCAACTGGCGTGGTTTCGAACCCTCGGTTGTACGTGACAAGGAGTAGGGTCGCATGTCCAGCCTCGCGGGTTTTATCTGGGTCCCCCACTCCTAAAGACCCCTACACGCAAGCGAATTATTGAAATAAAATTAAACCATATGTTAGTCCCGAAAGGACCTTGTTTGTGTCGAGTGGACGTTAAACCCTATTTCTCTCTCTCTCTCTCTAGGTCAACTGGCGTGGTTTCGAATCCTCGGTTGTTCGTGACAAGGAGTAGGGTCGCATGTCCATCCTCGCGGGTTTTATCTGGGCCCCCCAACTCCTAAAAAAGACCCCTACACGCAAGCGAATTATTGAAATAAAATTAAACCATATGTTAGTGCTGAAATGACCTAGTTTGTGTCGAGTGGATGTTAAACCCCATCTCTCTCTATCTCTCTCTCTCTCTCTCTCTCTCTCTCTCTCTCTCTCTCTCTCAGACCCTGTATCCATAGGCTGTTCCCTTATGGCGTGTTCTCTTGTGGCGTGTTCCCTTGTGACGCGCCACAAGTACAGTGAACCTTTGTTTTTTAACGTGCCTGTTCCCATAGGATGTACCCAGGGGACATGTGGCCTCGTGCAAGGTAAATGTGGTCCCGTGACCGGGAACACAGACAATGAACTTGTCCATTTTTTGCAGCTGCACTAGATGGAACACGTGATTACGAGTGCGATATCGTATGGAAACTTGTGTGAAATTCACCCAGTTCATTGCGAATTCCAGTACCGTGTTATCTTCTGAGATGAGCACCAGCGATGAAAATAAATGCAATCAGTACCTGATCAGGATAAAATATTAGAATGACCAAGAACTGGGGGAGGGGGCATAGTGGGACAAATGTCCCGGGCTCCCCACATATAAGACCCCCCCCCCCCAGTTCTTGGTCATAATAAAATTTTATCCAGAATTTCACTAACATAAAGTAAATGAAAACATCATAAGAGGAAGAGTTTGTTTAAAATACTCATTTTATCAACGTCAATGAAATCGCTGCCCAAATTGTCTCAGAAACACTGAAATTAATCCTAACGTTAAAAAAGGAAATCCTAAAGGAAAATACCCCAGACACTCAAGGGGGTGGAGTACATACTAGTACGACCCGCGGTCAGTACGAACAATTTTAACATACGACATTGGGGCCTTCACAGAGTTGGTATGCCCCCCCCATCCCCACAAGGTTAATCCGACACTGAATGCAATAGGGGCATCCTCCTCATCCTTCCGATTTTCAGTAGTTGAGTTCATCGTCGAGCTATCAGCTATCAATAAAAAAAACGGTTCGCATAATTATAGTTGTGTCTTGTGTTAATTTGCTTTCTAATCAACGTTCGTGTGTAGACTTTTCTTTTACCTATCTTTCCATCGTACATTGCACACGCCACAAAGGAACAGCCTATGGATACGGGCAGGTACAGGGTCGGGTCACAAGGTCACAACGCCACAAGGGAACACCCCACAAGGTAACAGCCTATGGATACAGGGCCTTATATACCACAGTGAGCACATTTGGGACTCCCGAAATGCAGTAATCACACTGATTCTTCTTTCAAAGAGAAGAGGGTTGGGGACCGCATAATACGATACTACCGGGGGGTCTATTTATGGTCTTGTTAAAGGGCCAATGCCGATAATATTTTTGGAAATAAAACTGCTTAATTTTATGTTAAAATCCCTTAAAATCCTCTACCTCAGGGCCAAGCAACTAACTCAATATATGTGATACGTTTTCAAACAACTTAAACCCGTCAGTCTTCATCTGTAAATGGAGACCGGTGTCATAAGCTGTATAATGCGGTGTCTGGATAAAACCAGACTTTATTTTATAAAAAATAATGTGTAGGTGAAATGTTCCTTTTGTTATCAAGTACAGCACATGGGTCATTCCCTGTATAGACTTCTAAATGAACGGGAGTGGATTATAAGCTCACCCAACCCACAAATTGAACAGAAATCTTAAAAGGGTAACGTGTCCGGTTAAGCAGTTTTGACGTTTACGTCCAAGCGACCCAATATTCTGAGCTGAAATTTTGAGCCTCAGTAAATACAACGCTCCTATATCTTAGCGTTTAAATTTCATACGTACTCGTACTTATATTTTTTATACCCTGTTGTGATCTTACCTGTAAACGGTAGGCCTTCTGATATCCAATATTTAAAACAAAATAAACATTTTACCATTGGTACACGAATCGTGTACCATAGAGCGTTTCAGCGTCATTTGTAACAAGTGACCAGAAAGAACGAGGCTAGACTCATTCCACAACTCCTGTCAAACGACGAGGCCATATTTTATCTTGTGGACATGCGCAGTAGACTAAAATAACCAGACACTAGAAATACTTAATACGGTTGAGACTCCTGTCGTATTTCGCTGGACATAACTGATTTGAAATTAGTGTCAATACGGCAACAATCTAATGTAAATCAGTTTATATACAATCAGATTACATTATTACATCTATACAAGATGGCGCCCATGTGGCTGCACATTTAAAGTGCTCTCAGAATTTGTTAATTTGTGACTAAACTGCTTGATTGTCATTCTTACTTTTTGGATATTGTGTGACATAAGGACACCAGGACCACTGTGGTGAAATAATATTACCTAAAAGTTTTGTAATTTGTCTGGAATTTGAAGAAACTTGTAACAATTTATGATTTTGATAAAATCTAAAGAAAACTTTGATGACACTAGTTCACTTTGTTAACTAGTTTCAAAGCTGTGTTGTTAAATCTACTCACTTCACTTTATTATCTCACACTATCTTGGTGGTGTTTAGTTCAGTATGATCACATACTCAGTAAAGCAACTCATGGATTTTAACCACTCACCTACTGTTCGAAAAATACCCTACTCTACATTTGATTACATTAAAGATATTGGAATCCTGAAAAGACTTCGAGGAAAACGCGCTGGAATCAATAAACAACCCAAGAGTAAAATTGTCTCAAAATGTCTTAAATTAGGCCTTTTAAATGCACAGTCTATTAGAAATAAAACAGCTTGCATATTGGATTGTATTCTTGAACACAAATTTGATATACTATTGATAACTGAAACATGGTTATCTCAAGTTGGTGATGAGGCTAAATGTGTTGAAATTACACCGCCTGGTTACACTTGTTTTCACTCTCCTCGACTCACTGGTAGAGGCGGGGGCATAGCTGTTGTTTTCAATGACAAGCTACAACTTAAACCTCTAAAATCAGCAAAAACTTTTTCTTCATTTGAACACTTAACAGTAACTATAAAATGAATACACAAGGGGTTAAAATTCGTTTGCATTTACAGACCACCCATTTCAGGTAGAAATTTTTGCACTGATGCAGACTTTATTGATGACTTCTCTGTGTTATGTGAAGATCCTTACCAGGACGATAACACCCTTATTGTCGGGGATTTTAACGTACATTTTGACTCTCCGAATAATGTTCTCACTAAACGTGTATGTGATCTTCTCAACATTTATGACCTTAAACAGTTAATTACTTTGCCGACACACCGCTCGGGACACACCCTTGATTGGGTTCTATGCCGAAATACTAATCTTGTACAAAACGTTGATGTTGTCAACAACCTGATCTCGGACCATTTTTTGGTATCTTTTGATGTTAGCTTTCCAGAAACTATGAAGCATGCAAAAACAATACAATATAGAAATTATAAATCCATAAATTTGGACAAATTCAATGATGACCTTAACAAGAGTTCACTTTTCAGTAAGTTAACAGGTGATGACGTTGATGATATGGTTGACTTATTTAACACAACCATTTCTGATCTCGTAGCAATACACGCCCCGATTCGCACAAAGACCGTTAGCCGTTCACTGAATACCCCATGGTACGATGAATCAGTACAAGGCATCAAACAAAAGCGTCGACAAGCTGAACGGAAATGGCATAAAACTGGACTGTCTGTGCATAAACAAATTTATATGCAAATTTGTAGAGAATTTCAGAAATGTGTTTCAAATGCCAAATCAAATTACTACATCACAAATATATCCAACTCTGCTTCTAATCCAAAGGTGTTGTACGCAACCCTAAACAAACTTCTGGGTACAGAAAACAAGGTGATTCTTCCTGATGGAGAAGATAGTACCATGGCTCAAGAGTTTGGCGATTATTTCATTGACAAAATATCAAAGATTCGTGATGGTCTTGGGTCTTCCTCTACTAGCTGTACTGAACAACCCATAGTTTCAACTCAGTTCATTGGTTTCCAACCTATTCAGCCAGAGCAGCTCAAGAAAATAATACTTCAGTCCAAACCTACATCTTGCTCACTAGATACCATACCCACGCATTTCCTGTTAAGTATTCTGGATACTATTTTGCCAGTTCTGACAAAGATTGTCAATAAAAGTCTTCTATCGGGAACGGTACCACTTAGCTTCAAAACGGCAGTCGTTAAGCCTTTAATCAAGAAGTCCTCGCTTGACCCACAACTGTTGAAAAACTACCGCCCTGTTTCTAATCTAACATTCCTCTCAAAGATTCTAGAGAAGGTTGTCAAGCAGCAACTTATTGTCTACCTAGACCAGTCCGGGCTCTTTGACGAGTTTCAGTCAGCCTATCGTCCTGCACACAGCACTGAAACAGCTTTGGTTTGTGTCATCGACGCTTTGAAATCCGCTGTCGATTCTGGAAGTATCAGTGTGCTAGCCCTTTTAGATTTGTCGGCTGCTTTCGACACAATTGACCATAGCAACCTACTTGATCGACTGAAGACTCACTACGGAATATCTGGATCTTCTCTACAGTGGTTCAGCTCATATCTAACTAGTCGATATCAGTATGTTGACATTAATAACTCTTCATCAAAGCAAGTGCAACTATCCTGTGGGGTACCTCAAGGTTCAGTGTTGGGGCCCCTTTTATTTACACTGTATACAAAATCCCTTGGAAACCTCATCGATAGCTTTAACATTCAGCACCACTGTTATGCTGATGACACACAGCTGATCGATAAATTTGACCTCAATACCGTCAGCCAGCTCTCCACAATCGGAAATTTAGAAAATTGCCTAAACGGTATTAAGAACTGGATGACCACCAACATGCTAAAGCTTAACGACGACAAAACTGAGCTTCTCCTTATTGGACCTGATCACAGACTTAATACCTGCACTGTGAAATCTCTCAAAATAGGCAATTCAGATATACAGATATCAAATGTTGTGAAAAATCTTGGCGTGTTCTTAGATTCAAACCTCAGTTTTAACTCTCATATAAACAATATCTGCAAAATTTGCCATTTTCATCTTCGAAGAATAGGATCAATCCGTCATCTCATACCTGAAAGTGCAGCCGCTGCACTGGCTCGATCGTTCGTGCTGTCAAGAATTGACTATTGCAATGCCGTACTTTCTGGTGTAACTGATGAACAGCTTTCCAAGTTACAAAGGATCCAAAATCGTGCTGCACGAATTGTGACTAAAACTAGATCAAAATCCCACATCACTCCCATCTTAAATAACCTTCACTGGCTCCGAGTGCGCGAGAGAATTAACTTTAAAATTTTAACTCTAACATACAAAACATTAAATAAAACAGCACCAAGATATCTGCAGAGTCTCTTGAAAAACTACCAACCAAATAGGTCATTGAGATCCGAGAATAAACTATTATTAGAAGTACCAGTTTATAAGATGAAGAAATTTGGTTCAAGGACGTTTCAGTATAACGCATCAGTTCTGTGGAATTCTCTACCACTTTCCATTCGAAAATGTGAAACATTGTCTAATTTTAAGTCAAGTGTGAAAACCTGGCTGTTTAGGCACTATAATTAATTCATGTGAACACTTGCATGCGCCTAGAGCACCCCCAAGTGGGATGAACTGTTGCGCAATATAAATCTCGTTATTATTATTATATGCGTTGCGACTCATTAGGGTCAATTTCCAGGTCTCAAATATTAGCGATTTAGCTCCTTTAATATCAAAGATAGTAAGCTGGCACTGCCAGGCAGGATACGCCCACATTTTCGAGAGATGGATAGAGAAGAAGCAAAACCGAAAGTGATTTTTCCTACAATCAAAGGCCATAATTCATTAAAGTATCAAGATATTTAGGTTATAAACACGCAATTTCTGTTTCATCAAAATCGAAATTAAAATTGTGACCTCTACAGGGTCCACAACCTTGAAATACCATTTTTTAAAAGCATTCGCATACAAACAGCAGCCATTTTGTATGGTAATTTTGGTCCTATTTTCTCCAAATTTGAACTCAACCTTCCTTAGCTTGTAACGGTGATATAATCAAACGATTTTTTAAATCGGATAATAATTGTGACCTCCAGAGAGACCACAAGCTAAACAAAGCCGATTTTGCATATAATCAGGGGCATTAATTCAGGAAGTTACGATCCGATATGCGCAAATATCAAAAGGGCCCAAGATCTTTGGGTAATATCCATGCATTTTAAGTTTCGTCAAAATCAAATTAAAATTGGGACCTCTACAGGATCGACGACCTTGATATACCATTTTTCAACAGTATTCGCACACGAACGGCGGCCATTTTGTATGGTAATCTTGGTCCAATTCTTCCGAAATTCGAACTCACCCTTCCTTAGGGTGTAACGGTGATATAATCAAACGATTTTTTAAATCGGATAATAATTGTGACCTCTAGAGGAACCACAAGGTAAACAAAGGCGATTTTGCATATAATCAGGGGCCATAATTCAGGAAGTTACAATCTGATATGCGCAAATATCAAAAGGAACCAAGATCTTTGGGTTATATCCATGCATTCCAAGTTTCATCAAAATCAAATTAAAATTGTGACCTATACAGGGTCCACAACATTGATATACCATTTTAAACAGTATTCGCGTACGATCGGCGGCCATTTTGTATGGCAATTTTGGTCCTATTTTTCCAAGATTCGAACTCAACCTACTTTAGGGTGTAAAGGTGATATAATCAAACGATCTTTTAAATCAGATAATAATTGTGACCTCCAGAGGGACCACAAGCTAAACAAAGGCGATTTTGCGTATAATCAGGGGCCATAATTCAGGAAGTTACGATCCGATATGCGCAAATATCGAAAGGAACCAAGATCTATGGGTTATAACCATGCATTTCAAGTTTCATCAAAATTGAATTAAAATTGTGACCTCTACAGGGTCCACAACCTTGATATACCATTTTTTAACAGTATTCGCGTACGAACGACGGCCATTTTGTATGGTAATTTTGGTCCGATTTTTCCGAAATTCGAACTCGACCTTCCTTAGGGTGTAACGGTGATATAATCGAAAGGTTTTTCAAATCGGATAATAATTGTGACCTCCAGAGGGACCACAAGCTAAAATAGGTGATTTTTCGGACAATCAGGGGCCATAATTCATGAAATTACGTTCCGATAGGCGCAAATATCAAAAGGAACCAAGATCTTTGGGTTATAACCATGCATGTCAAGTTTCATCAAAATCGGTTCAAAATTGTGACCTCTATAGGGTCCACAAGCTAAAAACGTGATTTTTCGTACAATCAGGGGCCATAATCCATGAAGTTTTGATCCGATACATGCCAATATCGAAAGCAGCCGAGATCTTTTGGGGATAAACCTATATTTCAAGTTTCGTCAAAATCGGACAAGAATTATGACCTGTAGAGAGTCCACAAACAATTGTGGACGGACGGACGGACGGACGGACAGGGGCGACGACATAATACGTCCACATGAAAATGTGGGCGTATAAAAACCACATATCCTCCCTCGAGATACAAATATAAAATATTTCATTTAGAAAAAAACAATGTACCATTATTCAAATATTTACAAAAAGAAGTAAGATACCGCATGAAACAGTGTTATAGGGTTGATTTTTTCTTCTTTTTAATGTTATAATCCGTGTATCCACTCCCGAGATATAGATGTGGGTGGATTATCGAATGGTTAGCACGTGCGCGCTTTATTATCGGGCTCTTAGCCATCTTATAAAAAAACGGGGGGGGGGGGGCTACGGAATAATTGGGAGGCGTAATATTTAGAGGGACTATTGTTAGCGTAATATTTAGAGGGACTAACTCGACTTAATTTTTATTTAAAAATAAAAATGGGGGAGAGGCTAAGCCCACTGCTAAAGAACCATACGCACAAGCGATATATTGAAATAAAATCAAACCATATGTAACTCCAGAAATGACCTAGTTTGTGTTGATTGGACGTTTCTCTCTATATATATATATAACTATAGGTTGATATATTTTTTCAGGAAATTCATCGTAATCAGAAAAATTCTTCATTATTCAAAGACAAGGCTTACAAAAAAGAAAGAAGACATCGCAGTGATACAATGATATATAGCCCGGGTTTCGTCGTATTATTGATTAAAGCATGTACACATATAACGACCCCACAAAAAAGAACTAAAATAGCAAAATAAATTATGGTTCATAATTATGCAACTATGTTGATAAGGACAATAGTCTAATTGGCCGAGAAAATTCATCTCGATTTTCCGACGTGATTTCCCCTTGTCAGTGATGCAGAAGGAGGGCCTAATAAGGACAGCTGCTTAGTCGTTCGGATGGGACGAAAAACCGAGGTCCCGTGTACACATTGGAGTGCACGTTAAAGATCCCTTGGCAGTTGGAATTCGATATAAGAGTAGGCCGTAGCGCCGCTGCCCGGGGAAAATTTCCCTCATAGCACACTGTATGGCGTATGTCCGTCTTCAAGTAGCTCTGGTTAAGTGCATAACAGTAGGACGTTAAACCCCATTTCAATCTAATCTAATGTAATATATCCAATTTATACATACATAATCAAATTACATTCTGTCCAAAATCTTATTCAAACGAATGATGATCGTAAAAATGATTTCATTAATATTTAACTTGCTCATTAAATTAGATATACAATCTATATATTTTTGACCCATTGCCCAATTTAATATCATCAAGATAGACATCCCTCGTGAATATTATTTTTACTCGGTAAATATCATGTACTGCCTGCTCTGATATTGTTATTTTTATAACTTTTTTCGGGTTGACCAATTTGATGATAAGGGCCCGTAACTAGCTCAGAGCACCAAGGGAACTAATCTCGGGTGTGCTTTAAGATTGGCGGACAATGTATCTATTGTTTTTATGGTCGACAATTTTTTCACAGGGGGGGGGGGGCAAACTTTTTGCAAAGGGGAGGGTGCTTAGTTACGGGCATGTTGATACAGTCGATAATTTAACGTAATTAAGGATCGCTGATGAGTTTAAACAGACACACTTCGCAGATTTGTAAATTTAAGATTCAGGGACGACAGAATTTTAAGCCAGAGTTAGGAATACAAGATTGTTTGTCAACAGAACAAGTAAGCATTGGCCTCTCTGAGCAACAAATTATACGAGCCTCTTTAAACAATAACAAATTGACCATTGTGTATTAGTTGGATGTTTATTCAGGCCAAATTATACGCGGTTTTCATCAAATCGTGTCGAGGTGCAATTTGAATAATATTGTGCAAGTTGGTGTCTGGAAACGTTAATATTATTTCCGGAATAGGTAGGGGAATATCGCGAGTTCAACTTTGTTTCTTTTTTCTTTTCTTGTCCAGAGGGTTCAAAAATATGTTTAAATCCATGTGCATTTGAAAGTGTTTACGTACCGGTAAGCTTTTCAAACCATGTAGTTCAATTTTTCCAATTTTTAAAATTATGTGTGTTAAGATGAAACTTGCATCATTTATTAATTGGAATATTGTAAAATAGTACAATTTGCTGATCAGAATAAAGATTGGGGCATATTATTCAGTTACAACAAAAGAGGTATTTCGGCTTTAAGAGAAATGTCAGCCATATTGGTTATCTGACGTCAGCGTTTGAAGACTACAAAAATGGTTTATTTATGTCAAGGATGTATAATGATGCATATAGTATGGAATTTCAGCTGGGAACTACCTTTAAGCCAGTATATTTAAAATACATAATACATATTTAGGCAGTGTTTAATAAAAATATATATTTCTGTTTTAACATAATTGTCTTAAAGGGCCAATCCCGATAACTTTTTGGGGAATAAAACTGCTTAATTTTGTGTTAAAATCATTTAAAACCCATTATCTAAGGCCGATCAACTAACCCGATTTTTGTGATACGCTTGTAAATAACTTAAACCTGATAATCTGCATCTGGAAATGGAGACCTTTGTATCATACAGTATCTGGATAAAACCAGACTATTTTCTATAAAAATAATATGTAGGTAAAATTTACCTTTTGTTAACAAGTACAGTACATGGGTCATTCACTGTATAGACCTCTCAAGAGACGTTAATCGATTATAAGGTCACCAAATGAAAAAAATGACCATCAATCTTAAAAGGGTTACGTGTCCGGATAAGCAATTTTGGCGTTCACGTCCAAATGACTCAATATTTTGAGTTGAAATTTTAAGACAAGGTATATACACCATTCCCCTATATTTTGGCGTTTTATTTTCATACATTCTCAGACTTTTATTTTTGAGCCTCTGTATAATACGGAAATGTCCCTTTAAAGGGAACGTGCATATTGCTAATGGCAATTCAATACAGGAAAGCTATCCCATCATGAAAGTCCGCACAATGTACCTGTTATACATGTAGTATACAGATATGTCGTTCAGATCTTTACTTAACACTGACGATAAGGGTTATCGCCGTTAGGGTATATATGGGAGTGAGTCCGTCCATCTTCACTCACTCACACTGTATATACCAACACCCGTAATAAACGTCAACTTAAAGTATTATTTTTCTCTAGTTTGTAGACGCCCCAGTACCACGGACACCCCCTAACGATAACGAATCATCTTATATTTAGTATTGCTGTGGGACAAGGGTTTCCAGTTGTGTATTATCGGAAGACGCCCATAGGCTATACAATCTTCCAGAGGCGCATTATCTTCAACGAATTATCAAGGTATCCTCGAGTAAGGACGATTAGATAATCGGAGATAAAATCCCCTGTTCTCATACCGTTGTTGGATTTATTCATCGATTCTAACTCCCGTTTAGCTAAATAAAACACACTTACTTGTATAATTTGTTATCCATGGGTGATTTTTCATGATTTTGAAGATGCCAGCAGCCTTTTTTCTGATTTAAGGACATGGATGAACCAAGATGGCGTCGCTCTTTAATTGCGGTTGTGATGAGTGTCATAGTATCCTTTAATAATTCGTCTTCATTCAACGCCAAATTTAACATAAAAGCTAGAGTTCCTGGTGGGAAATGTTGTAAATCCTTCGTGTTTCTCGTGTAAGCGTTTTCGGTCACAATCCAAGCGAATTCTTGTCCTGTGAAATGAAGTCGATTGGCTTGATCAAGTATCCTCATAGCCAACTGAGCACTAGTGTGTAACACAAATATCCGGGAATTATTATTTCCGATCGGAACAAGTTGATTTGCAATTTCGTTATCCGTGGCTGTATTGGATATAATCAGCTCCTCCTCTATATCCCAGTTTTGAGTTTGAGTTAAAGATTTTAATTCCACGTGAAATCCGTCATCTTTTATTTCTTCTTGAATCACCATAGTGTAACGGTACCAATAGTTCACACTCATTAGTCTTGCCAGACCCTCCGCCAAATGAGCTTTAGATGGCATTAAGCTCAAATAGAGAGGATGGTGCAACTGAAAGTAGAAAAAATGAATTAATTTGACTATAAAATTTGAAATTGTATATACACCCCAGCCTATTTTGAATATCGTCAGGATTAAATTGAAAGTCATCTGGATTAATTCAATTTGAGACTGACAAGTCAAAGGTAGGAGAAAATTGTTTTGACAAGCCTTGACTTAAACAAATACCAATTGAATTTGACCTGGTTTCAAATGGATTTAGTCTCAGACGATCCTGTCAAATCGAACAGAAAAATATTTGAGCTCGACCGATCGAAAATAGAACGGATTAATCTCAAAATACGTATTGACGTTTGGTGATAATATTGAACCTTTATTGGTTGAAATGGTAGAACTCGCACAACGACCAGATTGCGTATAGATTTCATTGCATTTACAATTCATACCAGACACATAATTTTACACTAGCTTTATTCATCTGTCAGTTTTCAATCCCATGCAATCATTTGTGTCACAAATTTGAAGGCGATATGATAGGGAGACATGAGGATTATTAAATTAAAAAGCTCTTATTTAAAAACAAAGCCATTCCAAAAAATAAGTTTCAGGAGAATAAGAATCAATATCTCTTCTAAATGTGTGGTGTGGGAATATTAAAGGTCACAATGTCATATGAGATTGGTTATGGTATGTTTTTCTATGAGTGTCACTGAGTAAACTACGGAAAGCCCTGGTTCTTTTTGACAAGATATCCGATTTATCTATTTGCATTAAATGTTCTCAAATCAGTTTTTGTTTCCATCCAACCTCCTTCTTCTTCTTATTTTGGTGTTTAACGTCTGCTTCCACTTAAGTGATATCACAGACAATGATGACAGTTAAACCCCCCCCCCCCCAACCCCCAAAAAGTAAATATTGGGCTATGAACAATATTAAATCACTATATAGATTGCTCGATTGGAGCGAAAAACCGATGCCGGTCGGTGTAGAACAAAAGGGTGTTAAACCCCATTTCATTTCATTTTCTGTTTCTAATGCATTACAACTCGCCAAAAGTTGTCCTTGTGTTATTTTCACGAAACAGAGAGAGAGAGAGAGAGAGAGAGAGAGAGAGAGAGAGAGAGAGAGAGAGAGAGAGAGAGAGAAAGAGATATGGTTTAAATTTATTTTAATAATTCGCTTGCGCATTGCGCGTAGCTATCTTTAGCAGTGGGAGGAATTCAAACCGGGTACCCGGAGAAAACCCACGAGGTTGAACAACCGGGGATTCGAAACCAAGCCAGTTGACTCAGTGAGTAATGACATTCTTTATCATATAACCATTCGAAAAATTACCCTCCTTTCACGAAAGACTGCGAATGCATAAATCTTGCAATGAATCAACGCATATATAAAGCACCAGCAATGCATTACGTGCCAGATTACACTATTTTGCCTATACAGTTTTTTAGGACTTCGAATTTTGTCTAACGGTTTGGATTGTTCGTATTTGGTTTTATTTCATGATATTCTAATAACACCAGTTAACTTTATGTAAACGTTAAATTTTCTCTATCTCTGTTGAAATGTGAGTGTCCAACATTATTTAATGTTCAGATTAGCTGACTGTGTAAATCGGATTAGGGATCACAGCGTAACTCGGAAAAATGGTTTTATCAAATCACTCAAAAAAAATATCAATACTTGGAAATCACCTCAGTTTCTCGATCACTTTCATACCAAAAAAAAAAAGAGAGAAATATCATCTCTGTCAATCATGGTGATATGATCTGAATTATGTTTTCACGTGGTTCGGGTACGGACGTATCAAGTCAACGCATGCAGTCCGATCTTCCGGAAATGGAAATGACGGGAACGTGTCAATGATGTACAGATTGGAAGCACTAGAAGGCTTCCGGACGTTTAGATCAATACAGAAAGTCGAGGAATTATTTCCTTCTAAAGTCTAGAGCTTGATCTGGTCGTCAAGTGACATTATTCGGTAACGTGAGTCGTGATAATGTGATACTATTCACAGACAGACGTGAAAAGCCTTTCTTCAATCCATTCTTACTTAATACATGAATATACCTTGTTATCGGATTGCCTGGTATAATGTTTCTTGATAGACGTGTCCACTTAGTCCATAGCAATTATAGTAATTAATATTTATGATAAATAAAAGGTCACTTGCTATTTCAGAATTTCGAAAAGGAAATGGGTTGAGGAGAAGAATTATTTGTTTAATTTTATAGGTACTTGTGTACCACATGATTTCCACTACCTTTATTCCGATGGCGAAAATCACGATAGTGCTTGATACAAAGCGTAGATGAGGAACATAGAGGTTGGCGATGAGGGAATGACGAATGTGTCACGCCTGCTATTGGCTGAGAAGAAGGGTTCTTCTGGCAAAGTTTCGTTCGTAACCAATAATAACCGTTGATACAAAGCGCAGCAAAGAGGCGCGGTGGTTGGTAGGAGTTGGTGGAATTTGAGACCAGAATAATACAAAGCCAGTGGAGTAGACTGGACCTTATCAAAATTGAATGACATTTAACTTTTGGTCCAGTAAGACATACTCCTGACAAGTTGGAACCGGGCACGAGAGAAGGGGCCTTGATAAATTAATCAATCAATCAATCAATATTTGAAATTAAAAACAAAAATTAGAATGAATGAATGAATGAATGAATGAAATGGGGTTTAACGTCCTACTATTCAAAATTAGAATCCAATGTTGGTCTATTTCAATCAATATTGATGTTATCTTTTCGTGAAATATGGGATCCTAATATCCAATCATTAAGAAACAATGGACATTTTATTTTCAGTACACGACTCGTGTATTCTATGGTTGCGGACATCATTTGTAATGAACAAGGTTAAACCTATCCTGCAAGACAGTGCAGAAGTAATAAGTAATAACATTATTCACAAACGAAAAAATAATAATAAAAAAACATGTAGAATGGACCATTCTGGCGCAAACGATAGTTGTTCAAATCGGACTGTCCACGTTATTCACCACACATAATTGATTAGAAATTTCAATTGTCTATTTAAATTGAATATAAATCACTTTACATTTACATTAATATGTGCTTGAAGACATTTTTTCGTATATTTTAAGGTCCCACAGAATAGAGCCATACGCCCTTTAACGTGTGCTGCAAAGGCGGGGGAGAATAGAACATTAATGCTCTCCACTCCCCGACAAACACAAATCTAGGTCGAACTAGATAGGCGGCGAATAGTGACATGTTCTTATCAATAGTCCAGACCTTCAATAACTTGACTACGTCACACTCAAACCCCAATCCCACCCCATGAACAGAAGGACACGTTAATTACCAGTACTTTTAAGGTTCTTTTTTGTTAGTTTTTTCCGAAAGTGTAAATATATTTAAAGAAAATTTCAGATTATTGGTTTTACAAACAGCGCCATGTATATTTAATGATTTAATTATAGTTTTGTCGTACCATGGGAAGAACATCAATAATTAACTAAAATATTCCCGTCAGTAATCAGCATGTTCGACATGAAGTAGGTGGTCATGTGATAGTCTATTATCGTTCTCCGCTTAAAGTGCGAGTACGAAAAGGACATTAAACCCTAGTTCTAATGTAGACATCAAACAAAGGACTATTTCGCGGATGTGCTGTAAATTGGCAACAAAACGATGTTGATTGGTTATTCATTAGGGGTTCACCATTGATCAAATAGTGAATGAAACGTGTTTGTGGATGGTGGTTAGAATTATGTTTTTGGTAACTAAACCACAATTAAGCAAACTGGTAACTAAACCACAATTAAGCAAATTGGTAACTAAACCACAATTCAGCAAATTGGTAACTAAACCACCATTAAGGAAACTGGTAACTAAACCACAATTAAACAAACTGGTAACTAAACCACAATTAAGCAAACTGGTAACTAAACCATAATTAAGGAAACTGGTAACTAAACAACAATTAAGAAAAACAAAACGATTCTACCAATACTCTCGCTTTAAGAAATAACTTTGCTCTAAATCGGCTTGGAAAATATTGAATCCTTGGGCCAAACTCTGAAACCAGGTCACACGATTACAAAATGTCGGCAATTGTTCAATTATACATTTTAGTTTCCACTATTATAGAACACACTAATATAGGTATTGCGAAAGCATTCAATACGTCTGTATAAAATGACTGACATTTATAAGTTCAAGTATATATGCCTTCTACATGTGACATCACATCACGCATCGTCGATCATTGTCTTGATGGCGCGTACATTACATAAGACGTCGTAGCGTAAACTGGTTCGGGCCGAATGAGGCTTTTTACTCATTTTATACCAAAAAGGTTTTTTTTTTTTATCCAGATATTTCAAATACCCTTATATATTTTTCTAATATTTAAAAAATAATTTGAACATAGTTAATAATCTTGCGAGCTAATTAACCCGCACCGATGTCATTCCTCTCGGTGATTGTAGCGGGCTAGCGAATATTTACTGCGGAACAGTTAGTAAACACCCTGTGGTCTAAATTAATGCACGCGCATGTCAAGCATTGACCAATCACGATAAAGAACTTGAGTAAGCCCCTTATTTGGCCTTAAGTATTAAAACATGACCAGAGGGGTTCTCTATCTTAATGCAGAAACTATAAGTTATACTATAGAACGTAGGCTAAATGCACACTAAGACTACTATTACATATGAACGTGCCTAACAACGAGCCAATAAGTGTGTGGGTAGCGATGAACGCATTTCTGTGCGTGCCTTTTCCAGTTTAGGCGGGAATTTTGATGTTCAGCTCGTACACTATAGTGAAATTGAATATGTGGTAGTACTTTTCATTTTACAACATGAGAGTTTTCCGGTATATAAATCAATTATATTTGCAGGTTTTATACGGTCCTACTGGGCTTTTGTTTTTGTCAGTAGCACCCAAATTATTTCAAAGGGTGGCCGACAAGCAAAGACGTGTTATAGATAATATACAATTTTATTAAAAACAAAAATGGACAAAATTATGGATAATTGAAATAGAAGATTTGGTATACATATAATATATGTTAAGTCTACACGTCGTATCCAAAATTTAAGTTGAAAATATTATAGACATTTAAAATTTGACAAAATCGATTGTTTGTCAATTAACTTATCGATAATTTTGTCAAATGTTTATGAAATCCTTTGAATGTTGATTAATTTGAACATCTATAACACAGTTACTTGTCAGTCACTTTCTTTTGAAATATAGGAACCATTTTATTTGTTACAATTGATACAGTCTAAGACTCCTTACGCAAATTCAAAAAGGCTCAAGTGCATAATTGTCAACACATATCATTACAGTTTGTATTGGAATAAGTAATTCTATGACAAATAGTGAACACTAGACGACTAAAATAGTTACCGATTAGTTTTTCTTTGTGGTAATGAGTTTGCAAAGCGATGTTTCTTGTAATGACGCATTGCGCAAGCCGCCATGACACTTGCCTGTTGAAATTTCGCGTAGCACCTGGGTTACATCTAAGCATTATAATTATGCGGTAAGGCTTCACCTTTATTTCAATGGGAAATTGATTTATTATATGGTAAGCTATGTGCAGTACTATTTTGGGACAGTCTATTTGCAAATTTAGTGAGCTGTAGGCCAGTAACCTTTTTGTAGTGATTTGACTAGAAAAAAACTTGCGCAAACGAACTCTGTAGGATGAGCCACTACTGCGGTAGGGCGGAAGACGTCCGTAGCGGAACCATTTCTACCATTTTATAGCATGTCTTCTTATACGCTAATAGCATTAGTTCGTTTGTCCATGTTGTCGTGGATAATTCCAAGAGACTACATTTATATCATCCCACTAGAGCAAACGGTATTATTATAAGGCTAATGTTTTGCGATTACACTCCAAACTGTTTTAATCAGTTTACATAGGCACAAACAAATGTCAGTATATAAATAATCCTAAGTTAGATTACAAATGATGAGACGTTAAACCCCTACTCCATATAAAGTGTCTTGTCGTCTTTTTATCTCCCTAATAATTACCATATAGTAGCCTACTGATGGAAAATAACGTTTGCCGTTCATCCCATTAAAGGCTTGTCATAAAACTAAGTAATAATAGAGCGCGCGTGTATATAATATTTGATAAAACTGGTAGTGGTTTTAACGGAATGACTTCACGCTCTGTAGATCATTTAATCCAATAATACCATAATATTATTGTAACTTGTTACTATGGTAACCTAGATGTTTGCCTTCTATTCAACCCGAGGAGCGTGATATATTTGGTAGCGAGGCATTGTTCAAATTCTGTAAGTAATTCGTAGACAAGGTTTTATCAAGGAAATCAGATTTAAACTTGGAGGATTTCACGATTAATCCTCCGATCTATCAGGTGACGTTTCATTTAGTTTTCAATCTAGTTGATATTGATTCAATATTTTACGCGTCTTTCCATTTTATTTCAAGATTGAAACCCGAATACAAATCATTATTTTAAATTTATAGGATTGGATCTCCCAGTACTTAAATGTGTGTCTTTATATTCTGGACTCAAGAGATAAAAAGATGTTTAGTGATCAGCGTTGTGCATGTGATAGTGTCCAGAACCAATATTCATAGCCAATAATTGTTAGTGTCCTTTATGTGTTTGTAAAGGCATCATGCAGGCCAGCCTTTATCTAGAATATGCAGGTCTAAATTTGAATTCAGCTATTAAAACCACATGGTTTCGCCGGATGCTCTGGTGTTCCCGAATTGCCGATATTGGCGATAGTCACAAATTAACCTAGTCTGGTTCGAGCGGACATAAAACATGCACAGGCGCAAGCATAAGGTCGTACTTCAGCATGAATTAATTTTCTTTTGGTGTGGTTGTTCAGTCTCGAACATTCTATTCAAAATGGTCTCGACTTCGATTAAAACAAATATTGGTCTGGGTTATCTGGTTAAAATAAGGTATATAGCAGTCTGAGTGTTTTACGAGTATATGGTCCACGCAATGAAATGTCTCAATTCACCAATCTCGATCACTATCTCCCAAATTGTCCCCTCCTCGACTGCGATGAATATTGGTCTGGACAAAATAGCGTGAAGGGGCTAAAGATCTTTGACCAGTTAACAATACTTCTGCAGACCCCAAACACAAGGCGATGGCCATTTTGCCGCTCAACCTACCGTGAGACATTCGTAAATTCAAGTATGGCCTTTAGAGGTTTAAAGGGATAATCCCGAATTAAACAGAGGCTTAAAAATAAAAGTCTGAGAATGTATGAAAATAAAACGACAAAATATAGGGGAATGGTGTATTTACCTTGTCTCAAAATTTTAACACAAAATATTGAGTCGTTTGGAGGTGAATGCCAAAACTGCTTATCTGGACACGTAACCCTTTTAAGATTTCGGGTCAATTGTTTCGTTGGGTGACCTTATAAACGGTTACTTGATAGGGTAATGCAGTGAATAACCCATGTGCCGTACTTGATAGAGAAAGGCAAATTTCAACTACACATTATTTTTTCTATAAAAATCCAGATACCACAAAATACACCGTGGGGCACCGGTCTCAAATTCCAGATGAAGACTGACGGATTTAAGTCGTTTGAAAACGTATCATAAATACTGAAGTAGTTGCTCGGCCCTTGACTCGAATATTTTAAAGCATTTTAACACAAAGTTAAGCAGTTTTATTCCCAAAACAAATATCGGGATTAGCCCTTCAAACATAATGAAGCGGGATATTTTGAACTGGGTGACCAACACTATGATTTTTTTTCGCGATTGCCCGGTCTTTACTTAAAAATGTGTATTGTCTTCGTTTTTTGTTTTATTAACATGGATATAATTCTTTGTAGGTGATAAAACATGAACTCCTTTGTATAATTCACTTGATCGTTAAACAACTTTTTTGACTTGAAGTGACATAACTACACAGTCACAACGGATGTGGTCCTACTGATTGTCATCTTTAAATCTGAACATCATATCAAGGCCTTCACACAATACCCGATAGAAAATATCACCGCGAATAGAACGTTCCGCGATTTCGAACCGAAATATCTAGCTATGATACTCGAGTTTTAAAGTTAAGGGGTTCGTTAAATGTCAAGGATGCTGGAACATTCCGCCTATACATAACTCTATAGCTATATGCTACGACCCACTTCACATTTTAGTCCAAACCTTTCTGATTTACTTTTGAATCTTCTAATATTCTAGTCAGCTTGCTTGTCTTTGGTTTTGCAGCTAAAAAAGGTTGTCAACGGCTTTATGCCCCTTATGTATTTGTATCAGGTGTCCGTGGTAAAGGGAGATAAATACCTAAATGTTTGGAAATTTCAGACTGAAATAACAACGACTAGATGCATTCGGCAAACCTCGACAGATTCCGGTACTCTCCGTAACCTACATCTAGACTCAGATGTATGATAGTAATTGATATGTACCTACGACCATACATTTGCGATGCGGCGAGTCAACTACCGATTTACTTCAACAGGAAAACGTGCCGCTTTCACAAAATAGTCCCGAAATGGCGTCTGTTCTAGATATAATCTCTATGGGGGCAGCCATTTTTTAGTTTGTTGATATAATCTCTATGGCCATGGGGGCAGCCATTGTCTATCCGGGTCCTTTAAAATAGTTCCAAAATGGCGGACTTCATCATACAGCCGAATCTAGATGTAGGGCATCGGAATCTGTCGAGGTTTACCGAATGCGACTAGATGTTGTAAACTTAGAGGAGCACGGAATTTCAGACTAAAATAGCAACGGTTAGATGTTGTCAAACTCACAGTCATTGATTACGAAGGGTTACTGGTCGCAGAAAAGAGTTTTTTTTTGTCCGTTTCACTAATCCATAATTTTGCCAATTTTTATATGATTTTTAAATTTTGAGACTACTCAATGAATCCATCGCTCAAATATGCAGCTTTAACTGTCAATTTACAAGTTGTACGACTGGATGATCAATAAATAGACGAATATAAGCTCTCTTTTCATTACGGTATTGTCCAGTATTAACTATTTAATAGTGTTTTGTTATATAAAAATACCACACAGGATATCGGTGATGAATATAAGATACTCTATAAAATTATATTATTACATAACAAAGGAACATACAAACGAATTATTAACTGGTTTTCTAAACAACCGTGAGGAAGTCTTACGTGGTTTAACTTATCTGTCTTTGATCTAATGGCATCCTATCTAATACCCAGTGTTGTGTTTTGTTATGAATGTTTATAATAGTTGATTTCTGTAATATACTGTTTGTATGTATTCATGACATGTATGTATATGAAAAGTAAGTGAAATATACTTGAAATTTACTGACAAGTGATATTGACAAGTCGGCCTTCACAAACATCACATGAGACGGAAAACTATTGACAAACTGTGTTCATTGTTAGTCAGAATTATGACGTCGATACGGCTCTTGGATATTGATCTATTATCAAGGAATTTGACGATTAGAAATGCTGTCGGAGCCTCAGGGATATCACATTAGTGCAGGTTTCCAAGTTAATTTCTACGTCAACCATTTCTCATCTATTTCTTGATCCATGAAATATGTTATCCTAGGCGAGCAAAATAACATTTTAATTTAAACATTTTTTTTTTAGTATTTCCCTTCAATATTATTTGTGTCTATTTAAAAGGGCAATAAATCAGATGGGCTATAAAGTTTTTAAAAGAAACAAAATGTACTATTTTATTTAAGAAAAGAAAGTTTGAACAAGTATAAAGAACGGGTAGTTTCAATGGCCTTTAGTAATTGATCTGGAAATATCATTTCTGATAAAGACGAGAGAAGCCTAATCGAAACGCTGCTCAGTAATTGTATTCCATTGAATTGTCACCTGTGAGTAATTGTACTTGTACGATTTCTTGATACAGGATAGAGAAACCTATAGTCGAATCGTCGCTCCGTATTAATACGTAATTGTATTCCACAGAAGTGTGACCTGCGAATAAAGAACGGCTTGGCTAATATATAATTATATGGTCGGGTTTAAAAATTTCTATTATTTGTTGTATTGATACATTAATAGAAAATAATGCAACATGTACAATCGTACTATGGACCAGGAACTGACCATTTTGTTGGATGAAATTCAATAATCAAATTCACCACATCGATGTAGAATTGTTTAAAGAACAAGGATATCAATTATCATGTCGATCGGAGTTGAATTAGCAAAGGTTTAAGCTTTTTCGAAAACCGTCGCCCCAAGAAGAAGAACAAGACAACAAAAGAAAGTAGTATAAGTCAATATAGAATGTATATTTGTTTGTACGTTGAAGGAAATCAAACGGTTTAACTTAAAGATACATTATGGGAGATTAAATAAAGAGCTGGCAGTTCCCAACTAGATAATAAAAAGGGAATTTGCTGAAAATTTCAATCAAATTTTTCCATGACAGTAAACCGAGAATTTAGCCTCGATAGGATAAAACAGCCTCGATTAGCCATTTCATGATTAAATCAAGAATGAAAGTTGAGCAGCAAATCGGATCCTAATCCAGTAAATATCACAAGTTAGCTATGACACCGTGAACTGATTATGGTCTGGATTAGTTAATTAATGTCTCATTTAATAATTTGGATAACATTTCAGGCCTAAAGAGAAATTTAACTCTTGCATAGTGTATGTGGTATTATAAGAATGTCGAAATGATGAAATTAATCATTGGCGTGTTTTATGGATGGTTTCGGAGGGGGCGTCCTATACCCAGAAGTAAATAACGGATATAAAATTCTTACATTGTGGTACGGAAGCTAGTTGATGCATATGATTTAAAAGACAAACCATTGCCACAATTGCCACAAAACTTTGAATAGTAATGTCTTTTGAAATTAATGCTCCGATAAACAATGTACCCTGTAGGCCATTTGCATTTCATACTTTAGATGCAAGTATCTACAAGAATTATCATTCAACCCTCGGTCTCGGAGGAGCTCACTTTTTCAGATCGATAAACCTTGGTAGCAACCTCATCAAAAGTTAATAATATTACACTATTGAATTCCGACTGTACAATGCAGTGATCTGAAAACCTCCTACAATATTAAATCTCTTAAAGGTTAACTATTATTTAAATAGAACTTGACAGTATGCCGAGATTGTATCTAGATAATCAAGGCTATAACCCTTTCATGTTTCCTGTTAATGGTGACCTACAATGTGTCATGCCACGAGAGAGGAAGTTATCGGAATTATGTAGACGCTGGAGACACGTCTGCTGAGAATAACTCGTGCCTGACCTTCGACTAGACCAGGAGCGAAAAATATTCAAGTTCCATGATTCGACCAGCTATTATTTTCTTTCCATTTCGTAGTGCCATATTTTATCTTGTTTTTAGCTAGGTGCACGAACTAAAAGATCAGACATTGGTTGTTTCAGTAGGTTTATCCTTCGAATAAAAAATTGGTATCGCATGATCCCATCTGTATATTTAATAACAAGTCATGAAAGGAAAGCAAATGAATTTGGTACTTCCCATTTCTATGGTTAATTGTGGAATTTGAGAGCACAATGGTTTTAATTATTCTCCCCCACAGTCCAACTACATTACACATTACTACACGATCTAGATTACCGGTTCGAATAGAGAAACTAGGGGGATTAATGCCCTGTTCACAAACTGCATTTCGAGCGGTGATTTATGCTATTTATTAGAAACAGAAACTTCGATTAGTTTGCGATAAACATTAAGGTAATTCCCATTTCTATGGTTAATTGTGGAATTTGAGAGTATAATGTTTTAATTTCCCCCCCCCCACAGTCCAACTACCAAAGGATAGTTTTCAAGCATTACACAACATTACTACACTACTATGATACTTGTTCGAATAGAGAAACTAGGGCGATTAATGTCCCGTTTACAAACTGTATTTCGAGTGGAGATTTGTGCTATTTATTAGAAAAAGATACTTCGATAGGTTGTGACAAATATATTATGGTACTTCCCATTTATATTGTTAATTGTCGAATTTGAGATCATAATGGTTTAATTCTTACCCAAAGTCCCACTACCAAAGGATAGTTTTCATGCATTACACATTACTACTACACGATCTAGATTACTGGTTCGGATAGAGAAACTAGGGGGTTCATGTCCTGTTCACAAACTGCATTTCGAGTGGTGATTTATGCTATTTATTAGAAACAGAAACTTCGATTAGTTTGCGATAAACATTAAGGTACTTCCCATTTCTATTGTTAATTGTGGAATTTGAGAACATAATGGTTTAATTCTTACCCAAAGTCCCACTACCAAAGGATAGTTTTCAAGCATTACACATTACTACACGATCTAGAGTTCTTGTTCGAATAGAGGAACTAGGGGGTTCATGTCCTGTTCACAAACTGCATTTCGAGCGGTGATTCGAGATCGTGCTACTAGTATTTATTATCTGATGTTGATACTGGGTATTCATAACTAAATGTTTATTTGATAGAGGCTACACGTCAGTTAAACAGTAATCTAATGATCAGCTTTTATAAATGTCTTTTTGATTTATAATATTTGTCTTCTAAACATCCATTTATCATATGTCCAAAAGGGGAGAATGATATTGAAATTGACCACGATGATGTTGACGAAGAATGATTGTGTGGTGATGAGCATGCTGGAGCTATGAAATTCAGATTGTGCATTTTGCTAGTCCCGGAGAGGATATGACTTCGATGGGTATAAAATGATGGTTAATTAACGGCGATTATGGGTACGCCTATGCTAGTTTTACTATGCGGATGATATTGGTGAAAAAGGTAGTGGTGACGATGATGATGAATGTTGTAGTGATGATGATTATCGGCAATGGTTAATATAAATCGCGATATGAACGATCGGGTTAACTGAACAAGAGGAATAAGATGGATTTATTCAAGGGAACTACATCTAGTGAGTTTGAAAAAAACAATTATCTAGCAACAAATTGAAATACACATAGGATTGTATGAAAATTATGTGCACGATGTGATGGTTGAATTTCATAAAAATCGTAATATTTACAAGATGGGAAGATTGAAAATGAAGGGGGGGGGGCGAAATCCAGAGAAGGTTTGGTGATAACGACGATGGTACCGTAGCTAATTGGTTATAAAAATCGCACAATCAACACATAAAGTCTTTTTTTATTCCAATATATCCACGACATTCATAAATGTATATCAACAATCTATCTTATTACATTTTGCCATTCAATATGGTCTACTATCGTTCAACATCATAAAATATAAATGACATTTTATACCAGACTTTTAATATCAATTCATCATATTAGTTTTTTTGTCTGAATCTACACATATCAATAGTCGCTGATAAATATAGTCTACATTACAAATCACACTCTGCGCCGACGACCCTAGATTCAATAAAAGCGAATCAGTCATCAATTTCTAATGGCCGTCATGGAACCAGAAAAACAACTAAAGTCTAGTGGGGTGTAAAAAGGCTGAAACGTTTTGCTGTCAATGGTCGCTATGCACTTTAAACGATAATAAATGAAACGTAGAAGCATCTTGTTTAGCGCCATTGCCAATCCTTTTTATAGCTAATGTTCACCATAAAAACTAACTAACTGTGCGGCCACAATTACAAATACTTCGACCAGTTTTAACAGGCTGTGTACTATTCTCGTTTTTCCTTACGACTGAAACAAATTGACTTTAAAGGAACACACAATGATGAAAAAGCTAAAACTTGAACGGATTAAAAATTTTCTGAACCGAAAACGGACCCATAGAAATAAAATGACCGATTAAATTTACCGAAAATATGGATTTTTTGTCGTGTTAAGAGATCCATAACAAAAAAAATGAAATTTGGTTTACGTCCTAATGTTTTGCTCCTAAACTGGGCTATACAGTGTGCTATGAGGAAAAATTTGCCCGGGCGGCGGCGCTAAGGCCTACTCTTATATCGAATTTCAACTGCCAAAGGATCTTTTACGTGCAGGCCAATGTGTACACGGTACCTCGGCTTTTCGTCCCATCCGACGAACGACAAGAAATCTGTTCTCCGTCCTGTATCACTGACAAGGGGAAACCATGCCGGAAAATCTAAATGAATTTTCTCGGCTACAGCCGCGCTTGAACATCCGACCTCAAGGCTAACGAGCCAGCGTCTTACCCACTTAGCCACGTGATACCCGATCCATAATTTAAGAATATTCAAAATATCACCACTGAGTAAAACAACTTCAGTTTTATTTGTTAAAACAAACCTGGCCTGTCTCTTTAACAAGCAATGGTTGTTAACCAAATGACCCGGATAACCTGTACAATTTCTTCCTCCACTCAACGCGACACTGAAGAGCCATTCTATTCAACCAATCAACATTAGAAAGAATAGAGATAGTAGAGCTTACGAGATATTGCTAATGAAGGCTTTGAACCGTCTTCAACTCACATCGCGTCTTTTGTATTTAATCCACCTATTGTGTACGTGCTTGGAATAATAATTATCATGTTATAGATCCATGGTGAACGAATGAAATACAGCCGATATAAAATGGTGCTACTTTCTATTTACTGGTCGCGAGTTGACTTGAATAGTGATGAGCTGCAAAAATAATTAGTAACAAATAAATCTATTCGATACCAAGACTTTGGGTTCTTTTAGCTATATGATTTTCTCAAATAAGTGGTTCACGGTTAATATACCATGATTGGTGCAGCACACCTATCGCTACTTACAAGTAAGTATCGCTACATCGCGAAATAATTTATTCATATTTTTTGTTTTTTTTCAGAAGCCGGATCAACTGGGTTGAAGATAATTAAACCACAGATCCTACTTCGTATCATTTTTCTACAAGTCAAATTCTGTTCCGTTGTAAATGCTCCATTTCGTTGTTGTCAAATTGCACTCCATAGTCAAATTTTTTTAAGTCAAATTTCGTTTCGTTTACAATGGGTCAAATTTCGTTTCATTTTCTATGGTAACAAGCTCGTTTTGTTTTCTACAAGTCAAATTATGTAGACATAGGTCACGAATGTCGGGCCAACGTTATTTGCAGTGGCTTTAGATCCAGTTTACTGGCTTCTGTTTCGGGGAAGCTTCTTTTTTTTTAACATCCGCAAAAGCGGCAGCATTTCATTATTTCATCAAACATTGCTGGCCTGTATATGGTACATTTGGGACCCTGCGGCTCCAAACCACTGGCTAGTTCTTGGATGTATGTTGAGAAACGGTAAATCAAATGAAACTAATTATGCTTTAAATGTCTCAGTGGCCTAGACTGAAATGCGCCGTTCTTCCATTCTTCTCCCGTTCAATAGTTTCTCTGCTATAACCTCTTCCCTGGCCGACAAATGATCTTTCAAATTAATGGCATAGTGTGCAAAATATATGTATATTTCGTTAGAACACTAACAATTAATTAAGCTCAAGAAACATTATGGAAGATTAGATAAAGAGCTGGTAGTTCTCACTGTAATAGTTAAAAACTAGGTGATGCATGGGTTATGCTGAAAATTTTATTCTAAAATCCCGGTAACCTCGATTGTCATTGTTACCACTATCACGATAACTAGCAAAGTCTCGATTATTCATCTTTGCGTTTAATCATCAAGTTGAAAAGCGGATCGAATTTAAATCCAGTGAAAATCGGACATATAAGATGACATCTAGAATTGATTATGGTCTTTTCATGTTAATTAATGTCTTATTAATAGTGTATATAACATTGCAGATTTACCTCTCGCATAATGTATGTTTGAATAAAACCATTGGCTTGATTGTAACATTAAATTCTCTCTAGTCTAATTAAACTGTGGTTGTATTAGCATATTGTATTTGTCTGAGACGTAATCTTGCTCATGACAAACGGATAAAATACTTTACGTATTCGCGCTCATTAAATCTATGGTAATCAAAATGGGGATATAAACCAAGAAGGAAAATTATCATTAGGCCTACCTCTTGATATATTAATGTCAGTATGTGTTAACAAATGTAGTCTTGTTATTCTTGTGAGAAGATGGTGACAAGTTGCACAATACAAAAGACACGTTTTCCTTAATATAACGTAAAACATTGCAATTATTTTAACCATGTTATACTATGATGTTAAATAAGCTAAAATATCGCTATTAGCTTGACCATGCTAAAATATCGCTATTAGCTTATAGGGACAATCCCGTATTATACAGAGGCTCAAATATAAAAGTCTGAGAATGTATGAAAATAAAACGCCAAAATATAGGGGAATGGTGTATATACCTTGTCTCAAAATTTCAACTCAAAATTTTGAGTCATTTGGACGTGAACGCCAAAATTGCTTATCCGGACACGTAACCCTTTTAAGATTGATGGTCATTTTTTTCATTTGGTGACCTTATAATCGATTGACGTTTCTTGAGAGGTCTATACAGTGAATGACCCAAGTACTGTACTTGATAACAAAAGGTAAATTTTACCTACATATTATTTTTATAGAAAAAGGTCTAGTTTTATCCAGATACTGTATGATACAAAGGTCTCCATTTCCACATGCAGACTGTCAGGTTTAAGTTATTTACAAGCGTATCACAAAAATCGGGTTAGTTGATCGGCCTTAGATAATGGGTTTTAAATGATTAAGCAGTTTTATTCCCCAAAATGTTATCGGGATTGGCCCTTTAACCATTTTATACTATGATGTTATACAAGGTAAAACATTGCAATTATTTTAACCATTTTATACTATGATGTTATACAAGGTAAAACATTGCAATTATTTTAACCATTTTATACTATGATGTTATATAAGGTAAAACATGGCTATTAGCTTTTACCATTTTATACTATGATGTTATATAAGCTTAGCTTAACCATTTTATAATATGATGTTATATAAGGTAAAACAATCGCTATTAGCTTAACCATTTTATAATATCCCGTTGTAATATTTACAAACGGTAAAACATCGCTATTTTATAATATGAAGATACATACCGTAAACATTGCAATTATCATACACATTTTATAATATGATGTTGTATACGGGAAAAGATTGCAATTATCATAAACATTTTATAATATGATTTTATATAGGGTAAAACATTGCAATTATCATAAACATTTTATAATATGATTTTAAATAAAATTTCATTTCAAAACAAGGTTGTCAATGATATACATAGAAATGAATAAATGTGGCTTAACGTTTTACATTTTTGCACAAACTGTCAATATGAACAAATATTCAATGGAAACGCCTTGGCTAAAAGGTAGAATCAGGTGTTATAGAAAGAGTAAGCATCCTATCCCCGGCTTGACATAAATTACTATTATATATAGGCGGAGCAATGGATTTCTCGAACCGAAATTGACAGTTAGAAAATAACCCAAGCATCAGGAGAGTTATCAACAGCCAAATCTTTTACATGCTTTTCCCAACTAATTATACTCCCTCCCTACTGTCCATTATATACCCAAGGCTGGAAAACATTTAGAAAACGAGGGGCCCAAATATTTACCGACGTTCAAATGATTAAAACTTTGACAGTTTCTTGAAGATTGTTTACTTTTGTGTTGTTATGAAATCTCATAATTGTTTTGCTAGATTTGACTACATAGCAGTCTAAAAATTTGGTATCATGTATCTGTTTCCTACTACGGCTCGTTGATCTCTTTAGTCTGCCGCACAACCATTGTAATGACTCAACAACAATCCCTAAGTATAAGATACCCAAGGGCAATAAGGATGTCTAGGATATTAACCCCACAGACGAACACTTTTATGTTATCTTAAAAACACTGGTTACTTTATAAAGCTAGCTTAACTTCGACCTCTTATCGCAAACCCCGGGCAAATGATCTAAAATAAATTTACCTGCTCCAGAGGTAGTTCACTGAAATTAAACTAGCTAAATTTACCATCTGAACAAGTTAGCCTAAAATTGTCAGGTTATCTAGTTTTTTTCTGTGCGCTTTTCATCACCTTCTGGGTTATGTAGCATGATCCTATGGGACATGCTTTTTTGACAATAACGTCCTCCCAGCAAAGCCATGATCGATGGTCATACATGTTATCAGCCCCGTCAAAGGTCCATGTGAATGCCCTAATCAGCTGCTAGTTTTTAATCACTATAGGAATCTTAGGTTTTGCCTATCACTGAAACAGGATGATGGACGGGGATGCGGATTAAAGATTACCGGAAATTTGTTAAGTTTCACAGCACACCGTTTAAAACTTCTCGGCTTGGTAGTATTCTTTTTCGTTTGGATATGTATCATATTTGTGTACTTTCTTCTGGATTTCGTTTGTCGTTTTATGGATTACTTGGTCTCTAGTTACCCTTGCTGCACTTTTGGGTAATTGAGCTCATACACAATGCAGGTTTGATCGACGGATCAACAGGCATGTCGGTCAGATGTTAAACTAATATTACAGAGTTATGTTGCATATCTATGTTCCTGTGAGTTTTCAACAGACAGCCATCGATACCTCACTAAATCACAGTTGTCATATAAGATCCCAAGGGCAATAAGGATGTCTAGGATATTAACCCCACAGACGAACACTGTTATTCTATCTAAAAACACTAGTTACTTTATAAAGCTAGCTTAACTTTGACCTCTTATCGCAAACCCGGAGCAAATGATCTAAAATAAATTTACCTACTCCAGAGGTAGCTCGCAGAAGTTAAACTAGCTTAATTTACCATCTGAACGAGTTAGCCTAAAATTGTCAGGTTATCTAGTTTTTTTCTGTGCGCTTTTCATCACCTTCTGGGTTATGTAGCATGATCCTATGGGACATGCTTTTTTGACAATAACGTCCTCCCAGCAAAGCCATGATCGATGGTCATACATGTTATCAGCCCCGTCAAAGGTCCATGTGAATGCCCTAATCAGCTGCTAGTTTTTAATCACTATAGGAATCTTAGGTTTGCCTATCTCTGAAACAGGATGATGGACGGGGATGCGGATTAAAGATTACCGGAAATTTGTTAAGTTTCACAGCACAGCGTTTAAAACTTCTCGGCTTGGTAGTATTCTTTTTCGTTTGAATAAGTATCATATTTGCGTACTTTCTTCTGGATTTCGTTTACCGTTTTATGGATTACTTGGTCTCTAGTTACCCTTGCTGCACTTGTGTTAGACTAGGGTAATTCTTTGGGTAATTGAGCTCATACACAATGCAGGTTTGATCGACGGATCAACAGGCATGTCGGTCAGATGTTAAACTAATATTACAGAGTTATGTTGCATATCTATGTTCCTGTGAGTTTTCAACAGACAGCCATCGATACCTCACTAAATCACAGTTGTCATCTAAATTTTAAGGATGTCAAAATATGGTAATAGCCTGGACAAAAATAGCCCCATAACACGTAAGTCAATTATTTACTTTATTAATATAGTAAGGACATCAGCTCCACACTCACACAGATAACCAGCTATCTAACAAGTCTACCTATTCAGAAACTTAATTATCTGCGGCTATTTATGTCTTGATTTAAGATGTTTTAGTCTAGAGTGGTTAATCTATTAATAGCAGCGTTAATAAAACAACGTGTTACCGTAATTATCGAGTCTGAGATTTAAGATATTCATATTCGTCCTAAAAACTCTTCAACCCAACAAGGAGCAACATAACGAATGCTCAGTTAACGAACCTTCGCGGGGTTGTGGGACACACGATGGGCACGGCTCGCGGATATTACTTGTCCACCAGATTAAGTCACCGTTCGTTACATCGAGTATTACTCAAGAACGATTCCAAATCAAGTTTTCAGAGTGGATTTCTTGACCGGATGTCATATATTCTCACAATGGCTGATCTGTGTTGCAACAACATTCCGTATATTAAAACATTTATTAAAATATGCAGTTCGCTTCGACTTGTATTCTAGTCGCGTGATGTATATTCTGTGTAACCTGATTGCACTAATCATTAAATCATTTATCATTCCGTTTCAGACTTTAACCTACATACGTCATCCCTTCATTTGTAACCATAGAACGAGCGCTATCATTTAAACGTGTTCAAACTGAGAAACGTGCCATCGTCATTCTATTCTCTTGATGAAATAGAGAACATACAATCAAGATGATAATTATCGTCCACCTAAATTGTACGCCGGGAATTACAAGCAAGGATTCGAACCGAGATTGGTTACAAGTCAAGCGTTCAAAGCGACTTTGACCAGGAACGGTTAAGCAAATAGGCAGTGAGGTCAATATATAATGAATATTATAATATGATTGAAATAGATACCATTTACAAGAAATAATTCATCAAATTCCAGGCGGATTCTGAGAGTATCTTGTAGTAAACATCATCAGACTATACTAATAATAGATTAATCTTACCAAAGAATAAATTCTCTACGGGAAATGACATCCTTTAGTGATGATTAGAACAATGCAGATGATGACTTTAACTACAGAAATGAAATGAGACGTCCTACTGTTTTGCTCCTAAACTGGGCTAATGAAGACGGGCATACGCTATACAGTGTGCTATGAGGGAAATCTTGCCCGGGCGGCGGCGCTACGGCCTACTTAATATATCGAATACCAACTGCCGAGAGATCTTTTACGTCCACGCCAATGTGTACATGGGAGCTCTGTTTTTCGTCCCATCCGAACGACTAGACAGCTGTCCTGGTCAGATCCGCCTTCCTGTATCATTGGCAAGGGGGAAACCACGCCGGAAGATGTGGATGAACTTTCTCGGCTAATGCAGGGATCGAACATCCGACCTCCAGACTAGCGAGCCAGCTTCTTACCAACATAGCCATCGTGACCCCCACCCCACCCCTTTACCTACAGAGCGAGTTAACTATCTGGATGTCATTCAAAATATGTATGGTTGAAATCCGATAGATAAGATTATTACTAGACCGCCCATCAACTACTACAAAGTGGGCAATGGCAATAACTCTGAAAGTTATTATCAGATCTAGATTGTTTTCGTCTCACTAATGTTAATGAATACAATTTATTTTTAAAAAATCAGATAATAAATGTAGTCTGTACAATATTTCCAAGTTGTTGACTGGGTTGAAAGCAATGTATATAACATTGTATACGTATACAAACGTAATGTTTTGACTGTGTAGCCAACATTCTTACCCGGAACACAAATTTGGATTAGCGAAGATTATGGTCAATCTAGCAAATAAAGAGCAAGCGGGATGGGGTGGGTTTGCGTATTATTACCAGCATTTGTGGAAAAAGACTCTAGCTTATCAGAACTCTTGTAGCTAAAAAACCAACAGACTTTTATTAATTAATGTCACCGAATTACACTCAATGTCTAGACAATCCTATAAGACTTCGGAAATCTAAGTCTGAAACATTCACAAGAATATAACTTATTAAGTGAACAGGAAACAAACTCTTCCATAAATGGCACATAGATAAGTTATCTAACAATGTGAACTTCTCAAATAAATAAAATTGTTTGAGTTGTTCTAGTCATAAATCTATATTTCTAAATTTAATAACAGCCGCTGATACAATGGCCGACTGGAGAGTCTCCAAAGAAAATGTTATCCGTGCGAATTGTTTAAATAATTGGTATCATATTCTACCGTGGAGTTCCATGACTTTGGATTAATGCTCTACATATTATCCTGCATTTTATATATACCTTTTCACATTGATGAACAATTTGTATTTTAAAGCTTGTGAGGACACACAGCTAAAGGAGCAGAGGGAGTAATGTAATAGTTAGTGTTTTATTGTATATTTTAAATCTTATAATCCCTCTTGTTGTTTTAAAGATTATTATAAACGCTACCTCAATTATATGAATTCTAGTATAAACTGTATTGGAGTATTAGCAAGTATTGTGAGGGCAACGTCTAAGTTTACAAACAATAAACTTTAATTAGTGTTTAACTAATTGGTTGCTATAAACTAGTTGCTAGGAATGCATAATGTAGATATAAAAGTAAGACATCTAGTTGACTCCTCATAAACTTGCTATACATCTAATACAGTGTTTTGTTTCATTCAAGGTAAGCGTATATTTTGTATATTATTTGTTTTAAAACTATCGATACACTATGTCCAAGGTGTGTAGTTTTATAACTTAAAGATAGGCGTCCTATAGACGAAATAGTGCCTCTGCACACCAGCGAGTAAGAAAGCTCTTACACCCACCCCCAACTTATGTAAATATTAATATGTCATTTTATTTTAATTATATGTTTAATATTAGTATATATATTATTATTACGTTATTTTATGTAATTATAAGTTAAATATAGTATCGTATAAATATGATTATGAATAGATTTAATATATAAACTTGCTATACATCCAGGGCCGGATTAACCATGGGGCACCATGGGGCACAGGCCCCAGGGCCCCCCACATTAGGGGGCCCCCCACAAAAGTTTTTACTACGATTTTTGTCTTCAGCACCCCTAAAAATCCATGGAAAGATATATTGAAAGACAAAACAGCAAATAAATGGCCTGGTTGTCTGGTTGTGGGGCCCCCCCACAAATTTTTTTAGTTGCGTCTAGTCACCTCCTCTAGAAATGCCATCATTTCATAGCACTCACATTTATCACCACGTCCGGATTAACCATGGGGCATAGGCCCCAGGACCCCAAACATTAGGCCCCCCCCCACAAAAAATCTTAGTTGCGTCCAGCCCCCTCCTCTAGAAATGCCATCATTCCATAGCACTCGCATGGGTTGGTCCACTGAAATAACACTAAAATGCGCTAATTTTATTTTTTTCTAAATGGCTCCACACAAGTGCCTGAAATGCCAGGAAATCATGTTTCCGGCCTCCAAGTTATGAAAATTTCCAGAAAAATAAGGCGTCCCCTCCAAAAAAATTGACAACCTTTCAATTATAAAATAATACACTTGATTACGATCACATAGTGATGCTCCTGGGCACTGATGAGTCGGTCGGTTTTAATGGCGCCTACACCTGATCCAAACTTTCTTATATCTCTTATGTGGAGGCTATCGGGCGCCACCACAGGCGCGGACCCAAGGTGCGGACACTAGAAGCGAATGCCTCTCACAAAAAATCTGCCGCCATATAAAATACAAAATTGCCGCTCAGATATCACCCAAATGGCAGAAAAACGTGTTTCCTGCATCGTTATTTTTAAAATTTTCTACTGGAGGACCCCAGACAAGGATGCCATCTCCAAAGGCGAAGGGTCTCTTCTATCGGCGTCCGACCCTCCAGATGACATTAAAGGGTTCGTTTTGGTCGCCCTTATTCACATTTGACAGGCGCGCCACCAATTTTTGTTCTGGTCGCCCTATCCACGTCGCCTTATGGTGTTTCGGACTAGTTCTAGTGGATAAGGAGTTTCTCATTTTGGTGTGCTTAACATCAATGAATGAATGAAATGGGGTTTAACGTCCTACTGTTATGCACTTAACCTGAGGTAATTGAAGACGGGCATACGCCATACAGTGCTATGAGGGAAATTTTCCCCGGGCAGCGGCGCTACGGCCTACTCTTATATCGAATTCCAGTTGCCAAGGGATCTTTTACGTGCACCCCAATGTGTACACGGGACCTCGGTTTTTCGTACAATCCGAACGACAAGGCAGGTGTCCTTGTCAGGCCCTCCTTCTGCATCACTGACAACCGAACACCCGACCTCCAGCGCCTTATCCACCGTGATCAAATAAGAAATAGCGCTGCCGAAATGGACATACGGGAGCGACGTTGATTGCAGCTCCAAGCCCCCACCCCCACGTACACACACGCACCGTTCCGCACTCAGGGCATTATATTGGCGTCCCCAACACTCTGCTGCACCCCCACTTCTACAATCTTACATACAGCCCTGCCTTCGGCGCTCGCGGTCGGTGACCAGGGGCCCCCCACATGTTCCAGGCCCCAGGGCCCCCACCATGGTTAATCCGGCGTTGTATACATCTAATACAGTGTTTTGTTTCATTCAAGAATTATAACCAGAGAACTTAGCTTTTACAATATCCTCGCAAGGTTGGATAATCACAACCCTACTATGCAGCTGTTACCACTGTCTGTCTACTTCAGTTGGTAACAATATAATGTGTCCTATATGTCTGTCACTTGTCGATTATTCAAATACAACAAATATATCTATGTTAAAATTCTCTGTTGACTGTATTTAACCGGTACTGTACTGTCACATACGTATAATCCCCAACATTGTCATGTAACTGCATAAGCATGAGAGACAATGCAATGACCCAATTTCATTCAAATGTTTTAGAAAACTTCCAGTACAGGGATTTCACTAATTGTCAACCTATAGGAATATGTTTTTCAATATCGTAAACTAATTCAGTTATGAAGCTTTATTTCATAAAATCCTGTCAAATATTATTATATCATATATAGCTTTAAACACTCCAGTTCCCTTGTCGACCAGCCACTAGTCTAACCCATAAACACACTTTAACTCATTTAAATTCAATTTATTGTTTGTTCAATCGTTTAGAGACAGACAATTAAATTAGTCTTCAATAGTTACCGTTAATACTCACATGAAACACCATGGCATTTAGTAAGTCTTATTTTATCCAATAAACGCACTGATCGAAATTAACTGCTCAGCTATCAAAACCGATCTCTTACTTTCCGGTGATCATACCCCCTGTTATGCTTTGGGCTTTGGATCGGCCAGAAAGGCGGGGAGAGTGGTTATCCCCCAGACTGCCTCTGGTTAAACCATAGAGGGGGTTTATCGTTTGACAATATATGATAATATAATGCAGTAACAAGCACGTTTGCTTATGTTTAATTGTTTCCAACGGATCGTGTGTAACTTTCACTAAACCGACACAGCCGAGCAGATTGCAACAGACCACTGCACCCCACCTAATGCCAACAATTGAGATACCATAAACAATCCTAATGCTAAGCTATAATATGTATAGATAGGCTGACTAGATAGATATGTATCATTAACTTGAAAACGTGACCTGTATGTGTTACGAAACATCGTTATTAAATAATAGAGAAGTTGTCATATATACCTTGTGTTGTGTTTTGTTATGAATTCTAATGCTTGCTTCATAACGCGTGATTTTTCGATGCGATACATATTTAATAGATAAGTGAACTTTGATAATATAACGGTAATTCCAATTCATTGCGGGATTTCATTCACATCGATACTAGACTTTCACCACTTACATTCATCCCTTAAGGTACATTTTTAAAGATAATCATTAAAAAGCATGCTTCTGATTTTGAATTCATTGTGGGATATATTTGTCCATTAACGATCATATAATAGATATCTCTTGCAGACATCAGGACCTATTTTATCTTTCTTTCAATATCACCTACGTTGTATTCTGTAATCCTACTACCCAGAGAGCTATTATGAAAAACAATTTATACTATCGTTTCCATAAAATGTTCATATACTGGCGTTATCTTATCATGTCTATTTTGCTTCCTCTTTTGTGTTCTTCGCCACCATGGTGTTTTTTAAACATGAAGGCGTAGATTATAGTCAGATAATATAACCACCAGACCAGGGCGGATCCAGAGCTACACCTTCCCCCTCCTGCTTAGCTGCATACAAAAATGTGGAACACAACTTTTTTTGTGAAAAAGGTGACACGGTTGTCTTTATCCTTTATCATCAGATGTGATTCTATATCACTTACAGAAATTCAAACAGGGCATAATTTTTACCTGATCTTGAAAGTAAAACCAGAGCTGTTTAAAAGTCATGTAGAATAGTATGGTTACATGATAACTCCCCCCCCCCTGCCCGTCCCCCACAGAAGCTGGCAAAACCACACCTGCAAACACCATTTCCACTTCTGGGTACAACGTGGTGTAGCTCATTTTGGGACCAGAAACTTCTTTCAGGGACGCACCGCCATGTAGATAGTCCGCAGGTTCATCTCTCTTACATTTTTTGGTTTATGCTTACCGATGCTCATCCGGATTTTACACTAACAAAATAAATTGGAAATTTGCGACTTCGTTTATTTATGGCAGCAAGGCTACATTAAAATTGAGACTACTTTTGTTACTTCTTTTTTTGTAAATAACCTATTTGTTTTCATTTTTAGTGAAGTCTGTCCCATAACAGGCCTGGGGTTGTACAGCGCAGTCGACGCTTACGACTAGCCCCCCGGATCCATTCACTTGATTTGAATTTTCTTTATTTTTTGCAATGTCTATTTTCTGTCTTGTCTGCAGGTTTATCTTGTAGAATTTTGTTATTCGTATAGTGCGGTCCTCCTGCACTTATTATTACTCTATATCTTGTAAAACCATCAGACATTCATAACGTCTCCCAGAATAGTGTAATTTCAATGGTATGTTCACTTGTTTATTTTTCGTTATCTATGTTTAAACTATTATAGCAAGAAGGACCAGTTCTTCATCTGAATCTTACATAATGCATCTTCCCAAGATGATAAAAAACGGAAATAAAGATCCGGTCATCTATAAATAAACATTTAATTGGGATCCATTTATATAAAATATTCATCAACAGAATTCTATTATTACAAAATGTAACCTTTATTAGGCTAACCTCGTCGTTAAATTCCCATTTATTAATCTAATACAGAAAATCATAAAATAGAAATCTAAATTGGCTGAATTATTAATTTCACCCAGCAGCTGACTTCACCAGCTGGGAACACATGAAGTTGCTCTGAAGATTTTCTCCGATGTTTCAATTGGTTTATTGAACAGAGATAAATTAGTAGGTGGGCTGTTCTGTTTGTTGTAATAACACCCTTGATTCCCTTAACACCGCTTGTCAATATTTGTTTTCCTGTTGATTTCAACAAAAGTTTCGATTACTTTTTCTGCTGATAAGTATATATCTTTATAGATATAACGCAAAAGGGTACACAGTAGACGTTATTGGCTGTGTAAATTGCCCAAGCAGTTTGGGGTAACACGCGTACTTTTGAACCGTTATGCACTGGGGATTTGGTTCGACATATACTCAACATGTTCCTCAATCCTTGTTCAACATTACCCTTATTTACGAAATATGTCGTGTTATAATGTTATCTCTGGTTTACATATCATTGATCACCTACCTCTTTCACGACACCCACCACTAAAAGTTCCAATCGTGAAATTGGGGTAATTATGAAACAGGGCTGGAAATAAGACATAACTAGTATCAATGACCTTGAATAAGAGAATCAACTAAACCACGTTCGTCTGCGCCCAGAACAACCCCGTGGTGTCCAACAGACCCTGTCGTGGGCGATTTATGACAAGACAACTGTCTCCCAGAAGAACAATAGAAGAGAAGAGAAGATATCCACCCGATAAACATGGGTGTGGTTAAATGGGTCTTCAGTGATGTCATAATGAGTATCGTAAACATTTTGAAATGCATGTTAAAATCTACTTGTCATCCACCCGATAAACATGGGTGTGGTTAAATGGGTCTTCAGTAATGTAGAAATCTACTTAGTTATCCCCCCGTTTCAGCTATTGGGATATCACTTAGCCTGTGGGTTGTTTTTCTACCTGGACCAACAACGCCCAAAGATAAGCGTCTAATTCTGAATGAGCATGGTTTTGATTAAATAACTATAGCATGTTTCAAGTGCTCGGCAATAACTATGTGTTAAGAGGACTGGAAAATTACCACTCTTAACAACATAATTCTTCCCGTCACACAAACACTCATCTAGAAAATACGCAGATACCTATTAAATTTAAATATGAAGTCCACCTACAGGTTTTGTCATGGACATGATGTTGAAACAGAGCTAGCACTAACCCTACTTAAAGACCTAGTCCTAACATTAACCCACAATCCTCGCCAACAATCACGTACCCTAACCCTGTTTACATTTCGTGACCTTGACGAACCTGCAGATACCACTAATCTTAAAATAGACAAATTCCCAGTGGTTGTCTTTATTAGCCATATTTACATTTCGTGACCGTGACGAATCTGCAAGTGACCTTAATATATAGATCTGATCGCAGATACCAGTAATCTAAATATAGGCAAATCCCAGTGGCTGTTTTTCTTAGCCCTGTCAGTGCAGAAAGCAAGGCACGATTTCAGTCCCTTTCTATCATTAATAAAAACAAACTTAGCCAGCTGCTTCCCAGACAAAATTCCACTATACCCCTTCCTTATTATACATTTAATAACATGAGAAGAGGCCACCTCTCTGACATAAAATGACCTATCCAGGGTAAGAGATTCAGACCTTCGTTCTACTATAGCCGTAGTTTACCACAGTCTGTCGCGCTTATCTCAAATATTGATTTGTCAATAATGTAATTTTCAAGTGTATTACTGGGCCACGCCATGTGCTTTATTGAATAAAAACCAGTTATCATGACATCTAAAGGCAATGAACATTTGCAAAAATGACTCGCTGACTTGAAAGAATAGGTGAAAAGTACCAACCACACGTACATGTATTATCAATTTTTGGCAGTCAAAAACAATTAAATCTGATGCATTAAATGAAATAGGGTTTAACGTCCTACTTTTCGGCACCATGCGGGTTAATAAAGGTGAGAATTTACCAAGCAGTGTGTAATGAGGTATGTTTGTCCTAGACAACGGCTTTTAGACCATTTTCAGACCACCTTTTATTGAATTCCAAATGTCAGGGACTTTTTGTTACGTGCACGCTTACGCATACAAGAGCCCTCGACTGTTTATCACATCCGAACGATCGGACCCTGTTTCTTGCTAGCCATGTGTCCTGGTAATGCTTTTGTCTAATTCGTTGGGGGGGAGGGAGGCACAGTAAATGCCACAAATTACTTTAAAATTGGTTTATGAAACATTTGGCGCAAGGTGTTTTGGTGTTCCTGTTCCATCAAAAGTCCACCTGTTAGTCCTCACCCACTCTTCATATTCAAACGTCATTTAAGTGTGGAATCAGCGTCATACAAGTATTCTTATCACCCAATAAAATTTGACAGTAGATATCGCTTGTGTGATCAATTACATAACCTACTGTGATATCTTAACATGAATTTGATTGGTCAATCAAAAAGGAACTACTTTCTTTTATTTAAAAGAAACCACTTATTTTAAGTAAAGAGTGACTTTTTAAAAAAAACAAACAAACAGGAAATACTGGGTCAATATATTGGACTTTTCTATAGATAAACTGCTGTTAAAAAATGATGTATCACTACGCTATAATATTAATAGGTTTAGTAAAAGTGAAATCTATAGGAAATAATTATATTTTTTTATTTGTGTATCTAAGAAAGGATTGGGTGATAAATAAAATCTCTTTTTTACTTTATCAATTTGTGTTGATATTTGTTGATATAAAAAAAAACCCACGAGTATAGGAGATTCTCTACATATTATTATTATAATTATCATTTAACAAACAGTGCAGATGAATTAATTATAAAAAAAATTACTTTTAAACTGGTTTTCCGGAAATGATAATGGTCCAGGAAAGCTAAGCAATTCCTTAAAAGCTATTTTCTAATCGGGATGAAATGTCTTTTAGAAATCTCTGACAATTTTCCCAAACAAAATAACTAACTATTGTACCGATCGGCCTCGGGCAATGACTCGTAGAATCGTAATTTTTTAGAAGCCTATTAAGTCCATCAAGTTCATGTAATTGTTTACTAAAAAGGGAATGAACCTTTGACATGGTGACTATCAAGTAATAACTATATAACTGGAAGTTGGTAGAAATCCATTTGTAGGAACTGTGCATTGGTGAACGACTTTATATTAAGGAGGCATTATCACTTTCGCCAACAAGATAAGTGTTAGGCTCGTAAATTGAACCTCTAATGAAATGTCTATATTTTTAGAAATAGATCACTTTAAAAGAGAGAGAAATGGGGTTTAACGTTCACTCGACACAAAGTACGTCATTTCGGGACTATAACATATGGTTTAATTTTATTTCAATAATTCGCTTGCGCGTAGGGGTTTTAGCAGTGGGAGGAAACCGGAGGACCCAATGAAAGAAAACCCACGACAGGCGACCCTACTCCTTGCCCATTACAATCACTAGATCACTTGAAATTCACTAGGTATTATCAACAAAATAACTGAAATTTGATACACTTATATATCGGCAATAGATTCCAAATTTGTGTCAAAGTTTTCACATGGGATTTTCAGGCGCCGTGATTTCCCTTTGTTCGAGGTGTAGGGTAGGGGGTTTGTCAAGGATCAGCGTCTAGTCTTTTGGATAGGACGAAAAACCTAAAAAAAAACACTTTGCAGTTGGAATTTTAAATGAGAGTGAACCGCAGCGCCGCTGTCCTCATAGCACACGACAAGGTGTATGCACGTCATAGTGAGCCCGAATGGAACAGAAAAGTAGAATTATCATGGACTGTATAGTCATTGGAAGCCACGGTAGCTCGGTCTGTGAACGTTGGCCCGCTAACCTGGAGGTCCCTGTGTTGGCATAGAAAGCTCATCGGGGTTGTCCGCCATATTTCTCCCTTGTCAGTGATGTAAGGCAGAGAGCATGACAGGGGACAACGTATAGTCGTTCGGATGGGATAAAAACCGAGGTACTGTGAACACATTGGCGTGCACGTAAACGGGGCCTTTACAGTTGGAATTCGAAATAAAAGTAGGCCACAGCGCCGCTGTCTGGGCAAAATTACCCACATAGCACACTACACTGCGTATACCCGTCTTCATTAGCCCAATCGGAGCAGAACAGTAGGGCATTCAACTCCATTCATTTCATTTCGTACAGTCACATCACGTCAATTATATGAGGTTTTGATGATAGGGACAATTGCGAAAGAGACTTTGAATTCACGATTTGTACACATAACACCAATTATCGGAATATCACTTACACAATAATTCACGGCCTTACAAATTATTAAGTTTCCCGGTAACCATGGTATATTATTATCATTACAATAAAAAGATTGTTGAGAAATAACAATGAATAGATTGTCGGAGTTATTAATTGTGTGATTGTGACTCTAATGTAAATATTGTGCAGCTATACAATCCCAGGAATTATCGTAGTCAAATGCCAAAGCTTCATTAACCTTTTGTCGACCTGAAATTCATACGTGATATTTATTTAATCAAATATTTATCCCAAATACTTGGATCAACTCTATATTTACATTGCAGAACTTGGACCAATCTTCAAATATTACTGAAATCAATACTTATTCGTATTCTGGCGGTACTGATTACCTACAATGAGAGTAAATAATGAGAGAGAGAGAGAGAGAGGGGGAGAGAAAGGAGAGAGATGGGGGTAGTATAGTCCAATCGACACAAGCTAGGTCAATTCCAGACTAACATACATGTATGGATCTATTTTATTTTAATAACAAGCTTGAACGTAGGGTCTTTAGCAGTGTGTGTGTGTGGGGGGGATCTGGGAAAAACTCAGGAGGCTGGACAGGGGACCCTACTCCGTGGCAACCGTTGAATCGAAACCATGCCAGTTGACTCAATGCCAGACCTTATGATACAACGCGTACGCGCTAACCATTCGGCCACCAAATGTCGCAATGTCGCGTAACAATGTCGAGTTGTGAGGTTGTCGAGATAAAATGTGGTGATGTTGGGTTGTCGCCTTATGAAGGTCAACATCTCAACATCAGGAAATGATACTAATCAGCCACCATAGCCAACCCTTTGCAAATGAATACAGTAATCCAAATCGCTTCCCCATGTGTCGTGGTAGCTACGAGAACGTAGCTTAAAACGTTGAGATATACTGATGTGCTTGTTTTCAGCTACGATTGGCACTTATCATTTTGACGTTGCAAAGTTATTTTTTTTATTAATACATGTAACATCTTTAAAATAAGATAAGTTTGTGCTATTATGACTAATTCAACTTACAGAGGCCAATGTAGTGGCACAACTATCGCCTAACTCTAAATATTCGCGTTTAAAGTCTTGAAGCGGCGGCTTTGTTCGACATTGACCGACATCAAAATTCTTACATAGTTACACTGCTTTGCACATGCGCCAGGACAGAACACGTAGATGTCATCATAGAACTGTATACGATCTATGATGTCATTTTGTGTGTTTACATTCTGCTCCACTTTTGATTGCCTTTTTGATTGGCTGTTATAAAGACATCATATTTAGCCCCGCATTCATGATGACAGCTGTCAAAATTCTCCTTTTAATAACATGGCGGTCTTAGGGAACGGCTTAACGCCTCGATTTTAAATACGACGATTTTTACCCGTTTCAGGTAAAATTAAGTCCTTAATTTTAGTGGTGGTGTGGCGGAAATATTATAAATAACAATAATCAATCGTTTTTTCGATGAAAAATGCTGTCAATTTTGTCTAAATGATGTCGTATAGTGATTCGCGACCGACCTTGCAACGTTAGCTAGCTGTAATGGCAGTGAAGCTCATCTCGAAACACAGAGGGTTGAGAGATGTGATTTGTTAATTGTGTCGTGGATATTCGGCTGTCTGGCCAACTGATGCCGTCAATCCTTTCCCCACCTAGTGATCAGTGACAGATGCGTAATGCATCATTTTTTCGCTATAAACCGTATACGATAACGATCGTAAGACTGGACTCACGGTTATAAGACTGAACCTACGATTGTAAGACTGAACCTACGATTGCACGAGATTACGAGTGGGGTTTACACCCAGCTCTCTACTACTTTCCATTTTCCATTAGTTGAAAGCTAACGCGTCTCTGATGACATAACCATTGGGGGAAACAATGTAATGAAAAAATTACATAGTTCAAAATATTTTCGCACGTCATTCTGATTCTTATAGTGTAAATCTAACGCGTCTCTCACCCAAGTGACGTATAACATATCATTCAGACTGGTAGTTAATATAGAGAAAGAAATTTAGCTTTATTTCCGATAACATAATTGAGGACCGATTGATCGCGAGTACATTTATACGTCAGACCACGCTTCTAAGCAACTTAACTACATTTCTGTGTTAATAGGACTCTGACTAACTTTGGTTCCTGCGAGACGAGATATTCTTTTATCTCAGCACTATTAACCAATTCCAATTTCTCTTTTATGACAGAAAAAAGTCTGAGACAAAACCCAGGAACCTTTGGAACCAATGAGCCGAATGCAGGCAGAGTTCAAACGAGAGCTAAAAAACAGGATTAAAATAAATAAAGTTCTCCTTCCCAATAGATAATGACGTCAAGCGTGTGTCGAAGGAATATAAATTTGCAGGAAGCGTGTTTTGAAGAAGAAATGGTCACCGAATGAGCAGAAAATAATTAGAGATCGGTGTAAATCTCGTATTGAAATCCCAATCCAGCGTCCCACCGCATCTAAACAAACAAAACCATCTATAGAACGAGGCAACGATTCAGACAAATTCACCGTTTTCTATTACATGGTATCAGAAGAAGAAAGACGAAGCATGCACTAAGAAAATTAATCGATGGTCTTGAAGACGTTTTCTATCAAGATCTGAAACGGATGAGACAGTAGTACACAGACTTTTAAAAACGGAAAATTATTTCCAATAGATGGTTTAATTTTATATGAGAAGCTTAATATTAATATCGGTATTTATACCCTTTCTTGAACAACGGATATCTTTTCCCCACGAGAAACAATATTTATTTATATGTATTTTGTCTCTTTTGGCTCAATTACACCCCTTCAATGATTAGGTTGTTGAAAATTGTATTATTTATTGAAGCTTAACAAAATAAACTTAAAAGGGATAACATTCAACGTATTGTACATCAAATTAGTCATTCCAAATACAGGGGTCGGTCCATGTGCCGACTTCAAACCAAGTCAGAGATAGTGGAGAAGGAATTTTCTCGTGCTTCATGTTCACATGATTTGCGCGATTGCTAGACATGTATTGTGACTATTAGTTATCATTTCCACGCATTTCAGATGTTCTGAGTAGATATGGCATATTCTGTATATTGCACGCACCGTTTGAAATTTTAAGAATCCATATAGAAACGGGCAGGTATATTTTTTGTTATATTACGGTTGACTCTAAGGTTGACCAGTGTCGCCTGTTCAAATTTCACTAAGCAATTACACACTTACTCTACAGTAACATAAAATCCGGATGGTTACATGTTAGTCTCACGATGATATTTTTTGTTATTTATGTAAAGAAGGTCATTAACTTGATTGATTTTACTTATACATTAAAGATACATTATGGGAGATTTGATAAAGAGCTGACACTTCTCACTATAATATTTGATAACTTGATAATGTAAAGTAAAATTGTTGAACATTTTAGTCAAATTTAGTCACTCTGATGCGAAAATTTAGCGATTGAATTTTGAAATTAGCCTCGATCATCATTACTAAGGTCGGTACGATAAAACCATAATTCGATTATTCATTTTCGGATGTTATCAGCAGCAGCAGTTCGGGTTCAAATCCAGTAAATATCACAGGGTAGCAATGACACCGAGAGATGAGTATGGCATGGATAAGTTAATTAATGTCCAATTAATAAGTTAGATAACATTTCAGGCCTAAAGAAAGACCTGTAATTGGCAGATTTAGTCCTTGCATGATGTATGTTTAAATATTAATGTAATTATTATCATAACAATGGAGAACGTTATGGTTCAAGTGGCCCAAGATATCCTGAATAGTGGCACATCCAGTCTTAAGATTGCATGTGGTTAAAATATTTCTACCACCTTAATCAATCTTACATAAGAGAGAGAGAGATAGAGGGGGGGGGGGAGATAGAGGGAGATAGGGAGAGAGAGAAGGAGAGGGGCTTAACGTCCACTTGACACAATCTAGGTCATTTCAGGACTTACATATGGTTTAATTTTATTTCAATAATTCACTTCGGGTAGGTTTTTTTTAGGAAAAGGTTGAAACCGGAGGACCCGGAGAAAATCCACAAGGCTGGACAGGCGACCCTACTCCTTGCCAAGTACAACCGAGGATAATTCATATAAAGAGCAATCTGATTAAAATACAGATCTATAGGTTGTTTCGGTTTTTTTATACTTTCGATTACCTCCACTTCATTAAAAGCTGACCTATTTGAGTGGGAGGTCGCGTCAGAGATTATGCCAGTGGCCTTTCACCCTATGATGTCAGACAGTTGATTAACCAATCAGCGTTAATGTTTCAATGGGGATACCCACAGCACGCCAATAACTCGCAACAACAGGCCACTTCATTGGCTATTCCCTCACATCAAACAGAACGCGGATTATAACAGCCCTTCCAGATCCTAGTGAAGTAGAGACATAAATAGGGAAATTTTGAACCATAAAAACGAAATGGAATAGGATCTGTGTTTTAATCAGATTGTAATAAAAAGATAGACACAGGGTATTATTTGGGAGATTAAAGATGTATTATGTAAGATTTGGATGAACAGCAGAACGTTATGGATATAATAGTTCCAAAATAGATCATTCAAAACTAATATTAAAATTTCATTCAGATTACTTTATCCTGAGCCAAGTTATCACTGTCTGAAGTTTTGGAAAGATGTGGCAAATATTGTTTATCGTTTCTCAATTTTAAAATTAAGTCATTAAATGTCGATCGCTTTTCAATCGGTTTAAATCTCTGCAACCCGACGATCTAGAGAGTTGATTATTGGGTTGTCATGTGAATACGTGTCTAAGTATTAATTTATATAACATTTGAAGTAATAATAAAAAAAAACCCTGCAATAGGAAGATTTAGCTCTTGAATAATGCATCTTGAAACTGTTCGTTGAATGGTTAAAGCTGATTGATGGCGACACAATATTCTGACTTAAATAGGCTTATCTCTTGACGGTATCGTTACAGATTACATGGGATCAACGTTCGTACAAGTGGCTTTAGAAAGAGAGAAATGGGGTTTAACGTCCACTCGACACAAACTAGGTCATTTTGGGACTAACGTATGGTTTTCAATTTTTACTTCAATAATTCGCCTGCGCGCAGGGGTCTTTTAGCAGTGGGAGGAAAAAGTGGCTTTAGATATTCAAATCAAAGCCCAACATATATATACATTTCTTATGGCATATAGAACCTGTCTTTAAACTTCGACCAAAAATTTTAACCCATTGAAATATAAACATTTGAAGAGATGGTAGTGTTAAAATGGGCAAATCTTTAATTCAGTATCATCCACGGTCTTCGACATTGCAAACAAAACGTACTGGTCAGTTTAAATCAGTATTGAATGTTTATATACATTCATATTACATTATTATATGCGTTGCGATCAATTTGTGTCCATTTCTAGGTACCAAAGAATAGCGATTTAGCACTATTTAAGCTCAGATTGTTGACATTCCGACAGAAGCGACCCCCCCCCCCGTTAGTTGTCATCAAACTAGGTACAATTCTCTGGTCATTTGATTTACTAATGTCTGATTTAATCATATCAATAACGTCCAGTTCATGTAGGCGTCGGGCGGGACTGTCCAGCCATTCTAAATGTCAGTTGAACAAGGATTAGACTTTTTACCATGCAGAGATATATGACATTTGGTCCACTACAGAAATTAAATCAATAGAGACTTGTGAAAAATATACCTGAATTACATTGCAATGACAATGATAAAAGGTATATGATTATTGTTTAAAGGTGGGATGCAAGAGCGAGAAATGGGATTGGACGTCCACTCGACGCAAACTATGTCATTTCGGGACTAACATAATATGTGGTTTAAGTAAATTTCAATAATTCGCTTTAAAGACTGGGGCTCTTGCATTCTGCTATTAATATTAATCAAGCAGAACGAAATATGCACCTTGCCAAAAAAATAACGTTCAAGGTCACATCAAAACAAAGGGAAGACAAAAAAAATTGTTATAAATTGAATTTTAGACCAATATGTGCTACAAATATTATTTATGCTGTAATCGATGGAAGCGAACAGACACACACTTGTGTCAAAAAAATACTGTGCTGTATGATTTTTACAAAAAAAATGAAAGTAAAATATATAATATATTTTATAGCATAATTTATTAATTATATTCATTTGCTATATAATATAATCATACAAGTTATTTTGAAAGCAATATTAATGACTTGTCAACGTTTTTGTATATATTATATATCACATTACTATAATTATCCTTAAAAATAGTATACATATATATTAATGTATACAAAAGTCCCTGACATACTACTCCCGGGATACATGAAAATAGAAAACCAAGAGATCAGCTGTCACGATTAATTCTTCATCATCGATCAGCAGTAAATGGTCCGAGAACCTTCACATAATGTAAAGTGGCACCATGTGTTCCGGTAAGGGTATGCGACCACTGCGTCACATTCGACGTGTATCATTCGGTTAAAGGGACATTAACACTCTTGCTGGCTTGACAGCTCCAGAAAATAAATAATAGCCTGATTGTAATTAAGTACTAGATGTTTAAGTGTCCTCCACCTGTTGTGTAAATTATCCATTACACCCTTGTTTACTTGTCTAGGGGGTTCGCAAAAATTTCAAATTCCAAGTCAAATTTGAAAAGGTTTATGTTAAGATGAAATTTGTATCATCAATTAATTGGAATATTGTAAAAAAAAAAAAAAAAAGTACAATTTGTTGACCAGAATAAAAATTGGGTCATGTTATTCTGATACAACAAGAGTGGTATTGAGCCTTTAAATGAGAAAGGTTGTAAAATAAAACTGAAACATTAAGTTGTATTCAATAGAACCGTAATATCAAAAGATTGGGGGGGGGGGAGAGAGAGAGAGAGAGAGAGAGAGAGAGAGTCTGTAAATGTTAACTACAGACGAGGGAATTACAGATTACCCAACAACAATCACCAAGGTAATCATGTGGAAATGGGTTGCCATGGTGAAACAAAATGGGTAATTTTGTAAATATCAGTACATACATATATTTCATTTACTGAATGGGATATTTAATACACTGAGTAGACATATTCTAGCAAGGGTTGCGTTTAAGTTACATAATATGTCAAACAATCCATTTTGTCTTTTTAATTTAAAATTCAAGAAAAACCAAACAATACTTAAATTTTGTTTATGTTCCGTAATAGTCTTCAAAATATATTCTAATAATGTGTTTATTGGTCAATCTAAGCGGTAGTTTTAATTGTTATATACTTTTTCGACCCCTCCCCTCCCTCATTACTTGATATTTATAAAATGGTATACTTGAGAATTCAGGTTTTCTTACAATTGGTCGGTAGTCCAGAATATGTCAGGATAATTTTCATCTTTGGAGGCCCTCGGGCTGGCGAGGGACCTGGTAGGTTGTAAGTCTTAAAGCCCATACTATAGTCGGGCAATGGTAGCAGAGAGGGTCTTTCATTAATGGTGATCGAGCTGCAGTTGGTTTTGTGAATTTGGATTTTTTTTTCCAGAAACGCCGAGAATCATATTGTCCAGTGTGGCATGTGTTTAATTTTAAATGGACTCCGAAGTCTTCAATCAATTGGATTTTTACATTTTATGTTTAAAACTCGACACAAGGAGTATTCGGTCACTGTCACTTTAAATTGACTTGGCGACTAAAACCGACAAGAAGTGAAGTGTTGGCCAGTCAGCTGAACAATAATGATTGAAGTCACCATTTTGCCTGTCTTCATGTACACTAACAGAACTTTTCGTCTCGTCCTCGGGGAAACGTAGACATCAGATAAACTCAGCAAGTAAATCCTATTCCAGTCCACTATTGATTTTTACCATTGGCTAGCACATTGTGTGGATTATATACTAACCCTACTTGAACCTACTGTATGAGTAACACGCCATCCACGCCGGTTAACTCAAATCATCCCACCATGAAATATGGCTAATTGCACTTCCTACGATCATTAACGAAGCACGCAAAACATCACTTAGTAAGATTACACCATTAATTGAGCTGATTGTACGGAAGATTGTGTACTTGTATCGTTTGTATCTATGTTAAACGAAATATTTATTACTAATACATAAATATATTCTAATAGGGTGTTTATTGGACAATCTTAGCGGTAGTTTTAATTGTTTTATTCAACAGAAAGTTAGCTATATACTCATTCGACCCCTCCCCTCCCTCGTTACTTAAATTTTATAAAATGGTATACTTGAGATATGGGTCTTTAGCAGTGGGAGGAAAACGGAGGACGACCCTACTCCTTGTCACGTAGAACCGGGGGATCGAAACCACACTAATTAACTCAATGGTAGACTTTAGGATACAGCGCGCACACGTTAACCATTCGGCTATCCACCCTCCCCCGGCCCCCATTGAATACACATTTTGTATATTATCGAGCAACGTTTAGACTACGGTTCTCTATCAATACCTATATTGTTGTTTATACCTATAATAACATTATTTCTGAATATTAGTCAGTGGTTTATTGCATAAAACACATTTATTCTTGTATATTGGCATCCAGTTATATAATAAATTTTCCACAATCTATTTTACATCGACAACTTAATCATTAATTGCCAATATGTCACCATTACATGCTACACCAAATACAAAATATATAGCAAGTAGGAATTCGTATGGTTTGAGTATTTATCAACAGAAAAGCGGATTATTATGAAGTTATTATAAAGTTTATAAAAGTTTATAAATTCATCAGTATGGTTTCTATGTTTACGGTTAATATACAAATATATAAATAAAAAATACGACCGCGTAAAACATCAACCACTTTACTTCATTGTGACACACTCCAAATCATCTGTCCTCCATAGGCGTCATCAGATATAAATAATTAAGCATTTAGCCATACAGATACACATTCGTAGAATGATAGATTTCCATGGCAATGGATTATAAATAATATCCGTTAAAATACAACAAAAGGTTATAAAGTATATAAAACATATGGTAGAAATTTACATAATCTGACAATAGTAAAATACAGGAGTAATGCGGTGAAATGTATGTCAATAGATTAATTATAAATCTATAAATCTAATCTTTTATTAGAATTTGTATCAATCTTATTGCCTAACAAGCCGATAATAATAACACTAAATTTAAAATACCCTGATATCATTTGGAAGAAAACAGTGGCAGATGTCATTGTAGGACAATATAAAAATAAAATAAAACTAGAGGGAATTTGATATTTGAATGAATCAGATTGCTCTATAAGATATAATGAATTTGGTAGCAAATTTATTTTCCCTGTATTTTTAATATATTTATCAAGTCCATATAATTTATACGATTTATTATATTGACTAAGTTTGACTACATACTAATTATTGTACTTTTATAGCTACATATAATGTTACACAATCGTTAAGTGAATTATTAAGAAATTGGAAACATATTAACAGAACGACAAAGGGATACTTGTCGGAACTTCGTGCTTATAATATAATAAAATCAGTGATTGGTTACCGTAAAAACTGTGTTGTGTTATATACTTTTACAGCTGGTGGAGATGCTTTAAGAATCTGATTATACAGAACCCAACCCGTGTAATCGGGCATATATTTTTAATTAAATTTATAAAAAAAAAATATTGATAGTTCAATGTTTTATTGGGTCAGTAAGCTGCATTAATTATTCTTTAAGTGATATTCGGTAATTGGAAACACACTAACAGAACGACAAAGGAATACTTGTTGAAACTTCGTACTGATATTGTAAAACAAGTAATTACTTCCCATAGAAATTGTGTTACATTAAATAATTTTACAGTTGGTGGGGTTGATTTAATAATTTGACTATATAGAACAAAAATAAAGTATATTGATATTTCCGTGTTTTATTTGGTTTGAAGATCGCATTATCTACTAAAAATTGGATCGTTGTGCTATCACTTTTGTGACGTTGTGTTACTCATCATATATTTGTAGTTATATCAAATGTAAAACGTTTCGACCATCGACGTTTCGCCCAAAAAGCTTTGTAACCCTACCCGGAACCAGTAAGTTTCCATCAGCACAAATTAGTACCCATGCAGCCTCGGTGTCGAAGTAACCCTCACTGGAACCAGTTATTTCCCATTAGCACGAATTAGTACTCATGCGCAGTCTCAATGTCAAAACATCGGTGATCGAAACGACGGTCTACCAGTTACGTACTATACATGGTACTAAAAAAGTATGTCATAATGTAATAGCGAAATTATAGATTTTTTAAAATGTGACTGCAATTTTAAAGCCATATATTATATCCACTTTACACAGTCTGCACATTCTGATGTTATTGACTGATAATATCATTTTGAATAGCTAGATAAATATTAGTTAAGATATTTTAGATGTAACCGTCGCACATGGTTGCACAGTTTTGTATAATTGCATGTTTTGACATTATTACTTTGTCAGGTTTTTTTAAAAAAATTTTAACAGTAGTTGATTTCTGTGAATTAATGTTAGTAAATAGTTTATAGGTGACAACAAACAGATCTAATCCCAGAAGTTTTAATTGCCATCGAATAACGATAAGTAAAATATAGGTTTGAAGAAACTTATTATGCGGAATATTTGTATGAGGAATAGCAGATGTGAATTGTCATTGTACATTATATATTATTAATGGTTGAAGAGTCAGTATCGTTTGGTGCGACACATGAAGAGTCTGCGCCGGTGCCAAAGTTACATGTGGTTCAAGCATAAATACTAAACTGTGGTTTAACTTCCTACTGTTCTGCTCCGTACTTGGCTAATAAAGACGGGCATATGCCATGCAGTGTGCTATAAGTTATGAGGGAAATTTTGCCCGAACAGCGGCACTGTTGCCTACTCTTATATCATTATGCCAACTGCCAAGGGATCTTTAACATGCACATCTTATCCGAATGACTAGACAACGGTCCTTGTCAGGCCACCCGTGCTGCATCACTGACACGTCGGAAACCAGGTGCGAAAATCCCGGCCAATACAGGGATCGAACACACGAGCTCCAGCGTCTTATCTACTTAGCCATCGTGACTACACGTGGTTAAGGCGAATACCGAGATACGAGTGTCTGATTTTTACACAGAGGACACACTGCTTGGAATAAAATTCTTTGGGTCGGTACACACATAACTTGATAACCCACAAGGTGGTCAAATATTGAACGCCATCTTCTCCACTTTCAAGTTTTTTGTTGGTTATCAAAAGGTGGGGAAATACCTACAGAATTGTACTCGAAATGATAGGAATTCAACGAAGCTGCATTTTAGTCTCGGAATAAAATAGGTTTTTAAATTTTCGTCTGGACATCTTTCAGACATTAATTTCTTCTAATTTCTCGCTTGCGTTAACTCGACATCTATCGAGACATTAATTTCTTTTTCTCGTGATTTTATTTTTAACTTTTTACAACTGACACTGTCACAAACGGAATTATCCCCGCTGTTTTTTTTTTGTTCGCTCAACAAGTATAACCGTAGTGAGTTATTCAAGAGTTTGAACTTGTTCTACAGTTCAAAGTTCGTGCGATAGCATATTCCTGAAGCAACGGCCCGAGAAATCCCTCTCTGGCCATTGCTGGATTCGCTTCGGATTCTTGACATTTAAGTAAATGTGTCTATTCTTCTCGTTCAATCAAATCTACTACTTACGTACAGTAACATGACATTCCGTCGTTTAATCTTGGGTCTTCCTTAATATTTTGGACAAAGATTTAAGTTATTAAAAACGTTGAAAGTCTGTTCGTTGCCATACCGTAGTGTTTACTTTACGTCAATACCGATAGTCTCGTTTGTCACGCAATTAGTTTTGCTGCAATATCCTGCTATGCGCTGGTTAATCTAGCATAAAAAAACATGCAGCCATGACGTAAACACAGTTGTCCTAATTAAACGTCTTGTTTTAAAGGTAATACCTTTGTAACGAATTCAGTGATTGGTCAGTAATAGGACCACTGGCCAGTCAGAATTAGTGACAATAATACCCACTCAGTCCAGCAGGGAGTAGTCAGATTAGCTCTAATCAAACGGAACACTGCGAGGAGGATGGTGCGATAGTTGAGTTGAAAATAGAGAGTAATAAAATTACACGGGACTAGGAGTTGCACAAATTATAACCCAGACAGAAGATAAACATCAGGTCTATTAAAATATACTTTGGATAATTTTATGTCTTTCGTCATCAAATGGGTTTGGTCACATCAGCATGGTTAATATTGATGCGAAAAGACAATGCAAAATCGATGTCAATTAGAAGTCAAAGTACACAGTCCTTGGAGGAAATGGAGCAGCAGAGGGTGCACGATTGGCAGTCCGGAACGGCAATCAAGAGACGTAAAATGGGTCCTGTCATAGTACTGCTTGTCCCTGTAAGAGAAAGAGAGAGAGAGAGCGAGAGAGAGAGAGAGGAGGAGGAGAGGGGGGACAGACATTGTGTATTAGTATATTACGTTTTCTGTAAAAGTCACAGTAAACATGAATCGATATACTATTAATATATTATTTTGCAGACTAACTGATTATTCTTGAACATTACGTTATAGTTGCCAGACTTCCTCTGTATCTACTTCAATGATCATCAATGATCAAAGCAACTAGGAAATCAGATTAGATTTACTTTCTTATTTTTGGAAAATAATTCTTCTTTTAAAAGACCTTAAACTCTAAATCGATATTACAAACAGGAATTATCGGTTCATTCCAATCAATATTAATGTTGTTATCTTAACATGAACATATGGGCTCCTGATTTTAAATATTTAAGAAGACTAGTACTCACCGACGTATACCATATGTTCCCGAACGTGGATTGTAATTAGGCGCTTTGATGAACGAAGCTAAACGTCAGTGCGTAAGTGAAATGTCAAAGCGTACTTCCGATGTAGACTGGATTAACCGGACCAGAGAGACTACCATCCAGTTAAGACTGCATTTCAACGACGAATAAAACGGATTAGAGATTGCAATAAAAGTCTTTAAAAATGAATTTAAATTAACAAATCAGTTTATATTACATTAATATGTGCTTTTTAGTCAGTTTTCATCCATTTACGTTCCGTTTATGATCCAACGAATAGAGGTTCACGTTCTTCAAGTGCTTTTCCGGCGTGATTTCCCCTTGTCAGTGATGCAGAAGGAGGGCCTGACAAGGACAGCTGCCTAGTCGTTCGGATGGGACGAAAAACCGAGGTCCCGTGTAAAAATTGGAGTGCACGTAAAAAGATCCCTTGGCAGTTGGAATTCGATATAAGAGTAGGCCGTAGCGCCGCTGCCCGGGCAAAATTTCCCTCATAGCACACTGTTGGCGTATGCCCGTCTTCAATTGGCCCAGGTTAGGTGCTTAAGCGTAGGACGTTAAACCCCATTTCATTCATTCTTCAAGTGCTGTGTAGTAAAGTAGAATTGAGCGAATTTATTGAATGAAACAGGTGGCTGAAAAATGGTAAAGCTGCGGATATTTCAGTAGTCAATATTATGCCATAGTAACTCATCACGGTACTAACTCTATACCAGTACACATGGGTCAAATTGATATAAGATACCATCACATTCTACTGACACCCCAATCACTGGAGGTCTGTGGAAACTTTATTTACATATAGAAATTGGGTCGCTTCCAATCATTTATCGGTTTTAGAAGACCATGAAAGATATATACAGATGGATTTTTTAACAAAATACCCACTTGAAAATATGTAATGCCACATCCTAGAAAAACTCGGCTGAACATTGACAAGTTGCATGGTGAAAAGGACTAGAGTTCAAAATATGTACATTAAAGGACAACTGCAGTTCTTGGACACACCAGGGACTGCTGTTGTCTCTATTGAAAATTACAGCGATAAACAGTAAACAATAAAGGACTGCAGTTATCTCTATTGGTAATTACAGCGATAAACAGTAAAGGACTGAAGTTATCTCTATTGGAAATTACAGCGATAAACAGTAAACAATAAAGGACTGCTGGTATCTCTATTGAAAATTACAGCGATAAACAGTAAACACAAATGTAAAATCTGACAGATGTAAAATATGTACTAGCCCTTGTCAGTTATGCAGAACCTTGGGGGGGGGGGGGGTGACAAGAAACAATGTTAAATCGCTCGGATGACACTAAAAACCAAGGTCCCGCGTACACATTGGCGTGCACGTAAAAGAACTCTATGTAGTTAAGTGGCATTCGATATAAGACTAGGACGGAGCAAAATATCACTCAAAGCACACCGTATGCCCGTCTTCATTAGCCCCCTTTGGTGCAGAAAAGTAGGACGTTAAACCCCATTTCATTATACATAGAGTACTTAAGATTGTTAACGTCTGGATATCTCGTCGTTTAAAAGTTCCCGTTGTATCTTAAATTGTATCATTGCTTGGTCAAGACTAAGACTAGAAATACCTAGTCGAAACGTCGCTCAGCAGTTCCTTTCGTATTTTTAAATTGAATCATTGCTTGGTCAAGACTAGAGAAGCCTGGTCAAGATGTTCAGTAATTCTCGTCGTATTGTAAATTGTAGCAAAAGACTAGAGAAACCTAGTCGAAACGTGGCTTGGTAGTTCTCGTATTTTAAATTGCATAATTACATGGCACTAGAGAAGCCTAGTGGAAACGTAGTAGTTCCTGTTGTATTTTAAATTTTATCATTGCCAGGTCAGGACTAGAGAAGAGTGGTCAAAATGTCGTTCATTAATTCTCGTCTTATTATAAATTGTAGCATTGCTTGATAAAGACGTCGCTCAGTAATAAGCAGTAATTGTATTCCATGGTAGAATTATGTCATGTGTATTTCCAGTTCAATTGCTAAATGCCGTTTTAATAATTTACCACTTTCTGGTACGTTGATATTTTTAAGAAGTACAAAAGAAGACTGCTTCAATCAATACAAAGCTTCTAGAGAATTAGATTTTCATCAACTAAAATCAATTTTATCTACTTCACCGTTCGTTGATATTAACAAAGTTCTTTATATACAATAAAGTATTTATTCTCTTCGTGCAAGTGGAATACTGGTAAATCATGAAATAATAATGACTAGCAGTTTCAGTTGAGTTAACATCCAGACGTAATATCTCAAATATTGACTAATCACGAGATCTTACTATACTATGTCTCTTGTACTAGTCTCTCTATATCTAATTTACATTCCAACCTAGTGGGTTTTCTCCGAGTCCTCCGGTTTCCTCCCACTGCTAAAGAAATAAAATTGAACCATATGTTAGTCCCAGAATGACATAGTTTGTGTCGAGTGGACGTTACCCCCCCCCCCCCCCCCTCTCTATATTTTACACATTTCAATGAGAGACAAGATACAACGTGTGTCGTCAATATTAGGTACATGTAATGCTCTTACCGACGTCTCATCTTTGACAGGTCGGTGTGTCCGTGACTGTGACTGAACTTTTCCTTTCTATTTTGGAGCTCCGGCGCTGTTTTAATTTGCCCCAAGGCACGGACGAACATCCGTGCTTTGAAAATCTGAACAAATACATGTAGTGTATATCCTTGTGAATCGCGGAGACTTCTGAAGGTTCCTTAAGATACAATATAGGGCTGATAAAGGTGATGCCAGGAGCTCAATCTAACCGATTAAGTTCGGCTCGGAGTGTAGGAAATCGTGTTTCAACTAGTAACATTTTAGAATTTGATTTGGAACCACATCGTCAAATGCCGTTAATAAAACCCTTAAAACAGGCCCCGCGCTACCTATCATGTTCTTCTTTAGGGCGTCAATTATGAACAGTATACATCGGTTGACGATCTTTGGTATAGCGTCACAATTTCAAGATGGCTGCGATGACGCCATACTTGTTTCCTGATACATGTAATAACTATTGAACCGTGGAGATAAACTGTTCAACAAACCATAGACAGGACAAACAACAGACAAAAGAAAAGTAATACCAAAGTCAACATCCAAAATATTTTGTAAGACTGGCGATACAATTTTTGACTTTTGGAAGAAAATTAAAATATTTATTTCGTAAAAAAGTACACCATGATCAAAATAAACTTAAAAAAAACAACGGGGACATATAAGAGTAAAAATGCAAGGACACCATTTGCCCCTTTTCTATAAAACTCTACGGATATTTATAACTCTTAACTCTTTCGCCAAAGTGAAGTTTTAAATACTGGAGAAATGAAACTCGTTTGCCAAAGTGCCGTATAAATACGGAAGAAATGAAATGAGGCTTAACGGCAAATAACGCCCTACTTTTCTGCACGGGTCTGCCTGATGAAGACAGTAATAGCTACGATATATAAATATAGGTCTGTAATACAATACAGTTGGGTCGTTAAATACGACATTACACGTACATTGTAACATGCTAAGAGTAAACCTCGCATTTTGATTGGTCAATTAGACACCATCTATTGGACAATAACACCCCTCTGTTTTAGTATTTTCTTTTAAAATCGAAAATAGCATGTTACAATGTCGATAAACACTTCATGTTTTGCATTTAGAGGGGTGTTATTGTCCAATAGACATGTCCTGAGATTTTACATTAGAACCCGCGACGCTACGCGTCTTGGGTCCTAATGATCTCAGGACATGTCTATTGGACAATAACACCCCTCTAAATGCAAAACATGAAGTGTTTATCTCCTAAGTATACAATATACATGTATAAACACCGATACCCAATGTGTAACAAAGCCACTTATTAATTGATTTATATATACATGTATAGATGTCAGGGCAGTTAGTTTGATCTATGTTCTTTTTATAGATTTTGTCAGCTGTTTCATTATTGAGAATCCGGGTGGATCTTTGTTCAACTGTTTTCTGATAACACATGAAATCAAAGTATGTACAAGCATAAGGTTAAAGGGACTAAACCGAGTCTCAAAAATTGAGTACGTATGAAATTGAAGCGCCAAAATATAGGGGAATGGTTTATTTACCTTGTCTCAAAATATTGAATCGTTTGAACGTGAACGTCAAAACTGCTTATAAGGGATTTTAACACAAATTTAAGCAGTTTTATTCACCAAAATATTATCGGTATTTTCCCTTTAAACAATCAGACGGAAATCCCCAACAATTTAAGAAACAAATTATAAAACGCAAATAAGACAGTGAATGGTCGAAACAATAAACACTATAACAAGTCCCCTCTGTTAGGTATGGAAATCGTGTGCCCTCGAACAATTTACAGTCGATCCCACTCTTTGGAACATACATATATACTACAAATTCAAAATACTAAAAAATTATATAGGTGGCCGAATATTAAACTCATTCACTATAACTTATTTGCCAAGAATTAATATCACTCAGAATAATATTCATCTTTCAGATCTGATGTATAATTTGTGAATATTTCTGCTTCACTCATATGATTTTCTGATGCATTCAACGAAATATTACTTTTTCTTTGACTAGTGGTGCCAGGACTATTTCCTCTGATTCTTTAATAATTGAGATCTTATTATTTTTCAATCCTTCTAGTCACCAATGAAATCATAAAAGTCGATTGAAGCGAAATACTAGATAAATAATTCATCAGGAATCTTACATAGATTGCCAATCTTTAATATTTACTGTCAGATCCATGTCTATAGTTTGGACGGACCCCTTTACGTCATTTATACACTTTTATCAATAGATACGATCCATAACTGTCTGGTTGTTCTTGTCAGTATGATATATCATATTCCCACTGGGCATACTAGTCTATCAGCTATTTCGTCATTTGGATTTAAAAAATATTTCCAAAGACTAAGAAAAAGTGTCAGGGATGTCCTGACATAAGAAGACTTGGGTTGTTTTTATGTTAATAAAGTTTTATATTTTTGGTTACAATGTGTTCTATAACACGTGTCCAACATTGGTATATACTATAAGATTATTTTATACATTTGACATATGATAACAGCGAATCGATATATAGTATAATTATAACATTAAATGTTTTGTTAGTGTATATTTGTAATACAATATAGCAGTCTGTTCTATGTTTTATAAAACACATTGTTTATATTTCGCATATAGTATAACACCGTGTTCTATATTTGGTGTGTATAATATTACATGTTCTGTAGTCGGTATATATCATATTGTAAAATGCTAAGAGTGAACCTCGCATTTTGATTGGTCAATTAGACACCATCCATTGAACAATAACACCCCTCTGTTTTAGTATTTTCTTTTAAAATCGTAAATGGCATGTTACAGTGTCGATAAACAGTTCATGTTTTGCATTTAGAGGGTTGTTATTGTCCAATAGACATGTCCTGAGATTTTACATAAGAACTAATGATCTCAGGACATGTCTATTGAACAATAACACCCCTCTAAATGCAAAACATGAAGTGTTTATCTCCTAAACATTGAATGTGTTCTGTATTTAATATTAGAACACTGTGTGTTCTTTATTTGAACTATACTATAGCATTGTGTGTTCTGTATTTGGTACAATATATTATATCATTGTTGGTTCCATTATTGGTTTATATAACAACAGCGAGTGTTCTATATTTAGTACATTAAAATATTTTGTGTTCTATATTTAGTATATTTTATTATATTGGGTTTTCTATATTTTGTATATATAATATAATAGTGTGTTTTGTATTTGGTGAATATTATAACAATGTGTGTTCTACATTTAGTGTGTATATAATAGTAATACATGTAGAGTGTTCTGTATGTGGTGTGTATATACTAGCGTTTGTTTTATATTTGATATGATTATATTATACTGTTGTGTTCTATATTCAGTATTTTCCATTTGTGGTTTGTATATAACAACAGCGATTAATTTATATTTAGTGTGTAATATAATAGTGTGCATTCTATATGTGGTGTGTATATAACATTGTGTGTTCTATATTTAGTGTGTAATTATAATAGTGTGAATTCTATATGTGGTGTGTATATAACATTGTGTGTTCTATATTTAGTGTGTAATATAATAGAGTGTATTCTATATGTGGTGTGTATATAACATTGTGTGTTCTATATTTAGTGTGTAATATAATAGAGTGTATTCTATATGTGGTGTGTATATAACATTGTGTGTTCTATATTTAGTGTGTAATATAATAGAGTGTATTCTATATGTGGTGTGTATATAACATTGTGTGTTCTATATTTAGTGTGTAATATAATAGTGTGTATTCTATATGTGGTGTGTATATAACATTGTGTGTTCTATATTTAGTGTGTAATATAATAGAGCGTATTCTATATGTGGTGTGTATATAACATTGTGTGTTCTATATTTAGTGTGTAATATAATAGAGTGTATTCTATATGTGGTGTGTATATGACATTGTGTGTAATATAATAGTGTGTATTCTATATGTAGTGTGTATATAGTAGTGTGTGTTCTGTAGATGGTGTAATAATTCTAATATTGCGTGTTCTATCGTTCGTATATATTATAACATTGGGTGTTTTATAATGTGTTGGTATGTTTAATAATTTTACGCTGTTTACGTTATACAACTGGATTTATATATTACATATTGCACTATAATATTTCGATCGATATATCCTAACAATAAGCTAAACTATTTAGACTCACCTGAAAAAATTCGTCGTCCGCCTGCCTACTATATCCTATGACGGGAATATCCAAATATTGTGCCATTACGTTGACGGAATGAACCGTAGTCGTATTACCAAACACAATGAGAAGATGAAAACTTCTTGATTCTAACATAGAGCACATTGAAGTTACTGTATCATAGAAATCCCCCTGTGCCACCATAGCTTTACCGTACATTTTTAATCTCTCGCTTGAGTTGTTGAAATCGCTAATGGCCGTGTAAAATGTTCTCTCAAATTGTTCGTATTCGGCGTCAGCAAAAACGGCGCCAATATTTACAACCGGATGTCGACAGGTCACCTGACAAACACACGTAATCACCAGGACAACATCAACAATCAGACGGCACATGATAGCGGTTCCCGCCAAATTCTCTCATACATTGCTGAACAGTATCAACGACGTGGTTGGTCAGCTCCCGAAAGTATCCGAGCTACACATAACTGCTTCAGCTATTGGATGATTCAAATATTCCAAATTTGGATACCGAACCAAATTACCGAAATAACGAAAGTCACTAAATTACATCCTTAAGTGTGAAGGATAGGATACAGAACTATGAAAAAATTTGATAAAGATTAGCTATACGTAAAGCCCATACTGAACAACAATAGATATAGTTTCTGGATATTAAAATATGTAATAATCCACAATAATAAACATCGACTATGTTAGTATACATAAACACACACCTGTTGATGTTGACGTCACCATCTTCTTTCTCTCATTATATGTTTAAATAGATAATACTTTATTTAAATATACACATGGCCGACATTAATCATGTATATATGTATAATCAATATAAACATATAGGTAAATTATACACCAATTATTTACTTATATAAGCTTATAAATACCATCTGATAGATACTGACTATTAATTAAATGGCAATATACCCATATACAGTTATTTAATTGGGCTTTTTATCACGGGCCCCGTTGGTATCGGGCGAAGTTGACTTCTCCTCGTCCGTCAAAAACATCCATAGCCCCATTACAGTTGTAACTCGTTCAGATAGAGTCGACCATAGGTCATAATATACAGCACGACAACTGCACCACATTGGACAACGAGAATTCCTTCAGTTGCCAGATTCCAAATAAAACATAATAAGTAGAGAGGAGGCGGTGCCGACACGCCAAGGTTGCAAATATTATATAACACAATTCTTCAAGGTGAAAGAGAAATTAAAAAGACGTTTGTGAATAATTTAGTAGAATTATATCAGCCCTCGTTGACGAAAAGAAATGGCGATTTTTATTGCGAAGTATTGACAAAGAAAGTCACTTTCAGTAAACCTTTTAATGCCGTTCACGACAGATAACCTTTTCTTCAATGCACTAAGAAATATTGTCACCTTTGTTTATAAGCAAGCCTTTAATTGTATCGTCCATCTTTTTACTCTCCGTCACTCTAGTTTAGACGGAAGAGACACTGGAAATGAAATCGGTATACCAGTTAAACGCTTGTCACTACAATATATAAAATACTATATAATTCTCACAAAAACACTTGTAATGAAAAAATCAATTTAATGGCAAAGTTATCCTCCCAAATTATCCACACAGTTCCAGGCTGGCTCCTATTATTTATAATGAAAACATTCGCTGTTCTAGGTTGACAGTTCCACTAATAGAATATTCCTGGAACGTCTCACAAGAGATCGTAATTCTAGAACTAAAGCCTGAACGGTAGATAAAATTGATATACTCAGGCTGGAAAAATAATCCCTCCGTATTTTCTCGTGAATTACGTCGTCTGAAATTGATAAGTACGGTGACTGGCACTAGGTTGGTATTCTAATATGGGTATCAGTGAGTAATGGTACCGAATATTTCTGACAACTCCTCGTAATGTAATAGAAGACTTATTCTGTAATAACGGAGCTTGGTGGAACTGATAGTGACAATATATGGTATATCGTCATCACAGCAGTCCTTCCAGTGGCAGGCTATGATATATTCATTCCCATTCTCTCTTTCGGTTGTATGAAACAGCGAATGTGATGGTTAGCAAGGGAGCGCATGGATCAATACAATCAAGTCCGGCTTGTAGCTGGAGACAGACTCGATTACTGCAAGCAGCATCAGTTTACCGACCACGAACACCCTTTCTTCGACCACATTTAACAACATACAGATTTAAACTGTTACCAAACCGAGCAAAAATAAGAATTATTGAGGCATAGAGCACAGTTTGTCGTTAATTACCTACATTGACTTAGTAAGTCTGTTTCAATAATTTAAATAATTTAATTCAACAGCTTGCACAACATTCAAGTAGCTGCTGTGTTTAAAATATTTTATAGCATTCACGAAAGAAGACGACAGCTCATTAGAGTCGTGCATCAGGAAGAATAATTAATCATGATACAACGAATGCGTTTGTTTATATCGCTGTATAGATTCATTCAACCGAGACATATTTGACATTATTCAATATTAAGCTATAGGTTGTGACGGATAATATGCAAAGCGGAGGATATGGAACACGTGATACCACTTCTTTCTTGAGAGAGAGAAATGGGGTTTAACGTCCACTCGACAAAAACTAGGTCATTTCGGGACTAGCATATGGTTTAATTTTATTGCAATAATTCACTTGCGCGTAGGGGTCTTTAGCAGTGGAGTGAAACCGGAGGACCCGGAGAAAACCCACGAGATTGGACAAGCGACCCTACTCCTTGCCACGTACAACCGGGGATTCGAAACCACACCAGTTGACTCAATGACAGGCTTTATGATACAGCGTACACTTGCTAACCATTCGGCCACCCCCTCTTCTTTCTGGAAGTTCGATTTACTCACACATTTGATTTTCCTTTTGAGTGTGACAATCAATTGAAAGCCAATCATATAAAATTAATTTTAATTTCATGTCACAAATTAAAGAGACACAATCTCTCTAACCAAGTATCACATTCCCAATATCCCTAGTCTATATCTTATATAGAAACAGTCAAACAGTGTTGAAAACTACAGGGCAAAAAGTCTACGACCGTAATTTTTTTTTACCTTAAAAGTTAAAATAGACAAAATGGTTCTAAAAGCATATATTATGTAATACGAATGTATGTATAGGGATTTATATTCAATTCTTGAAGAAATAAAGGTTTGTAATTTCTAATCAATTATGCTCAATTATGAAATACGTGAACATTTCAAATTAAACGACAAACGTTTATACCCGCTTGTAGACTGGTGGCCAGTCTCCTCCACACACCAAAAATTGGCCAGTCCTCTTCAAAAAAAAAAAAGCGAAAAAAAAAGCGTAATCTCTAGAGACTGGGCAAATTGAGCTTCATTCTCATCTAGTAGGTCAACCTGCATTAAGTAGGTCGTGTGACGTCGTGTGACGTCGTGCACGTGATCACGACATATCTAACAACAACGTGACGTCAACCCTCAGACGGTCTAAGCATGACTGCTTTGCACTCGAACCGAGACGCATGATTCATTTCACGTGACTCGGGACTTGCTTGATAACTGTCAATCATTCCAAATAAGGAACAACGTAAAACATGACAGGAACGCCCATTTTATTGTGAAGCTCGCAAATTGTCCAGTCTCTGGTGCTGGTTACAGGTTTACTCAAAAAAAATTTTTTATACAAATGGAAACGAAAGTGTTGGTTTACTAAAAATTAATACTTTTATATAAATCGAAATGTAAAATAAATAGAAGAGACTGGGCCAGTCTAACCCGCTTGGTATATTCTTCACGTTTTTGAAACTATTATCTTTTCTTTTGTGAATCAGCTTTCAGTAATTACTTTCACAGTATCCTGTAGAATATGTTTTTATTCCCCTATTACAAGTTTAATTTAGTCCTAAATTTTGATTATTGGTATCCTATATTTTCACTTCAAGATAAAATCAATATTGATTGAAATTGACCAATATTAAATCATAATTCATGTTTTTGATTTCGAATATTATGGAAAATATTGAGTTAGAGATCTGGCCTCTTTAAAACCTAGGGGGTTGGATGGATGAATGGTTAATTGGTCATCGAGTCAACTGGCATGGTTTCGAATCCCCGGTTGTACGTGGCAAGGAGTTGGGTCGCCTGTCTAACCTACTGGGTTTTTTCTCTGGGTTCCTCTGACTTCCTTCCACTGCTAAAGACCTCTACGCGCAAGCGAATTATTGAAATATTGAAAATTAAAACCATAATAATATGTTAGTCCTGAAATGACCTGGTGTGTGTTGAGTGGACGTTAAACCCAATTTCACCCTCTCTCCCTCCCTTTAAAACCTTTAAATCTGCGCAATGGACTCGCGGAATTTTGTTCAGGTAGCATCGTATCACCCAATTTGCCATTTAACGTCTTTATAGAGAACTAACCACGGTCGTTAACCCCGGCCATTACATTCATTCATCCCATTAGACAGAAACACAAAAAGGTGTTATTATTTATATCCACACGATCTTCGATTCAAAGAAAATTTAAAAAACGAAGAGATGTGCCAGTGCCTATAATTAGAAATTAGTTTTGATATGTTAATTCACTGACCATCGTGTGATTCTATCTGCCCTTTCTGTGATTTAGCAAACCCTAATTCCTAAGATTACGCATCTGTACCTTAATCAACACATTAAGGACTGACTTAAAATCAATTTTATAAGCACAGAATGGCTAATGTTTCGAATATACTATGTTCGAATTACTAAAATTCATCCATTGCCCTTTCGTTCTGTCACCAGGTTAGAAACAATTGGGTTTCTCATTTATTTCTAAATCATTTCAGACACGTAAAAAAACAACATGCCAACTACATGCCAACTAGGTTGACGTAATTCTTCTGAAGGAAGACCGCGTTGTCATTAAATCAACTTTCTTCGTGTATTTTTTGTGCGTTCAAGGAAACAAATCTTAGGTATTTGGTGCAGAAGAAAATGTCAATCGTTAGGAAATATAACCGGAGATTGTCAATAAGACTCCAGATAAATAATTCTTTTTTTTTTCTTTTTTTCCCAACAAATGGTTAGCATTGCTAGGCTTGTATAATGTGTATTAATGAGAGAAACTAATGAAAACAAAAGCATTAAAGGGCCAATCCCGATAACTTTTCGGGGGAATAAAACTGCTTAATTTTGTGTTAAAATCATTTAAAAGCCATTATCTAAGGCCGATCAACTAACCTGATATTTGTGATACGCTTGTAAATACCTTAAACCTGGCAGTCTGTATCTGGAAATGGAGACCTTTAAATTATACATCTGGATAAAACCACTCTTTTTTCTATAAAAATAATATATAGGTGAAATTTACCTTTTGTTATCTTATCAAGTACAGTACATGGGTCATTCACTGTATAGACCTCTCAAGAAACGTAAATCGATTATCAGGTCACCCAATGAAAAAAATGACCCGAAATCCTAAAAGGGTTACGTGTCCCGATAAGCAGTGTTGACGTTCACGCCTAATTAACGACTCAATATTTTAAGCTGAAATTTCCAGACAATATAAATACACCATGCTTTTACATTTTGGTCCACAAATTTCACAAATACTCGGACTTTAATTTTTGAGATTCTGTTCTTATCGGGATTGTCCCTTCAAACATGTGGGATATCCCCTCAGATGAATGATATTGTTACGGGGGTGTAATGTTTGACATTGCTAGACTAGTATAATTACATTAATAAATCAAGAGACAGTATTCAAATGAAAACAACATGTATTGGGGGTTGCAGGGTGAATTGTCGTAGTGAACGGGTACAATTATGTATTTAGGGTGGGTCATATTGTTAATGTGATATCCACCACACGAATGATATAATAGGGGTATTTTTCTAAGTTGCTGCATTTGTTTTTATTCCTTCCATCTTTTATTCATATCGTTATTGATTTATTCATTCATCCAATATCTCGTGTGATTTTAATAACTTATTTTAATGGATTTTTTAAATAACAATTAGACCTGAAGTAATGACCAAAGTATTAATTGGCTTTATCTTTTATTACAGTTTGACTGTATTAAAGGAGCAACATCACTAATATTTGGGAACTAGAAAATGACACAAATGGGTCGTAACGCATGTAATAATGTAATATAGATGTATATAAACTGATTTACATTCAATCGTTTTCGCTTTCACTCAAATCTCGAGATAAGAATATAATACGCCGTTTGACATGACTTGTGGAATATGTTTACCCTCATTCTTCTGAGTCCCTTGTTACAAATGGCACTGAAACGGTAAAATGTTTATTTGTGTTGTATATCAGCAGTCCATTTTGATTTACAATGACAAATGATGTCGAAGATTTTGGATGATACTGAGTTAGAGACTTAGCCACTTTAAATAGTTCCAAAATGAAATGTAGTGGGGTTTATTAATGTCCAAACTTTCTGCGCCCACCGGGCTAATGAAGATGGACATTTGCCATGTAGTGTACCATGGGTCAATATAGGAAATATTTCACTAAAATAAAGAAGTGCATAGCAACTGTAGACAAAATATATGATAACCATACCCTGACCCGTACATGATACCCGTTACCTTTATCGATAATAGGAAAGAAAATTGGACCCGGTAGATCTTTACTTTATAATTTGTTCTCTTAAATTACGTTTGTATTGCTATTGTACAATGTGTGACACATTAATAAACAATTATCATTCTTCTTCATCTATATTAATCCTTGAGTAATGAAAATGTGGAAACGTGTACGTATTTAACTAATACATTAAAGGGACTATCCCGATTCGAACAGAATCTCAAAAATAAAAGTCTGAGTATGTATGAAATATAGGCGCCAAAATTTAGAGTTGGGGCGTAATTAAGTTATCTCAAAATTCCAGTTTAAAATATTGAGTCGTCTTGAAGTAAAAGTCAAAACTGCTTATCCGGACATGTAACCCTTTTGAGAGAGAGAGAGAGAGAGAGAGAGAGAGAGAGAGAGAGAGAGAGAGAGAGAGAGAGAGAGAGATGGGGTTTAACGTCCACTCAACACAACAAGGTCATTTCGGGACTAACATATGGTTTAATTTTATTTCAATGTGCGTAGGGGTCTTTAGCAGTGGGAGGAAACCGGGGTGCCTGGAGGAAACCCACGAGGTTGAGAAGGCGCCCCTATCTCCATGCCACATACGCTCACACCAGGGCTCGAAACCACAACCGCAAGCCAGAGGTGGCCGGTCAGCTAGAGGTCGAAGCGCGGCACTCTAGACCACTAGGCCATCCCAACCCCCTTAACCCTTTTGAGATTTCGGGTCAATGATAATCGATTCCCGTTTCTTTAGGGGCCTACACAATGAATGGCCCATGTGCTGTATTTGATAACAAAAGTTAAAAATCACCTACACATTATTTTTATAAAATAAAAGTCATGTTTTATCCAGGCAACGCATAATACAGCTTTGGGTACTAGTCTCCATTGCTAGATGAAGACTGACAGGTTAGGTTGTTTTAAAACGTATCACAAATATTGTGTTAGTTGCTCGGCCCTATGAAAGAGGATTTTAACACAGAATTAAGCAGTTTTATTCTCCAAAATATTATCGGGATTGGCCCTTTAAATTTAACATGTCGTAATAGCAATCAACGCTACATACTGGAGCATAATCAACTTGAAACAAATACAACAGATAAACGCCAACCAATAAAATATATTCAATTCGAAAATAGCATAAAAAATAGACAAAACTAGACCTAAAAGCACATGATTATTATTAATAATGTATTTGGAATGTATATAATGTGATTTATGTTCAATTCATAAAAAAATTATTGCAATTTCTAGTCAATTATGTTCAGTGAAATAGTGAACAGTTCAAATTAAACGACAGACGTTAACGCCTGCTACATCCATTCTTCATGTTTTTTATTATTATTATTTTGTCGTTTGTAAATTTACTATTGCAAATTACTTCCATGTTGTCTTGTAATATGTTTTCTGTCATCTTTACAAATGTCACCCGAAACCATAGAATACACGACTCGTGTAGAGCAAGATATGAACATCAATATTGATTATAATGAACCAATATGTAATTCTATTTCGTGTTTTTAATTTCGAATATCATGAAATCATTGTGTTAGTGGTTTAGCTCCTTTAATGTTATTAATGCATTTAATTTAATTTAATTTAAGTATGGATCGATGATGCATTAACATATTTTATTTGCTAGTATGTTTCATAAGTTAATTTAGTATAGCTTTGAAAACCATACAGGGGTTTCTTGGGCTAGCTTTTTCAGTGTCACACCAGTTTCAATTAATCCCAATTTCATTTCAATTCCGTTAATTTTAGAACCAAGCCTCCAATTCAAAATCGGTTCCCCAACGACCGTAACCACCTAAAGCAGACAGACGTATTCAACAAATTATACATCATTTATAATGGAGTTACCACACCGCTTTAATCCATCTCAGTACAGACCCATTGTAATATTATACATCGGCTAACCCACGTGGCATTCAACTTTAACTACACGGACATTCGTCTTTTGTCCTGGTTCATGCCTGCTAACCGATCTGTGATGAAGAACAATAGAGAAACTAATCCTAGTTGGAAATTAATGTTTACCATCTCCAATTAATCTGAGAACTGGACACAATACAACCAATAACGACAAAGCTATCAGTTCTACGAATGGGCAGTTCCGATACGTGGTTTACAAACAACTATCACTAAACGATCGAAACTAACTGATATTTTATGAACACATGACACAGACAGTGTACTCTTACAACCAGACTGATTCCAGGGCGAATTATAAGGTCATTAAGGATATACGCGAGTATTTCCGCTGTGACATTGGCCTAGCAATTATATCAACTACTTATACCGGCAGATTCAAAATGTAATCGCCAAAATTATATTTTGTATCGCAATTGGCAGAAATGGCGTCCGAAAGATTATTTTAAAAGGGTATCCAATTTGACATCGTCGGCGATATCACTTCAGTGGAGGAAGCGCACGAACATAAAGCTGTTTCGCAAACGCACACATACACTCATTTTAACACTACATTAACGTATTTTGTTAGCATACATAATTTTCGATTCTAATTTTAAAGGTAGGGGCATTATGAGAGATTAGAGGAAGACTTGACAGTTCTCACTTAAAAATAGATAATGTTAAGGGAATTTACTGCAATTTTAGTCAAAATGAATTTTATGCCTAGCCTTGATCATCATTACTGGAGTCAGTACGATAAAAACATAGTCTTGTTTTGGATTAAATGACTTATGAGCGTTGACCATCAAATTGGATTCAAATCCAGTAACTATCACAGGCTAGCGATGATATCGAGAGTTGATTATGGTCTGGATAAGTTAATTACTGTCTAATTAATAATATAGATAAGAAGGACCTGCAATAGGCAGATTTAGCTTATACATAATGTATGTTTGGTTGACAGGCCTGTACTAACATGGCTCTAACATGGTTCTGCGAGGTAGCAAACTAAAATCAACTGCTGGGTTCTGTGAAATATGCTAGAGCCAATGTGCAGCATATAAAATTAAGGCAACGGTACCTGGTTGAGCAAAGGAGTATAGAGATAGGGTAATGAAGATCAGAATTTTCCAATATTGTAAAAAAACAACTCTCATTGATAAACCGTGTTTTTGTTTTCAATTGAGAGGAAGCGCAAATACTTTAACCCCATGACACAGAGAGAGCGCTATTGCACCCCCTCCACCTACGACTCTGGAATTGATTCGTTATGAATTTTCATGTCACATGGCCCACCAGAATTTGGTCATCGCTATTTCCAAAACGTCATTAGCTGGCGCTGGCCATAGCTAAAAAAGAAAACCCCAGCGGCTTCGACAGGTTTTGGCCTTCCACAGTTTATCGGTCATCTACTAATCATCGTCAACTGGCACCGTACAAGGCAATGTGTATGTGCTGTACTTTTTATTTCTTTGAGTAAAACATTGACATCATCGTTAACGCAATCATCCAGTTCCTAGATCACAGTTCACTGGGCGTGTAGAAAGGAAGCCGTGGATAGGCCAAAATGACGTTTGGTATTCATGCCGTGAGATTTGCTTTTTTATTTCAAAAGATACCCAGTAACCTCCATGTTTTTGTTGTCGCTGTCACCACACGTCATGTTTGTAACAGACATCAACAGTTTGATGATCACATCAGAAGAAAAACAACTTTGACATTAAAACAAGGCTTAGGGCAGAAACCACGAAACCAAGACGACATGAAAAGAACCTAGCGGCCATCTTGAGATCAGTAAGAATGTTAAATGTCGTTTTTGCCTTCTTTTCTCTCTGATCGTTCATTAACATCATCCCGCTGTCATAATGTCATCAAAACACCCAACGACATCCATACGTCTTAAGGATGGTATCGCAATAAACTGAAATGATATTTATTCCTCTAATTGCCGTGCATATTTCATTCGTATTTGTATTGTGTGGGAGCCACCGTGGATCAGTGATTAGGAGGCTGGCTCACTAACCAGAAGTCCCTGGTTCGATCTCTGTAATTTTCCGGTTTTCCGAATTTCCGGCGTAGTTGTCCTTTATCAATGATGCAGGATGGGGCTGTTGTGGTGCTGGGGGGGGGGGGGTAATTTTTCGGATGGGTCACGAAAAATTGCTCTGCAAGCAAACTTTACCCATAACACGCTGTATGCCCATCTTGATTATCCCGACTTGTGCCAAACATTAGGTCACTTAAAGATACATTATAGGAGAGTAGTTAACGAGTTGGCAGTTCTCACTATAAAAGTTAAAAGCAAGATAATGTAAATGCAATTTGCTGACAATTTCAGTCATATTGATCCACCATGAACCAAGTAATAAGCGCTCGAAAGTTTGAACTGCATTGCCTCGATCATCATTACTAAAGTCGGTATAAAAAACATCATAGTCTCTATTATCCATACATCGTTAAATCAAGAAGGAAAGTTATGCAGGAAATCGGATCACAATCCAACAGATATCGCAGGCTAGCGTCGCCATCGAGAGATATTAATGGTCTGGATACGTTAAGTTATATCTAATTAATAGTTAAGATAACATTTAAGGCCTAAAGAAAAACCTACAATAGGCAGATTTGGCTCTTGCATAATGTATGTTTAACCATTCAATAATTCATTTGTATTCAGTCGAATATAAGAAGAGGCTAATCCAAAGATTTTACCCATTCCTTTGAGATAGGGCTTGTTTTATATCGCATGCAGAAGTCACACCATATGAAGAATTAAACAACTGGTTTAACTTATAAGACTAGGATTTAAACACCAGAAAGGGGTATATGTATTCCTTTCTTCTAGAATTGAATACATACAACTACATAATGGTATTCTACAGCGATTCCCGCCTGAATCACAAAAATGGCGACGCCATGCCGTCACCCAATAGGTAGTCCACCCATTACATATTGTGCACTTAAAAGGGTACACAAACCAAAGAGTTAAATATTGTATTAATATTTACACTAATAATATCAGATGCCGCGGTTGCGCAATGGCCAAAGCGCTGACTTTGTAACTCAGAGGTCGGGAATTCGCCCCCTGTGGACGATAGCGTGCATAGAGACTTCCGCGTGTACGTAAAAGAACCCTTGATGATTTGGTAGGCCGTAGCACCGCTTTACAGGCACAATTTTCCCTCCTAGCCATTTTCAATTTTATAACGTTCCCATTTCATTTCGTTTTCAATTCTCTTCTGTGATCACTAACGTTGTTAATGTGCAAACTCAACAACCAAAGGTATTGTTATGCACGAGGTAGCTTAATGACGTAATGTATGTAGCCTTATGATGGACACTTCCAATCTAACATCAACATCCATAACGAATCATAACCAATCAAATTATTCACACCGATCAAAACACAGTATTATATATCTTTATATTGCGTGTATCTTATTTCATTTACATATTACGTAATATGTTATTTGCATTATAATACTATGTGCATACACTGTTATAATACTATGCGCATACACTGTTAAAATTATATGTATATTTACAGTTATAAGTATAGTAACAATATAGTGCAGGATTTGTCAAATCACATGGTTTGTTAACTTACATTTAAAACGATGTCGATGCAAATGAATACAAGGCTCATGTAAAATTACATTATATGCGCTCTATATTAACAGAAATGCCGTTTGAAGTATTATTTTTTTCTTCAGAAAATGGTAAACTAACTGTCAAATAGTGGTCACAACGGTTATTCCCCCTTTGACCACACATCGTATTTTGTGCAAAATATTGACTGTTCTGTCAGTAACTTTAGTCCGTTTTAGAGAAACAGGTTATTCAAAATCTGAATGCACCGAACTGGCCAATAAAGACCGGCATATGTCATACACTGGGCTGTGTGGGGCATTTTGCGTGTTCGCCAGGATAGAGCATAGGACTTATTAGCCAAGCTGGGACAACACATTCCTTTTAGTAATATTATCTTGGAAAATTACCTAATATATAATTCTACAATAGTTATGCGGTATTAATACAACAACGCTGTCAAAATACACACTATTCTTTTGTATTTAAAGTTATTGTACACATTTATGTAAATTAACCTCATGATAATTTTACATGTACTCTATTTACAGGTATGTAAATTTACCTTGGATGTATACTGGCTAGAGGTAAAGATACATTACAAACTGTGAAATAACATGCAATGTTAAAATGCAATGAATGAAATGGGGTTTAACGTCCTACTTTTATGCACCTAACCTGGGCTAATGGAAGACGGTGTTAAATAAAGTTATAACGATGGCAATAATTCTGCCAGTTAAAAAGTTGTAAAAATACATAATAATGTAAAGATAATTTTTACAGTGTATGTAATGAATTATCTACTTTCGTATGAGGAGCCACTGTGGCTAGGTGAGTAAGACTGTGGCTTGCTAGCCTGGTGGTCCCGGGTTCGACTCTGGTTTTGGACGAGAAAGTTTATTGGGATTTTTTCGGCGTGGTTTGCCCTTGTCAGTGATGCAGAACGAGGGCTTGGCAAGGGTAGCTGTCTAGGTGTCCCGTTTACACATTTGCAGTTGGAATTCGATATGAGAGTTGGCTGTAGCGCCGCTCTCCGGGTAAACATTTCCTCATAGCACACTGTATGGCGTATGACCGTCTTCATAATAACCCAGTCGGAACAAAACATTTCATTTCATTTTGTGTGAATATAAAATTGTGCAATTACAAATTCACGAAGCTTAAATTTCAGTTAACATATTTCAGAAACATGTCTAAAAGTACGATTTACGCAATGGCAAATTACAGAAACTTAAATTGAATAAGAATATCTAATGCGTTACATTTTATAAATAATTTTCGTTCTTTAATTCAATTTGATTCTCTAGATTGATGTTTGAAATGTTCAAGACTCGGATTTATGAGCACATATAATTTGTATGCAGAGACAGATCCAGGAATGTTTTCAGAAATATTTCTCATAAAAAGTGTTGTTTTTAATGTAGCTGAGGTGACCCTCACCTCTCTCCTCTCGATCAGTCCCTGTGATGACATAAACTTCAAATTCAGACCGCGTCAAAATGATTCATAAACCAGGAAGAAGATACGTGCCTGAAAAACTTCATTCAAACGCCGGAATAAAAGAACAAGGAAGTTGTTCGTACACGGGATCCAGGAAGAAGCGGTCACTGTCTAACAAAGCCAAGTATGTATAATGGATAATAATGTATTTATAGCGCCTTTTATTCAATGAACTGCTCAATGGCGCTGAATTGTCTGTCACATGGATGTTGTTATTTTGAATCAAATAGATGAGTCTTTAGTCTCTTTTTTTGTAAACAATATATTATTTCATTTGAAATGGGATTGGAGAACAGGCTGGGCCTATGTTGTCTGTTTTTTAATCCTGCAATAGTTCCTTCTTCTAATACATGTTGGGGTAGCATGTTGCACAGGACTGGTGCTTCTACGGAGAAGGCCCTATCACCGCACGATACGCGATATGTTCTTGATATATATCAAGTTGTTGTATATTTGACGACCTGGTTGTTCTTTGGTCGGATTTTATTTGAATTAGCTCCTGGAGATAGCTCGGAACTGTGGCATGAAGAGACTTGTACGTCAACAGTAAAATCTTAAATTCTACATGTTTCCTCACAGGTAGCCAATGAAGTTCCCTAAGAATTGGCGATATATGATAATGAAATAATAACTCGCGCGGCTGTCCACATCAAGATATTTTCGAATTTTACTTATTTGGCGCAGCTGAAGGAAACAGGATTTGGTTACAGAGGAAATGTGTTTATTAAAGTTCATGGATGAATCAAATTAACACCGAGATTTCTGGCTGACTCGACAACACGTATACACATTTCCGTGCACGTAAAATATCCCTTGACAGATTAAATTTGATATTAAGAGAAGGTCGTAGCGCTGCTGTCCGGGAAAAATGTATCCCACTGTATGTTGTACGCCCCTCTTCGTACTTATTGTTGGAGCAGAACAGTCGGATGTGAACACCATTTCATTTCCCGGTAATACAGAGCCGACGAAGGCTGACTGTACGTAATATAATAATTGTATAAAGTCACTTGAGATTGGTCTCGGTTATAGATGTCATGGATTCCAGATCCTATCAGTCATATCTGTAGTTTTTAACTACTAGTAGTTATCTTTAGACTTAGTTTTGACAATCGTCTTCATAACAGGATCAGATATCATCTCCTATTCAGTAGGTTACAGTTTTGATTGACGGCCTATGCGACCTGTTTCATAATCAGTATACTCCTGTTGAAGAACACGGTCGTCAATTTTGTTTATGTATAATAACTTTCCAGTGGGAATAGCATTTTTCTGAAAATGGTCGCAAACATTGTAAATTCTTTTTATAGTTCATAGTGGAAAACTATTGATAGGACGTTTTGTAAAAGACCAATGACCCCCAATGAAAGAGATAAATTTTGATATCGATACAAAATCTATGCACCAAATTTTCTTACAACTCATCCCTAATCTCAACACTTTATTGTTTTTGCTACAAAATCTATCCACCAAAATTTCTTACAACTCATCCCTAATCCCAACACTTGATTATTTTGGTGAGCGAAAAAGTAATTCTAGCAATTTGTTTGAAATAGTGTCTTAATATGCGAGTTGGCTTTATCGCCGTGATCCCATAATAGTTAACAAGATATCTGGTCCCATTCTAGATTCCCGTGGCGTAAATAGTCAGGAAAAATTAAGCTCCAGTACGGGTTCCGACACCCTTATTCTAAGGTTTACACGTATACATGAATAATACAACTGTATATATTTATTGCGAGAATCGTTTCAGTTCTCAGGGGAGGTAATACCGCACGGTTAATTGCCTTTCATTAAATGGTAATATAAAGAGAAGTAATGCGGAATTTGTGCCGAAGAAAAATTATAGACGAGTTTATAGCAGTGGAAATTATACTTGGGAGAATGCTATGAATCCGCAAATAGTCGTGTAGAGACAGAACGCAATATCCCCCGTGGATAATTGGAGAATTGATTATGCATTTGCTATAAGCGGATTCTGTGTTGGTTTAATTTTTTTTGTTCTGTTAATTTGTGTTATTTTGTTCAAGAAAGCAGTGAGAGAAAACGCAATAAGATTTTTTTTTATTATAAGGTAGGTAGAGTGCTGTACCAGTTCACGCAACTTGCCATTTAGCCATTTCGCTTCACTAAGCTTTCGTGGAAGATCACAAGATTTGGGGTGTTTAAAAGCCAGCATTTAAAGCTAAAAGTAAGATAATTAATATGATTGTCAAGATTTTATTTTATGAAATCAATATTGTGGACGTAGAGTTTGCTTGTGGTTTGTTGTTAGTTGTTCGGTATTCGCGAACAACGAAAGATTTTGTTGTTCGGTATTCGCGAATAATGAAAAAGGAGCTAGGTTGTTGTTCGCTACTCACCAGAAATTGAATTAGTAATATAATAAAGAAACTTTTAAAGGGAATAAGCCGAAAGTGTTTTCTATGCCTAATTGGTTTATATCACACCAAAGTCTTGGGAAATGGATTCTGACAAGCTGTTTCTGAACAGCGAACTGTTTCATTTTGGCGAATAACGAACAATGAGATAGTTTATTGTCCGGTATTCGCGAATCTTTGTATTCAGTTTTGGTTAAAGAAGCAATTGACCAATGTCTGGGGGGGAGGGGGGATATCTCACTAATTTGTCAAGTCTTTCAACTATTTGAGCAGTGACGAATCATGGCGAGGGCAACATAGGCAAATGCCGAAGGTTCCCGGCGATATATTTTGTAGGAAAAAAAATAATGAAGACCCATTTCTCAAAATTCGTGAAGCAAAGTGGCCCCTTGTCAACGAGTTTTTAAATTGTTAGGTAGGAGGACCCCAAGGGGCATTGGCCAGAAAAAAATAATAATATCAACGATTCCACGCTGGTTACGTTAGTAGCGGGAAGTTGTTTCCATAACCCGATATATTATCTCAGGTTGACACGTAGAGAAATAAGAGTTAGCCATAGTGCCACTGCCCGGAGAAAATTTCCCGCATAGCACACTTTATGTCCGTCTTCTTTAGCCCAGTCGGAGCAGAACAGTAGGATGTAAAACCCCATTTCATTTCAATTAATCCACGCTTAAATGTATTCCAAATGTATTCTTTGGGCGCCATTTAAGGGATTGGGGAATGTATAATTGCAAACTAGATGTCTGTTAAATTTGAATCCCTTAAAGAAATATCATTCCAAAAATCGTTCAATTCATTTCAGTAGTGATTGAATTTTAACAACGACTAAAAATCTATTCACTTCCATTATATAAAGCAGAATAAATACTTTACAAAATTCTCGAAGTATCTTTGGTATATTTGACTAAAATCGTCGATTTACAACTTAAGATGTCGGTCAACTAGCTTAGTGTCTGTTCTCAAGCGATGCTAATTGTATAATGACAGCCTTAGTTTAGTATGGACCTTGGTGTGTCTTATTAAAGGGACAATAACACTCTGGCTGGCTTGACAGGTCAAAAAAAAAATAGCCTTATTCTAACTACGAGATGTTGTGTAACTTAGCCAATACATCCTATTTTACTAGTCCAGAGGGTTCGAAAATAAGTTTAAATTCAAGTTGCATTTGAAAGTGTTTACGTAAGCCCTTTCAAATCATACAGTTGAATTTTTTCAATTAGGTGTGTTAAGATGAACTTTGTATCATCAATTAATTGAAATGATGTAAAATAGTACAATTTGTTGACCAGAATAAAGATTGGGACATCTAATTATTCAGTTACAACAAGAGTGGTATTGAGGATTTAAATATTATTACATAACTATTTTAATAACTTGCTTCTTTATATGTTTCCGTAATTAATTGTAATTTTAGTTCATGAAGAACGCCCCTAGATCATATAACTAAATCGTATTTCGGCCCTATTCCCACCCGACAGGTAGCTATTTAACTAAATCATATTTCGGCCCTATTCCCACCCGACAGGTAGCTATGTTGAACTATTTATGGTGGCCAAGTTTGCAATAAAACACCAGTTGTAAAATCTGTGCACGATAATGATCAATAATTAATATGAATTAATTAATGTGATTGCCGATGTTAAGAGCTAGGGTGATATTTCGTTGCGAATCGTTAAAGTATTGACGCGATCAAATTGTGTGTAGATTCTGACGCCAGCTTTAATGATCAGACGAACTGTAAATGCGTACTATCGATAGACCTGGAACCTTCCGCCATTTATTATATATTCATGGGCATTGATCGATTAATGATAACACAATTATTATTATTGTGTCATGTAATGAGTGAAGGTGACAGTAGGATGCTATTAAGGGACTAGACGATGTGCTATGAATTATTTAACGTATGTTTCCATTACGTAAGAGTTCAATCGTATCTGATAACACCATTGTAAATAATCATGTCTCTTACATCATTTATATTATATATAGGTAATTTATTCATGAAATATACATCCAGAAAAGTAGGACCTTAAACCCCATTACATTTTGAATTACATAATATTATATAGGCTAAGGGGGCCACCAAACCTGTCATGGTCTATGATCTATCGCTATGTACTGGGTGGGAACAGGGGCTATAACAATAAGTAACTGAACAAACGATATAGATTATTTATTTGATATATATCTGTATCCGGTCAGATGGATTGGAGAGTGTATAATTGATTGAAATGTACATCTTTTCAAAAATGCCTTAATTTAAAACATGTGCAAGAAATCCAGTAAAATGTCTGTATCCTTTTGTGCCTGTGCCGTAATAAGGGTCTGATTATTAAAAATTCAGACAGCACTACCCTAATCAGAAATTAAAACCCTAACCACCGTATACCCACAGCGACATGTTTGAGTCTGGACATATCTAAAAACCGCCCTTTGCAACTAATCACGTGCCTCTTTGCTTTAAGTTGTCTGCGGTATCATAACTGTGGAAGCAGACGTTGACACCAACTAATAAAGAAAATCAAATCTTAAATTCCTTAAATTTGATGTAGCCAGTTGTTGTTACCTACATTTCGTCTATAGTCAAGTTCCCGGTCTAAGTCCGATTATTTCAATATAAATGTAGATAGGTCGTCGTCTAGACCATGCCACATGCTACCTTAACTCCTACACACAACATGTCTTCTTAGAATCTTTTCAATAATTATTCTAACACTAAATTTGCCTAACACATATTAGCTCTGTTCAATACGGTTATTGGTATCTAAAATAGTAGGAACCGGAATAACCTTTATAAGTAAAGGATTTTATTTTTAGTTCAAGTATTAATGTTAAAGAGACACGGTATGTGATTTGATAATATATAAACTTGTTATTGCCGAGAGATTCACGTTTTAACGTTCAGTGTAGGTGTTACACAATTTTGTTTTACCGGTTGTCAAGTGTAGCGGTCACTTGGGAAAACTAGGTAAGTATTATGGATAGTAAGCACAGTCTATGGTTATTTTCAATGTGATTAAAACATAGATCCTATTTCGTTTCGTTTTCTACAGTTCAAAATTTCGTTTTATTTGTTCAAATATGAAATGGTTTGATATAAATAACATTTATTTTCTTGGTGAGAACGGGGCATATGACAAGACATGATTTCCCCTTTACTGTTTGATAATCTAGATGTCTAAGTCGGGTTAGAATAGTTAAAGAAAAAAAAAAGAAAAACAAGTACGAACAATCCAAACCATAAGACGGAATTCGAAGTCGTAAAAAACGTTATAGGCAAAATAGTGTATTCAAAGCAAAATAGTGTAATCAGAAAATGGACTGCTTCTCGTGTACAAAATACACGACAAACAGTGGTAACAGGTGTCCGAAGAGTAAGCTTACCCTGCGAACGCACAGTGATCAGCTATCAGCACATGGGAATAGTTGTGTTACAGGGAAACTTTCACTTTAAATTGGTTTCTAAATGCTGATGCACATTTAGAGAACACTGATGTCTCGTTGGGGAATAAAGAAATTAATGAATTCAGAAATGAAATTAATTGGGTTTAACGTCTTACCATTCTGCACCAACCCGAAAACGAGCATTCTTCGTGTAGTCTTGGGCGCCACGGTGGCATGGCGGATAAGACGTTGGCATAGTTCCCTCATAGCCACTGTATGGCGCATGCCCGTCGCCGATTTTCCACTTGGCGAATTTTTTCGACGCGAAAGATTTCGAGTCAGTGCGCTTGTATTTTCCACTACACCAGCGATTGTTTCGATCGTTCTCTGTCTCATAGCAAAATTGGCGCGAAAGGTTTCCTTCCTGAACTTCCACAATGGCTGCTGCTTTTAATCTGAGATATTTACTTTTGTAAAAGGTAAGATTGATTGACATTTTACCCAATCTTACCTTTAACAGGAGTAAATAGCTCAGATTAAAAGCAGCAGCCATTATGGAAGTTCAGGAAGGAAACCTTTCGCGCCATTTTACTGCGACGAGAATGGGGTGACGTTCAACTGATATTGGCCTCGTGAGTTGTATCTTACCACGTGAGAGTTTACAGAATTCTGATTGGCTTGCTCCTTTTTTCGCGGCTGGAAAGTAGAAACTGTTCGAACTCACTTTATGGCCGAGAAAAGAGCCAGCGAAAAGTGTGGCGCCGTCTGAAATTATTCTGCGCATGCCTGTACTCGAAAAAATTCGTTTCGCGAGAACAAATTCGCCTAGTGGAAAACCGGCTTTAATTAGCCCAGTCGAAATGATCTGTTCTGCTCCGACTGGGATAAGAAAGACGGGTATACGCCATGCGGAGAACTCTTATATCGAATTCTAACTGCCAATGGATATTTTACGTGCACTCCAATGTGTACACGGGACTTCGGTTTTTCGTACCATTTATGCGTTTTCCCTTGCCAGGCCTTCTGTCCTGCACAACTGACAAGGGGAACCACGTCGGAAGACCCCGATACTTTCTCGGCCAATGCAAGGATCGAACACGCGACCTCCAGGTTAGCGAACCAACGCTGGAAAATCCCGAGGCTCTGTTGTGACGTTGGAATTTTCGGAAAGTTAACAAGAGAGGGAGAGAGAGACATGGGGTTTAACGTCCACTCGACACAAACTAGGTCATTTTTTATTTTTATTTCAATAATTCGCTTGCGCGAATGCGTCTTTAGCAGTTGGAGAAAACCGGAGTGCCCGGAGGAAACCCACGAGGTTGAGAATGCGCCCCTATCTCTATGTCACATACGCTAACACCAGGGCTCGAAACCACAGCCGCATGTCAGGGGTGACCGGCCATCTAGAGGTCGAAGCGCGGCACTCTAGACCATTAGGCCATCCCAACCTCCCGCAAGTTAACAAATTCCAATATATAATTACGTCAAGAACATCGTTTGGAAATATTGTATTAATCTGTATACGCAAGTAATTAAAAAAAGATAAAACATAAAACGCGAAGAGTTAGTTATCCAAATGCTGATTGTCAGTTAGGAAAATGTCGACAAGGTTTTAATTGTTCAACATAGCAATATTACACAGGGCATGATCAGGTAAATTGATATAAAATATTTATCTCCCCTTACCGGTGAAAATTATATGAGAAAACACATCTCATTATAAAGTTTTGAAATTCTAAGAAAATAAAACGGCGATCATGAATGTAGACGGGTAAACGAATCTATCTTCTCCTGAAAAAATGTACATTTTTTTATGAACTATAACTTTTTTTACAATTGTTGAAAAAGAATAATGAAAGGTGTCAGATAAACCGTCATGCAAACAAAAACCCGGCAATAAACAAGTGCAGCAAATCAACACAGCAAACGCGGAAAACATATCCGGGATATTTCGAACTCCAAATGTCAATTAGTTGATTTACGTGCACGCCAACGTGTATGCGGGACCTCATCTTTTTGTTCCGTTCGAACAACTAGTCACTGCGGTTTGTTTTTTTTGTAGGCCGGTCATTTCAAATATCTGTATGCCAATATATAATCAACACCGACTAGACAATGGCGGATTACCCATATAACGAATGTAACACTACATAATTACATAAATATCCGAGTACACTTAATAATCAACTGAATTTAATTATTTTACAATTTAACTAATTTAGGAGTGGGGGGGGGACTCGGAAGGTGAACCAATTTACTTACCTGTGCCACGGCCAAATCTTAATCCGACACAACAACTGGGTACTTAAAATTAACAATGAAATATGAGACTTCATCTTATCTAACTACAGAGTCGATTGACAAACAGAAAAATGAGAAGGGATAACAATTATTACAGAAGATACTAATTGTAAGCCCACAATGGTCGCATTATATAAGTTAGTATTTGGGGGAATACTATCACTAGCCCTAACCCCTTTAAAGGGACAATAACACTCTTGCTGGCTTGACAGCTGCCAAACAAATAAATAATAGCCTTATTGTAGGTACTAGATGTTTAAGTGTCCTACCTGTTGTTTGAATTAACCATTACATCCTATTTTACTTGTCCAGGGGGTTCGAAAATATTTTTATATCCAAGTCACATTTGAAAAGGTTTACGTTAGGCTTTTCAAATTATTTAGTTGAATTTTTCCAATTTTTTAAATTATGTGTGTTAAGACGAAATTTGTATCATCATTTAATTGGAATGTTGCATTATAGTACACTTTGTTGAGCAGAATAAAGATTAGGACATAGTATTCAGTTACAACAAAAGTGCTATTGTGCCGCTAAGAGGGATAAAAGGTGAATTGGATCCATGGGTTAGTATTCCTCAAAATATTCATAAAGCGACTCCGGAAATGACGATACCTCCCCAAACGGCCTACACTTAGCATCTCACATTTATTACAGAACTTTTCGACTAACTGGTTAATGAAAGTTTTGACAATCAGGTTGTCGGACTAATGCACTACCAATTTAATGTAGGTTGGACTAATTGGTTACCGGTCTGAGACGTAGGGCAGTAGGTCAGACCTAATCGAAATTAAAATAAAACGGTGATTCCAGTCAGCGTCAAGTGACAGCAACGACGATTCCATGGTGAGTAAGGGAAAAAAATGGACTGCTCTGACTCGTGGTATTAAAACATTCAACATTGAGCGATCGGTTAACCTAAATTATCAACTTCATGATAGATCGGGCTGTAAAAAGCGGAACGAAATGCGGAATATAATGGTTGTCGATATGAGCAGAAAATGAAGATAGATTGAGTTTTTATGTAAATAACGAGTTTTACTAAAGTCATTACTGAACAAAACCAAATGAAATGTTTAAAATCAACGTTATCTAAGAATGCAGTGGACTGTGATGTTTTTTTTCTTAAGCCTCTGTTATTGGATGTTGCAATGGTGCTTCTGAACAGCATTTTTTTTAAAACCAGTATTTGGACATTATTATGTGTAACACGTTTAGTTTATTCGCTTAACAACAAGATTTATTGCACGTTTTGGAAACAGAAGATAAACCAGGAACTATCTAATCTTGGTTATAAATGACGTCTGCTCCGAAGAAACGTACAAGGCGTTGAATGGACCTGTTAGGAGTTGAATAAACCGACTGGACTAAGTATTGGTACATTCCTAGACAAATTCGGAATCATAGCTTGGGCTCTCTGTACAATGTTATGACCCCTCTTAGTTTTAAAGCAGTGCCCTTAATGCCTAATGTTGATGATTAAAGATTAAAGATGATGCATTATGTAAGAGCTAAATCTGCCTAATGCACATCTTTCGTTTGGCCTGAAATGTTTTGATTTTCAACGTATTTAAACACGATTGTAGTTTATAATTTAATTAAAAAATGAAAAATAGAGAGTTTGTATATTATCGTAACAACGTTCATAAAACGGCCACGACACCGCTCAGAATGGAGTAATTTGACCGAAATTTTCAACATACTTCCTTTTCATTATCTATATTTTAAACTATATTTTAAATATCATCTCGAAAACTGTCAGCTCTTTATCTAAATCTTACAAAATGCATCATTAAAAGATAGTAAGCTGGCACTGCCAGGCAGGATACGGCCACATTTTCGAGAGATAGATAGAGAAGAAGCAAAACCGAAAGTGGTTTATCCTACAATCAAAGGCCATAATTCATTAAGTTTCAATTTGCGCAAATATCGAAAAGAATCAAGATCTTTAGTTTATAAACATGCGTTTCAAGTTTGATCAAAATAAAATTAAAATTGTGACCTCTACAGGGTCCACAACTTTGATATACCATTTTGTAACAGTATTCGCGTACAAACAGCAGCCATTTTGTGTAGCAATTATGGTCCGATTTTCTAGAAATATGAACTCAAACCTTCCATAAGGTGTAATGGTCCCTAAAGGGACCACAAGTTAAAAACAGGGGCCATAATTCAGGAAGTTACGATCCGATATGCGTAAAAATTAAAAGGAACCAAGACCTACGGGTTATAACCATGCATTTCAAGTTTCATCAAAATCAAATTAAAATTGTGACCTCTACATGGTCCACAACCATGATATACCATTTTTAAAGCGACAGCCATTTTGTATGGCAATTTTGGTCCGATTTTCCCGAAATTCGAACTCAACCTTCCCTACGGTGTAACGGTAATGAGACCAAACGTCTTTTTTAATCGGATAATAATTGTGACCTCCAGAGGGACCACAACCTAAAATTGGTGATTTTTCGGACAATCAGGGGCCATAATTCAGGAATGAAATAAAACCAAGTACGAACAATTCAAACCATTAGACAAAATTCGAAGTCCTAAAAATCGGTATAGGCAAAATAGTGTAATCTGGTAAAATAGTGTACTCAGCATATGGACTGTTCACCGTGTACAAAATACACGACAAACAGTGGTAACAGATGTCCGGAAGAGCAAGCTTACCCTGCTGGCATGCCACACCCGCCATCGTTCCGATGGGCGCAAATATCGAAAGGAACCAAGATCTTTGGGTTATAAACATGCATGTCAAGTTTCACCAAAATCGATTCAAAATTGTGACCTCTATAGGGTCCACAAGCTAAAAACGTGATTTTTCGAACAATCAGGGGCCATAATCCATGAAGTTTTGATCCGATACATCCCAATATCGAAAGCAGGCGAGATCTTTTGGGTAAAACCTATATTTCAAGTTTCGTCAAAATCGGGTAAGAATTGTGACCTGTAGAGCGTCTACGAACAATTGTTGACGGACGGTCGCCCGGACGGACAGGGGCGACGACATAATACGTCCACATGAAAATGTAGGCGTATAAAAATGAAGATCAATTCCCGGTGATTTGTTTTCTTTCAGTGACATTATGTTATTAGACAACTCTATTCAATAACATGACCAGAGCAACCACCACGTTGTCTTTTTAACGGTAATTTTTTCTCAAAGTGAACATTGTCATGAATACACTAAATCAAGATTCTCATTTGCTCTCTAGAATGCATGGTCTGAATGCACGGATAACAAAAAGTCCCTGAGCATTTAGTAATCAGATGAGTTAGCGTTAGTTATGGTTAAAAATCAATATTGCAGACTCAGGTCAATAGGCTGAGCAAACTAATTATCAAAAGTGTATAACAAAGAATATTTTGGTCTCTATCTACGATGCTAGCAGGAGTTTGTCAATGAAGGTCGTTGACCGATAGTGTACTTGTTAGAAATCATCTGCAAACATCTAAAGAATACAGACAGTATATTATCTATAATGGGCTTTAGTGCTATCAGTAATGACTATATCAATCATTAGGGAAAGACTTAAACACCGGGAACTATGCGCGGCTAATGACGCGTTACTTGCAAGGACTGTATTCATAAATTTGAAATAAAAGATGATCCGTATGATATGTGTTGTTTACCAGCCATTATATAATAAAACCTTTCCTTTCGATATAGTCCCCAACCGATAGCTATATAATTAGACCATCAAACCACATAGAGCACCTGTGTTCGTCCCATCCAAACTATTTGACAGCTGTCTTTGTCAGTCCCCCCATAGGACGTTCAACCCCATTTCATTTCATTTTGAGCGACAAAGGAATATTTCTTCACATTTTTTCGCTTATAGCATTTCTATGTATTGAATTAATCTTGCCGTGAATGTCCCCAGGTTACAATCATAATCTTGTCTGTTAAAACTATGGATATTGTATATTATAAGTTAACAAGCTTCCTAGGAGAATAATTACTGTATCAAAAGATGCAACCATATCAGAATTCTAAATTCTTGTTTAGCTATTTTCGTTGTATTCTCTGATTTTTGCTGCGGGCCACACAGCACGCCAATATCCCAGTTTGTCTTCCGTAAATTAGTTAAGACCATATATAATGAAATACATATTATACCAAAACATATAATCATTTACCATTTTTGGACCAGGGTCTGGGCCCAAAACACTACACATCTTGTTCTTGGTTTGTTTTTTTTATTGGGGGCAACGCTCTTCGAAAAGGGCTAAGACTCCGTCAATTCAACACGTTCTAGGCTGGTAGGTGACCCTCCGTCCTGGGATAAAAATCCGAAACAAATGATTATTGCTCCAAGACAAGACAAAATCCAGCCTCGGGCAACGTTTTCACGTGTATCCATTATCATAGCTGTTTCTCGTTGTCCACAGGTAGTGTGGTGATGGTCCTGTCTTTCTTAAGTCCTTTAAAGGGTTCATGTTCTGCTTTTAGTGTGGTTGTTGGGTTGTTGCGGGGAAGATATTGCAGATGTGGTGTCGTAGATAGTAGATTTCCCCTATAAACAACATAGTTCTTAATGTAGGTTTGGTTCTAGGTACACGACTTGAGTTCGTTTGACAGTAGAGAGATTTGTAGTACTATGTAGTATTTTCTTGGACTTCTTGTTGTGTACTTAGTGATCGTCGATAAATTAGTACTACAGAGGTTCAACTTCAAATAACTTTATTAAAACTTACAATAAAGTATAGCCCGGTTCTTAATATTATAATGGCTGGTTCTCTAATGGTAGATGGAAGTATCTCTACCTATTAATATGAATCTAACCCCTATATATATACTTGTTCGACTTTTACTTGCCGAATTCTCATGTAAACAAGTGATTAATAATACCTTATTTAGATAAAAACCAAAGGTTAATAAACACCCATTATTTGATGGTTAATTTTGACAATTTAAGAGTTTTAACTAAAACATCACTGTTTTTTTATGTACCCATGTATAGCCAGGCCACTCGGTACACGGGAATCCAACATGAGAATTTATTTGCCTGGTCTAAACGAAAGACAATACTATAACATCTTGTATTGTCTTAGGGGCCAAAGTGCTACAGATTTGATAAGTTTGGAATTACGGTATACTCATGCTGAGGTATTTTTAGGGAGTGTAGTGAGTTTTAGTTGGTTGATGTTATTGGTTTGGTGGCTTTTCACAAGGGTGCATGCTTTGTCATTGACGTTGATCTGTTACGAAGAATGTTATATGTATCAGAAGGTAATGTGGGAGCGAGCAAACACTGCTTTTAATTTCTTTTTATGGAAAAGATAATCCTTATCGAAACGACACCAGAAATTAACAGCTTAGTAACCTGTGATTAAATGGGGCAAAACTGTTCCTTATAGGGTAATCCAAGAGTCAGTGAGTAGTTTACAATACTAGTATACATCATCTTTTGGTCAGAATGGGATTCTTCTGTTCAGGGTGCATGGCCAGGATCCTTAAGGTCACCGAGAGATGCAGTGCCACTGCCATGATCAGATAAATAGTAACGGTGAGCGCAGTGAGACAACTATTGTTGGGAAGGGAACGATGTACACCTTGTGCATTCCGCATAACAGGGGTATACTTCAAGGCGGGAAAGGCTTGGGAGTGGCCATTTATGATTCGTTGGGATATATTGGTGGTTTTTAGTTTCAAATATATTTTATACGTTAGTGGAAATGTACACTGTACACTAGCGTCTGGCTGGTGTACCCCACAGCTGAAAATTTCTGGCCATAGTAATTCTTATATACTCAGCATTCTGCAACATATTTCATGCAGTCGGTAAATGGGCTCATCGGGCTTAGCAATTGGCGTGGGGCACTTCGTAACGCCTGTATGGGACGATAGGAAGATGTACCTAATACTACTAAATATAATTAAAGTATTATGTTAGTATTTCACAAGATATGATCAAAACAAAGTTCCTCCTCCAATGAACAATTCGGCAAATATTTATATATCCAAGTACAAAACTATAACATGGTTTAGCTTTCTCTCTCAGGGTTCACAGCGTGTGTGAATTACGTAATATCTAAGTTTAAGAATATTCATTTATGGTAATCTTACAATAAAGATAACACAACAGATCTATTAATACATTTATGACGCCGACATCATTTAACGTGTCAATAACATTTGCTTAACATAAATTGTTTCAGAAATATATCGTAGAATCATTTTAAAGTAGCTAAGTCTCTAACTCAATATCATCCAAAATCTTCAACTTTGAAAACGCAAATAATTTGTCAATTGAAATCAACGTTAATGCTGTAATTTTACCGGAAAAGGGTGGGCTTCTTATATCCAATATGTAAGACAAAATAAGCATTTGTCCACTGGTATACGAATCGTGTACCATAATGCGTTTCAGCCCCAGTTCTAGCAAGAGGCTCGGGCATCGAGGCTAGACACGTTGCACCAAACCAAACGGCGTATGTAGATTGGAATAACCAGACGCTAGAAATATGAATTCGATTTAGACTGCTGGCTTACTTCCTGGAACACAACTGATTTGAAATTGGAGTAAAAACGGAAACCATTGAATGTTAATCAGTTTATATACATTCATATTACAGTATTATATGCGTTCCGCCCAATTCTGTCAGTTTCTATAGGTCCCAAATGTTAGCGATTTAGCTCATTTAAATCGACACCAACGTACACTGTGCTTACACGTGCATTAGTTAATTTGAATTAAAATTTAGAAGACAGCGCCTTACCTCGGAGATACTCGAAGAACTAAGAACATTTTTTTAAGTAATCATCAGGGAGCTGGCCCTGATAAGTGGGAACAGTTTTTTTTAAAAATCTAGAGGTTCTCTATGTCCTCAACGGAATTCGAAACTGAGCACATTAGCTGAGTACCAGCAGCTACTTTTCTGTAACTTAAATATGTATCCTATGATACGTCGTAGCGGAGAAATTAATACGTCTATTTTCAAAAGATATTAAATTTAATACTTTAACAGCAACTCATCTAATTTACTTATATTCCACTTTACAGAATATGTAAAAACGGGTAGTGTATAGGTCATGTTTGTTTGGTCTGGAAAACTCACTCAATGACTATTGTCAAAGGGAAGGGAAAATTAAATTGGCGTTCGGCTATACAGAATAGTACGTGGTACATCCATGCTATTGCTAGAACTTTTGTGTTAACTATGTCCATGGCGTGTAATCCCCCGCCAAAGAAATTATGATAAACTGGTCTTTACTAGTTTATGGAGCATGTTTGCTTGGACTGCCATGTATTCTCTGATTTTTGCTGCGGGCCACACAGCACGCCAATATCCCAGTTTGTCTTCCGTAAATTAGTTAAGACCATATATAATGAAATACATATTATACCAAAACATATAATCATTTACCATTTTTGGACCAGGGCCTGGGCCCAAAACACTACACATCTTGTTCTTGGTTTGTTTTTTTATTGGGGGCAACGCTCTTCGAAAAGGGCTAAGACTCCGTCAATTCAACACGTTCTAGGCTGGTAGGTGACCCTCCGTCCTGGGATAAAAATCCGAAACAAATGATTATTGCTCCAAGACAAGACACAATCCAGCCTTGGGCAACGTTTTCATGTGTATCCATTATCATAGCTGTATCTCGTTGTCCGCAGGTAGTGTGGTGATGGTCCTGTCTTTCTTAAGTTCTTTAAGGGGTTCATGTTCTGCTTTGGTATGGTTGTTGGGTTGTTAGGGGATGATATTGCAGATGTGGTGTCGTAGATAGTCGATGCCCCCTATAAACAACATGGTTCTTAGGTTTGGTTCTCGGTACACGACTTGAGTTCGTTTGACAGTAGAGAAATTTGATCAGTTTGGAATTACGGTATACTCATGCTAAGGTATTTTTAGCGAGTGAGTTTTAGTTGGTTGATCTTATTGGTTTGGTGGCTTTTCACAAGGGTGCATACTTTGTTATTGGCTTTGATATGTTACGAAGAATGTTATATGTATCAGAACGTGTTGCGGAAACGAGTAAACACAGCTTTTAATTTCTTTTTATGGACAAGATAATCCTTATCAAAACGACACCAGAAATTAACATCTTAGTAACCTGTGATTAAATGGGGCAAAACTGTTCCTTATAGGGTAATCCAAGAGTCAGTGAGTAGTTTACAATACTAGTATACATCCTCTTTTGGTCAGAATGGGATTTTCTGTTCAGGGTGCATGGCCAGGATCCTTAAGGTCACCGAGAGATGCAGTGCCACTGCCATGATCAGATAAATAGTAACGGTGAGCGGGGTGAGACAACTATTGTTGGGAAGGGAACGATGTACACCTTGTGCATTCCACATAACAGGGGTATACTTCAAGGCGGGAAAGGCTTGGGAGTGGCCATTTATGATTCGTTGGGATATGTTGGTGGTTCTTAGTTTCAAATATATTTTAAACGTTAGTCATGTGGAAATGTACACTGTACACTAGCTTCCGGAGCAATTATATTTCTGGCTGGTGTACCCCACAACTGAAAATTTCTGGCCATAATAATTCTTATACTAATACTCAGCATTCTGCAACATATTTCATGCAGTAGGTAAATGGGCTCATCGGGCTTAGCCATTGGCGTCGGGCACTTAGGAACGCATGTATGGGACGATAGGAAGATGTACCTAATACTACTCAAGTATTATGTTAGTATTTCACAAGATATGATCAAAACAAAGTTCCTCCTCCAATGAACAATTCGGCAAATATTTATATATCCAAGTACAAAACTATAACATGGTTTAGCTTTCTCTCTCAGGGTTCACAGCGTGTGTGAATTACGTAATATCTAAGTTTAAGAATATTCATTTATGGTAATCTTACAATTCAGATAACGTAACAGATCTATTAATACATTTATGACGCCGACATCATTTAACGTGTCAATAACATTTGCTTAACATAAATTGTTTCAGAAATATATCGTAGAATCATTTTAAGTAGCTAAGTCTCTAACTCAATATCATCCAAAATCTTCAACTTTATAAACACAAATAATTTGTCAATTGAAATCAACGTTAATGCTGTGATCTTACCGGAAAAAGATGGGCTTCTGATATCCAATATGTAAGACAAAATAAACATTTTACCACAAAATGCGTTTCAGTCCCAGTTCTAGCAACAGACTCGGGAAACGAGGCTAGACACATTGCACCAAATCAAACGGCGTATGTAGACTGGAATAACCAGACGCTAGAAATTTGAATTCGATGGAGACTGCTGGCTTACTTCCTGGAAAATAACTGATTTGAAATTGGAGTAAAAACGGAAACCATTGAATGTAAATCAGTTTATATACATTCATATTAATTTTTATATGCGTTCCGCCCAATTCTGTCAGTTTCTATAGTTCCCAAATGTAAGCAGTTTAGCTCCTTTAAATCCACACCAACGTACACTGTGCTTACACGTGCATTAGTTAATTTGAATTAAAATTTAGAAGACAGCGCCTCGGAGATACTCGAAGAACTAAGCAACATTTTTTTTATGTAATCCTCAGGGAGCTGACCCTGATAAGTGGGAACCGTTCTTTAAAAATCTAGAGGTTCTCTATGTCCTCAACGGAATTCGAAACTGAGCACATTAGCTGAGTACCAGCAGCTACTTTTCTGTAACTTTAATATGAATCCTATGATACGTCGTAGCGGAGAAATTAATAAGTCTATTTTCAAAAGATATTAAATTTAATACTTTAACAGCAACTCATCTAATTTACTTATATTCCACTTTACAGAATATGTAAAAACGGGTAGTGTATAGGTCATGTTTGTTTGGTCTGAAAAACTCACTCAATGACTATTGTCAAAGGCAGAGGAAGGGAAAATTAAATTGGCGTTCGTCTATACAGAATAGTACGTGGTACATCCATGCTATTGCTGGAACTTTTGTGTTAACTATGTCCATGGCGTGTAATCCCCCGCCAAAGAAATTATGATAAACTGGTCTTTACTAGTTTATGGAGCATGTTTGCTTGGACTGCCATGTCAATCTCTAAGTTTACGGGAGCACTATATAGAAGAAATTGATTCAACTTGCTGGTTTTCCAATATTACTGATTCCTCCATCGGTTCGTTCCAAATCTTACACAGTGAAGAAATATTGTCTCGTGAACACACACAAAATAACACGCGCCAGTTGGATTACTCTAGTCTTTGTCTATATGCATGGCCCAGTCGGGTTTTCAAAGATTCCAATTCAAAGTGCTACAATCAATTCGTGAACATATTGTACTCGTGCACCATAAAATTTATAATGCCTTTATCATAAAGGAAATTGTAACGAATGTGGAATCTGGCTCGTTTAAAGCCCCTATACCACTCTTGCTGTAACTGAAAAATATGTCCCAATCTTTATTCTGGTCAACAAATTGTACTTTTTTAACAATAATCCAATTAAAAAAAATTCACACCTAATTTTAAAAATTGGAAAAATTCAACTAAATGCCGTAACATGCTTTGAAAAGCTTTACGTAAACACTTTCAAATGCAACTTGGATTTAAACATATTTTCGAGCCCTATGGACAAGTAAGATAGGTTTAAATGGATAATTTACACAACAGGTTGGACACTTAAACATCTAGTAGAGTTAAAATAGGGCTATTTTTTTCTGGACCTGTCAAGCCAGCAAGAGTGTTATTGTCCCTTTAATAAATATAGATATAGAATTCGGTACAAAATGAAGCCATTATGATGTACATACAGCTATTATGATTAATACTATGCTTATTTTGTCGCTTGGTGTTGTCGTATTTAAAGATGCATTCCCTGGTACACACTTTGTGATTTGATGATATATTTGGACTAAACACATATTTAAAGTAACCAATCTATCAAAAATTTGCTTCAATTCCCTTTCAAAACTCTGTTTTCGCCAGGGATACCTATAGCTGTAAGTAAGCTGTTGTTAAACGCAATGTCTGCCAACTTAACTTCATTGTGGGAGGGGTCCATATTTCAAAATGTATCTATCATTACTTACCTTACATTTACCATATAATTGAGGCCTAAAAAAATTCTTAATTATTTCTGTCAACTTCTTTTTACACCTTTTAATTGCAGAGTATTTTTTACCCTGACAACCCGCAATGTTCCCAAAACCGCCTAACCATTTGAGCAAGAAATAACAACTGCTCCCTGACCTAAGCTAGCAGAGAATAAGCCAGCAAATTCTGTCAGGTTGACAGTAAGTGATTCCCTGACAATATTGCCCTGTCCTTGCCCCATGGGCGATCGTCGCGTAATCTAGTATTTTTCTAGCAAGATTGGGTGTCTATACTTTTCATAAAAACCAAATTTGCCATACTTTTATTGGAAATAACCAGCCGATAAATATTTTGCTGAGAACCCATCTTTAATAATAATGATAATAATTTATTTATAATGCGCCTAATACCAATATAAAATATTGCTCAATGACGCAGTTAACATTTTGTGAACATCACCCATATAAAATAAAATAAAATTAAATGGATGATAAAATAAATTAAAATGACATATTATAAAGACTATTATAAAATATGACATATGATAAACAAATTAAATTAGCTGAAAGTAATAAAGAATAAAATAGAACAGCGTATAAAACAGTATACAATGAACTTGGGAATGAAATACAATGGGTTTTAACGTCCTACAACTAGCCTGGGCTAAGGAAGCCGGGCATATGCCATACAGTGTGCTATGAGGGATATTGTGCCAAGGTGAAAACACGCGGAAAATCTGGATGAACTTTCTCGGCCAATGCAAGGATCGAACACCCGACCTCCAGGCTAGCGAGCTAGCGTCTTACCCCATTAGCCATGTGACCCCCCCCCCCAATGAACTCGGATACCTGCATTAAAAGCTATAGTAGTCAACAACAAGTTTTTTTTTAAAATTGCGTTTAAAACTTATAATGCTATCAGATCGTTTAATATTGAGAGGTAAAGGTATTCCACAGAAAAGGAGGAGCGTAGGAAATAGAGCGTTTGCCATAAGATGTGGAAGGATAAAGAAAGTCAGCTGGCACTGCCAGGCAGGATACGCCCACATTTTCGAGAGATGAATAGAGAACAAGAAATACCGAAAGTAATTTTTCTTACAATCAAAGACCATAATTCATTAAGTTACAATTTGATATGCGCAAATATCGAAAAGATTCATGATCTTTAGGTTATAGCCATGCATTTCAAGTTTCATCAAAATCGAATTAAAATTGTGACCTCTACAGGGTCACAACCTTGATATACCCTTTTTTTATCAGTATTCGCGTACAAACGGCAGCCATTTTGTATGGCAAATTTGGTCCTATTTTCTCGAAATTTGGACTCAACTATCCTTAGGGTGTAACGGTGATATAATCAAACGATTTTTTTTTTAAAATTGAATAATAACTGTGACCTCCAGAGGGACCACAAGCTAAACAAAGGCGAATTTGCGTATAATCAGGGGCCATAATTACAATCCGATATGCGCAAATATCGACAGGAACCAAGATCTTTGGGTTACAACCATGCATTTCAAGTATCATCAAAATAGAATTAAAATTGTGACCTCTACAGGGTCCACAATCCACAACCTTGATATACCATTTTTTACCAGTATTCGCGTACAAACGGCGGCCATTTTGTATGGCTATTGTGGTATTATTTTCCCAAAATTCGAACTCAATCTCTCTTAGGGTGCAAGGGTGATATAATTAAACGGTTTTTCAAATCGGATAATAACTGTGACCACCATAGGGACCACAAGCTTAAATAGGTGATTTTTCGTACAATCAGGGGTGATAATTCAGGAAATTACGTTCCGATAGGCGCAAATATCGAAAGGAGAGAGAGAGAGAAATGGGGTTTAACGTCCACTCAAATATCGAAAGGAACCAAGATCTTTGGGTTATAAACATGCATGTCAGGTTTCATCAAAATCGGCTCAAAATTAGGGTCCACAAGCTAAAAACAAGATTTTTCCTACAATCAGGGCCCATAATCCATGAAGTTTCGATCCGATACATGCCAATATCAAATGCAGCCGCGATCTTTTGGGGATAACGCTATATTTCAAGTTTCGTCAAAATCGGACAGGAATTGTGATCCGTAGAGAGTCAACAAACAATTGTGGACGGACGGACAGGGGCGACGACATAATACGTCCACATGAAAAGTGTGGGCGTATAAAAATTGAACCATGTTTGTCCTAAATTGACCTAGTCTGTTTCAAATAAGACCTGATGATTATAATCTTAATTCCCTAATTTCTTTGGTTCACAGACTGAACTGATGATTACTACTTTACTAGGTATCTTTTTTAAAACCCAAAGGCGCTCCGGGCAGAGGGCTTTTAGCGTTAAGCGCGATTCATTTTTTTTTACATCGATATGGACATTCTGGAATGTTTTTGTTTAATGACTTTCATTAAAGGGTGAGTTAAGAAGAATAAATTTACTTAAAAAGAAAGAGAGAAGAAGCCAAGAAGCTAAAATCGGAAACTTTGTGGAACGTACAATTAACTGTTATATTTGGTGTGAGACATGAAATGTTAAAGAGACATTCTATCACTGTTCGTGAGGCTAACGATTTATGAGGGCAGATTATTCTTGTCTTTTTTTCACTTGTACTGGATGTCTCTTTAAGTTTAAACACATCATTGTACCCAACCTTCCTCTAATACAGAAAACTCTAGTCACGTCGTCTGCAAGTCAATTGACGTCTACGAGTATTATTGCCCGTGGTAAACTCGCGCCATGACGTCTTGCTGGCAGTTCCTGGCAATCAGCTGACCGTTTGTAAGAAATCAATGAAATAAGAAAGGAAAGTCTAGAATTGTGTCGTACTACACGTCTTGGATAAAATGGAATCAATGCACGTAAAGAAAGCATTTTCTCCTGAATGCTCATTTTGTCAATAAATTGAATTAAATTTTGTGTGTAGGAAGGAAGCACTTAGTATTTGTAGGAATCAACTATATTTGTGTTCGGTATCAACGTGTATTGATATAGTTAAATATAGGTTTTAACACACAATTACCGTGATTATGGTTAATCAGGTTTAACTAAAATGTCAATTACGTTTCAGTTTAACTTTTAGTGTTATTTTAAAATCTGACAAATTGTTTTTGTAAAAGGTGTTCAGATTACTTGGAATTTGTTTTGTGGTGAAAAATGGGAATTTTAAAACAAATATTTATATAAGAGGGGAAATTATGATCCTATATAGTTTTACAGCAAGATAACAAAATCAATATTGATTGAAATTGATCAATATTGATTTCTAACTGACGTTTTAAATTTCGAATATTATGGAAAATATTGAGTTAGAGACTTAGTCTACCCGTGCACCAGATGCAATTTACCCAAGACTACAATACACGAAATGAAATGAAATGGGGGTTTAACGTCCTGCTGTGAGTTGTATTTTACCACGTGAGAGTTTACGGAATTCTGATTGTCTTTCTCCTTTTTTCGCGGCTGGAAAGTAGAAACTGGTCGAACTGACTTTTTCGCAGAGAAATGAGCAGCGATAAGTATGGCGCCGCCTGAAATTGTACTGCGCATGCCTATACTCGAAAAAAATCGCCTAGTGGAGAACAGATTTAAAGAGACCATTTCGTCCGTTTCCATGTCATAAGCTTGGTAGGCGACTTTTTCGCTAGCGTTTTTGTGAAGTGTGGGCCTACGAATGTGGATGTTTACTTTCAGGTTGAAAACACGGGTTCACTTCCACTTAAGCCTGTTTTCCACTAGGCTATTTTTTCGCGCAAAGCGAAATTTTTCACCGCGAAAGATTTCGAGCACACGCGCTTGTATTTTCCACTACAATAGCGATTGTTTTGACCATTCTTTGTGTCATAGCAAAATTGGCGCGAAAGGTTTTCTTCCTGAACTCTCGAAATGGCTGCTGCTTTTAATCGGAGATATTTACTCTTGTTAAAAGTAAGATTGGTTAACATTTTACAAACTTTCTTACCTTTAACAAGAGTAAATATCTCAGATTAAAAGCAGCAGCCATTGTGAAAGTTCAGGAAGGAAACCTTTTGTGCCATTTTACTGCTACGAGAATGGGATGGCCTTGGCCTCGTGTGTTGTATTTTACGACGTAAGAGTTTACGGAATTCTGATTGGCTTGCTCCTTTTATCGCGGCTGGGATGTAGAAACTGGTCGAACTCACATTTTCGCAGAGAAAGGAGCCAGCGAAAAGTGTAGCGCCGGCTGAAATTATACTACGAAACAATTCGCCTAGTGGAAAACAGGCTTCAGTCAATCAACCACTCTTGATCCGGGCAATTCCTCACGTTCAGCGTCATTACAGTGGATCCCCCAAACTTTTCAGCCATTTTTCTGTACACATGGATAGGCCTACAAAAAATCACGCGCGTCACTAATGCAAACTGTGGCGGAGAGCGTTATTCTGTCAATCTGTTTTAAAGGGCCAATCCCGATAATATTTTTGGGAATAAAACTGCTTAATTTTGTGTTAAAATCCCTTAAAATCCTCTACCTCAGGGCCGAGCAACTAACTCATTATATGTGATACGTTTTCAAACAACTTAAACACGTCAGTCTTCATCTGGAAATGGAGATCGGTGTCCTAAGCTATATAATGCAGTGTCTGGATAAAACCAGACTTTATATTATAAAAATAGTGTGTAGGTGAAATTTTCCTTTTGTTATCAAGTACAGCACACAGGTAATTCACTGCATAGACTTCTAAAGAGACAGGAGTGGATTATAAGCTCACCCAACCTACAAATTGAACAGAAATCTTAAAAGGGTTACGTGTCTGGATAAGCAGTTTTGATGTTCACGTCCAAACGACCCAGTATACTGAGCTGAAATTTTGAGCCACAGTTAATACAAGGCTCCTCTATATTTTGATGTTAAAATTTCATACGTACTCGGACTTTTATTTTTTAGACCCTGTTTAAATCGGGATAGTCCCTTTAAGCTAAGAGACATATTAATTTTTAAGATTGTCTCTACCAACCAGAAGTGGCCGAAATTTTGGCTAGTTTGAGATATTGTTAATGTTAGTTGTATTGAAATCGGTTTATAATTGTGGTCTGTAACCGTGCCACATGAAATGTGTGGTAACCTGATATCTCGGAAACCGCTAATCGGAAGTGGCCGAAATTTTGGCTAGTTTGAGATATTATTAATGTAATTACAATCTGTAAGTTTCATTGGAATCGGGTGATAATTGTGGTCTGTAGCCGTGCCACATGAAATGTGTGGTAACCTGATATCTCGGAAACCGCTAACCGGAAGTGACCGAAATTTTGGCTAGTTTGAGATATTAATAATGTTATTATAATCCGTAAGTTTCATTGACATCGGGTGATAATTGTGGTCTGTAACCGTGCCACATGAAATGTGTGGTAACCTGATATCTCGGAAACCGCTAACCGGGAGTGGCTGGAATTTTGGCTAGTTTGAGATATTATTGATGTTATTATAATCTGTAAGTTTCATTGAAATCGGTTGATAAGTGTGGTCTGTAGCCGTGCCACATGAAATGTGTGGTAGCCTGATATCTCGGAAACCGCTAACGGGAAGTGGCCGAAATTTTGGTTAGTTTGAGATATTATTAATTTTATTCTAATCTGTAAGTTTCATTGAAATAGGTTGATAATTGTGGTCTGTAGCCGTGCCACATGAAATGTCTTGTAACCTGATATCCCCTAAACCGCTAACCGGAAGTGGCCGAAATTTTGCCTACTCTTTGATATTATTAAAGTTTTCGTAATCGGTAAGTTTCATTAAAATCGGTTGATAATTGCGGTACGGAGACTTGTCACATGTGGCAAATAGTCTCCGGGTTGTCTTACCACATGTGGCAAATAGCCCAAGCCTAACATTTAAGATTCTAACAGCTGACGAAAGTCCCTGCCAAATTTCGCTAAGGCCACTAAAGGCGGTCGTTAATAGTTTCGCCAGTCAGAAAGCTTAAAAAAATATGATTGTGAAATAATATTTTGCAAAGCCATATTGTCTCAAAATAAGTGGTGAGGTATTTTACACCACTCTCAAATTAGACCCCCGCCCCCCATCTACGGATTTGGACAACGAAATCGCCAGCATCTAAACCCATAGGGAAGTGTAGCCTACTGACAGTGACAATTACGCTTCCTACTTGGATCTGCGTCTCGATTTAGACGATTGCCATAAACTTGGTGTTAAACTGTACGATAAACGTGATGACTTTGACTTTCCGATTGTTAACTTTCCATTTATTGGTAGTAACATTCCAATATCACCAGCTTATGGAGTGTTTGTGTCTCAGCTCATTCGTTACGCGAGAGCTTGTTCATTCTACTCTGATTTTTTAAGTAGATCGAGGCATATGTCATCTAAGCTTCAACTACAGGGATACTTGCGAACTAAACTTATTAAAACCTTTAGAAAGTTTTATGGCCGTCATATTGACTTGATTGGTAAATATAACATGTCGCTCTCAACTATCATTTTCGACATATTTAACTGACGGTTATTCTATATCCCTGATAATATAAGTCTACTGCGTTGTTAACACTGTTCATCATGTGCATTTTGCATACTGATAGTTTATTGGCCAATCACGCTATTTTACCAAGATTTCGCCTAATAGATTGGATGCAGCTTTGGCGGGTCTGGCAGTGGTCATTCCTGAGGTGGTACAGATTTCAGCTAATCTAGCCTAGCTGTTGACTGGAAATTAGGTAACTTTTGTAAGATATACTCAACCACTACAAATTTCTGGTAATTACATAGCTCTGTCAGGGTAACCCACCACTGGAAATGTCTGTCAGGGTGTTTTTGGGATACCTGAAGATGTACGTTACACTGCTGTGCAAAATTCATGTGGTACACTTTTGAGCTAATCTAGACTAGTTAGGGGGCATGGCATTTTGGGCATGGAATACCACACCCACCACCATAAACTCGGCAGACTTACATTTTGATGATACCAAATATACATGCTTTGATACTATAACAGAGAAAATTGGTACACTTTTCAGCTTGGCTAACCCCCTGGGCTCCGGCTCTAGCAGTCCATTTGCTGATTACACTATTTTGCTTGAATATACTATTTTGCCTTTAACGTTTTTTAGGACTTCGAATTTCGTACTTGGTTTTTATTTTATTTTTATTACGACGATCTCATTTTCAAAATTTTCAGGGAACTGCCTATACCTGTCCTCCTGTCGCCGTAGCCTTTTCGCCTCAATTCGCCGAGCCCGTGCACTGTCTAATTATCGAACTGGGGGGGGGGGTAATGCGGGCCCGTAGAACACCCCTAAGAAATCATTATTGTTGGCAAAACATTGGGGGGGGGGGGGTAGTCGAGGGGGGGGGGGGGGATAGGTTTGTTGTAACATTTTCAGTGACAATGAATGTCATATTACTAATTTGGTATAATGGATATTTTTCTTAGAATTCTTTTTATGAATGGTTTCTAGAACCTATTCCACGCGCCTTTTTGAGTAGTTGTGCAAAAAGAAAGTAGGCCTAATTGTACTTATCCCATGTTACACCTTACAAACCTGCTATAAGATAGTTGCTGCCGACTAATAATAGATAGCAGTCAAAGGGAAATAACTACAATTAATGAGTTACATCGCCGGAAGTTGTAATATCAAAATCAAAACATTCTGGAAGCAAGACACACGTGGAGTAGTGACAGTTGTAAGCTGTTATATTATTTTTTTGGTTTGTAAGTTTTAAACTATATTCCGATAAAAATGCCTACAGATGAAAGAATCATTATTTGACAGACGTGTTTCATCTGTATTTCCATCTTTTTAAGTCATGATTACCTTTTTTCTTCACCAGCACTAGCACTCAATCTCAAGCACTGGTGGCAGATTATTTATAAATAAAGCCAAATACCTGCTACTCTAATGATAAATAGATTAAATTAAATGGCATTTGGTAACTGGATAGAGTAAAAACAAAAGCCTGCGACATACCTATATAGATAAGAAACCACATATCCCAATCCTCAATTTTTGGAGATAAAAAATGGTGCTTATTATAGTTATACAGTTCATACTGTGATGTTAAAATAGTTTCAAGTGGCGACCCCCAAACGCTAATCACATCATGATCAGGCATTAAATGAGCAAAGTTGATAAATTTTACTTCAAAACAACGATTGATTATGTTATATATAACATTTCTGCCATGTCTAACTACAATTAAGCCTCATGTACATAATAGCCAATAAAAGTACTAACCCGATCCGAGTTGCGCAGGATTAATGAATAAAATGCATGATTTACTTTATTGTCAAATGTTGATAAATGAAAGTTGTTTCAGTAGATTGGGCTGTGTATGTGTAATAAGCTCTAATAGTATAAAATTAACTTATTTTTATAATGTTATGTGTGCATTAATAAAGAGAATTAGTTTGCCATATGAAATTAAAGGCACCCAATCATAGCTAAAAACAATCACATCAGCATATCTCAACGGTTTTGGCTACATTCTCGTAGCTAATACATGCGTACTTATCGGGAACAGCAACTTGTGTATTTAACATATTAAACAGTATTCTGTCCATGTTAAGCTAAAACAACTAAGACAGATATATGGGGCAAATTTATATAGGCCCCTATAACTAGGCCTATATATAGACAAATTATAAGAACAGTCCAACATTCAAGTGATTTGATTTTTGCAAAAATTGCTTTTTTCTTAGGTTTGGTTTTTAGTGATAAAAATCTAACAAAATGAGTTCCAGTTCAAAGAAACCAGCGAAGAAAGTTTTAACGGATGAGGAGAGAGTAGATATGTGTAGAAAAATGGATGAAGAACTGGACATATTTATAGAAGAGATGAAGGCTAAACACAAGGAAAAAATGAAAAATCAACCACCAGAAAAAGAAAAGTCTATAGACCAGATAATTGAGGTATGGTTCATGTAGGTTTATAATTTTATATAATTGGAATATAATTTAATTTTAAAAGACGTCATTAGGTGAATGGATGCTTCAAACTCACTAAAGGTAAATTTGGACACTTAATGTCAGAATCAATGTGTAGAGAGAGAAAAGGCTACAAAATTGTGTTGTAGACAAGGTTTTTGTGTTAAAGGGAAAAAAACGTTTCCTGTTTTCAAACAATTATTCCTTAATAATTGGAATTTTAATCCATACTATGATATTCTGTTTTTAAAGGCTGTATGGCTCTATTTTTTTGAAACCTTGAAATGGTTCTTAAAGTGATTTATATTAAAATGTTGGAAAAAACATTGTAATTTCTAACCAGTTATGTTTGTTGAACAATGTGAACAAGTGAAATCTACTTATTTTTTAAATTATTTTTTTTGTGGTTTGTGAATCGGCCTTTACTAATCACTTCCCATTGTGTTGTAGGATATGTATTTACTTGATCATTACAAAATGACACTCAAAACCATAGGGTACACGACTAGTATTGGATATAAGGATCCTATAGATTCATGACAAGATAACAAGGTCAATATGGATTGAAATTGATCAATATTGAATTCTAATTCGTGTATTTAATTTTGAATAATTAGTAAAATATTGAGTTAGAGACCTAGATCCTTTAAGTATGCATTTTTGTATGTTATCTTTAAATATCATATCTCAGATTACTATGTCATTGTATGTACATTATGTATAAACAGGAATTAGAACGTCATCCAGCATTTGCGAAAGAGATTGATTTATCCAAACCTTTAACTACAGAAGTCGAAGGGTTGATGGCATTAAAATATGAATGTGAAGATCCGACAGGTGAGAGAGAGAAATGGGGTTTAACTTCCACTTGAAACAAACTAGGTCATTTCAGGACTGACATATGGTTCAATTTTATTTCAATACTTCGCTTGCGCTTACTTAGGGGTCTTTAGCAGTTGGAGGAACCGGAGGACTCAGAAAAAATCCATGAAATTTGACAGATGACCCTACTTTTTGATATGTACAACTGCGGATCGAAACTGTCCCCGTTGACTCAATGACAGACCTTATGATACAGCACGGACATGATAAGCATTCGGCAAACCCTACCTCCCCCCATCAATCCAACAAATAATGTAATTATAGTCCCATACATCCACAAATAATGTAATTATAGTCATTATTTGTCATTGAGTCAAGTAGGGTGGTTCTTTCCCTAAACATTAATGGATACAAGCTAAAATTTGACTTAAATGTAAAGACTATACAATAATACACATCTGTGATTTTCTATTTATAGCACGAGCTGATAGTTATAGAGATGATGGTAATGATAATTTTAAAAAGAAGCGTTATAGAATCGCTATATCTAATTATACAGAAGGTATAACATCTAACAGTCCTGATCGTCAACTTAACGCAGTTTTATATACAAATAGAGCAGCAGCACAGTTCCGTTTAGGTATATCCATTTATAAGTAATAAAAATCATTAAATTAATAACCTTACAATATTAGCCGTATCACATGTGCAAACATATCGATAATGCAAAGAATGAAATTTATATTAAAGTTTGTCTATATGACATGTAAACATCTCAGACAGATACAAATACTATAGTTCACTATAATTTTAATTAAGCAGAGACAATGGTTCAACTTTATGGTTAATATTAGAACTTGTAGGGGATTTCCCTATTCTATTGTTGTGAGGTTTTTTTTAACATTTTTATTTTAATCATGTGTACATGTAATTTAGGTAATTATAGATCAGCGTTCAATGATTGTATATTTGCCAGAAAGTATAAAGTTGACCATATGAAGGCTATTCTAAAAGGTAGGTATTTTATTGAAGGACAATATTGGTGCCAGTCATTATGTGATAGAACTGGTTATACACGTTCCAAATATAATTTAACCACAAACCCCATTACTAAGATAGATATGTAAACAATGTTTCAACAATCGGTAGTGACGAACGCCAAAGGAAAACACGAGTTCTCTCTATATATAACTGGCTGAAGTGACGCGTGATAACAGATACATGTATATATGGGCAAATTTCTGCTCACTAATAATTCCTTAAAAGGGACAGTCCCGATAAGAACAGAGTCTCAAAAATTAAAGTCCGAGTATTTGTGAAATTTATGGACCAAAATATAAAAGCATGGTGTATTTACATTGTCTGAAAATTTCAGCTGAAAATATTGACTCGTTTGGACGTGAACGTCAACACTGCTTATCCGGACACGTAACCCTTTTAAGATTTCGGGTCATTTTTTTCATTGGGTGACCTGATAATCGATTTACATTTCTTGAGAGGTCTATACAGTGAATGACCCATGTACTGTACTTGATAACAAAAGGTAAATTTCACCCGCATATTATTTTTATAGAAAAAGTCTGGTTTTATGCAGATACTGTATAATACAAAGGTCTCCATTTCCAGATGAAGACTGTCAGGTTTAAGTTATTTACAAGCGTATCACAAATATCGGGTTAGTTGATTGGCCTTAGATAATGGGTTTTAAATGATTCTAACACTAAATTAAGCAGTTTTATTCCTCAAAAAGTTATCGGGATTGGCCCTTTAAGGAGCAAAAGTTGTTATGAGACTGTATTTAGAGAGAGAACCTGTGTTTTCCTTTGGCGTTCTTCATTTCCGATTGTTGAAACAGTGATTAAAAATCTATCATAACAATAATGTCTGTGATATCACATATTATGTCATATTGACTGGCACTTATATTGTCCTTGAATATTTCATTATCAGTATGAAATGTATAATTTAGGATTTTTAAGAGAGATATTCACGATTCATGTTTATGTGAAGTTAATATATATTATTGAAAAAGTTCAGTGATCTGTACATCATTGGAGCGACAGAATGGTCAAATACATTTGATTGAACTTCGAGGTTTAAAGTCACACCATTTCATTTTGTGTTCTTGAGGGAGGGGGGGGGTTAAAACAAAAAGTACTTATTGCACTGTTTAAAAGATTTTACTATCAAGTTTTGGGATTTTTAAACAAAACGACTGTCACATAATTCTAGTGGCTTCTTTTTTTATTAATACACCAAAGAACTGAAAATCAAATAGGTTTGTCTTAAAATTGCCTGAAAATTACGGAGGAGAGTACTTTAATTATTACTCTCTGTCAACGCCCAACTGATGGTGGGAGAATAAATAAATTTGATTGGTTTTATTCTAAACATATTTATGTTTTTCTTGTTTATAGGTATATATTGTTGTTTAGAGATGAAGAAATATGATCCTTGTATAAAATGGTGTGATACAGCTTTATTGGTAAGTATCCTAGAGTAACTATTAGACAAATCAAACCCCCAAATCCAAATAACCATTAAAAATTCAGTTATTTTGTAGTATCAAAAATACTCTAATTTCGTTCAATCCTTACGTTGTCATCATGAGATTCACAAAACTTGGCAAGAGTGTTCAATTGGACTTAAAGAGTTATGTCGCTACCCCACACATATATTTTCAAATTCATTGAATCTTATTAACATGATATCAAAGCCCATTGCAGCATAAAAGAGGAACTCGATCGAAATTTAATATATTTTGGTGAAATATTTCAGAGTTATCCCCCCCCCGTTAACATTCAAATTCATGAAATCACAACGCAATCACTTAGTACAGGGAGAGACCGGGATAAATGGGGTTTAGCTTCCACTTGATACAAACTAGGTCAATTTTGGACTAACATATGGTTCAATTTTATTTCAATAATTCGCTTGCGAGTAGAGGGTCTTTGGCAGTGGGAGCAAGCCAGAACATCCGGATATAACCCACAAGGTTGGACAGATGACCGTACTCCTTGTCATATACAACTGGGGAATAAAAACACGCCAGTTGACGTAATGGCAAACCTTATGATACAGCACGCACATGCTAACTATTCAGCAATCCGACCCCCCAGCTTTGTACAGTGTGCATACAATAATAATAATAATAGATTTACCTTGGACAAGTTTGCTGCAGGTAGTCATTCTGGGTATTTAAATCCAATAACTGTTAAAGCTCCTTAGCTAGTTAACTTAGAATTTTTTTATTTTTTTAGATGGATCCTGATGATAAAGACGTCCTTGACACTAGGTCAAAAGCTGAAAGATTAAAGGTAAAGATTGCAATTTATTTAGCTTTGTATATTTTTCATCAAAAGTTTAAAATAAATAAAATGACTTGAGTAGAAATAATATAGTTTTCTGTTCTCAATTTTTAAATATGTTGTTTGGTCGAAGGAGCTTTGTATATTTTTCGTCAAAAGTTTAAAATGGATTAAATGACAAGAGAAAAAAAATAATATAGTTTCATGTTCTAAATTTTTAAATATGTTGTTTGGTCAAAGGTATTGTAGAAAATCGGCTAGGCATTTAAACCATGAGTCCAGTCTTATGTTTTATATGACTCATGGTTTTCTCTTGATTCTAAAGGGACTGGTGCTCTGGTAAAGATTACCATTTGATAATTTTGAAATGAACCTTATTTTAATTACTTATTTATGTCTGTTGTAGAAATTACAAGAGCTTGAAAATCGTAAACAAGCTGCTAAAGAAAGAAAAGAAGAAGCTGAGGAGAAGAAACTTATAGAATTGATTCAGGTACATACATCAAGTATCTAGGACGACTGTGGGTGGATATAGGTTGCTTTTAACAACAAATATTTATACACAGTGGTTCTTCTGCTTCATCTGATCCTGGGTAATAGGCCTACTAATTTTTATATTAAATTTCAGAAAAAAGGTGTAAAGATAGCAGGGTTGGACAAATTGAAAAAAGAAACAAAATTATCGCCCCTGGTATTAGCCAACATAGAATCACATCATCCAGCTGGTGCTAAAGTGAAAGTAGATGAGGAAAATAATTTGCATTGGCCAGTTTTATTTTTTTATCCAGAATATTCACAGACAGATTTTATAGAAGCATTTAATGAAACAAATACGTAAGTCTGTTTACACAAGTTTCCAATATGTACGTTTATTTTTTCATCGTTTCAAAATTTGTCGATAAAATCTCTTGTTTTATGAAACTTTGAACAGTCGTCCACCCTACCTCCCAAATATCTTATTTTTTAATGACGATTATAGTTGATGCTGGATTGCTATCTGTTTATATTGTCTGCAGAGCATGTTGAATGTTGGCAAATTTTCTCTTCATATCTTTGTAACTTTGAGAACATACTTTACAAATCCCTAAAATGACTTTCGAGGACATTGAGCTTTAGAAACTGTCAGTGAGATGCATTCTTCATGTATAGTAAATTAAATTGGAGTATTTTGTGATTGTGGTATGAAAATTATGGTTCACCTGCGTAGTCTGGAGATCGGACAAATTATTTATTATGGTTTTTAATGTAGGTTTGCTGATAATATTTTACATATGTTTGGTGAAGAAGTACAACCACCATCATGGGATACAGATAATAAATATAAACCTGAATCTATACAAGTAGGTATATCTACATGTTACATACAGCCTACTTATTTGATTTTAATACCTCTCATTGTAATGTATATTTCAAAAATTTAAATGTATAGGCTAGCCTACATAGTGTGTATGGCCATGAGACAATGCAGCCTATTGATTATCAACAATTGCCAATAATTACTGCCAGAGTTATGGCCCTTGATCACTTTTAAATATTTTTTTGACTAAAGTTAATATCAGATTTACTTTCAAATAAATATCTGATTGACTTTTAATTTATGTACAGTGTTTAAGGTCATGAGACGAAAATTCTATTGATTTTAATACCTCTCATTGTAATGTATATTTCAAAAATAATATATTGATTTGGGTTTTCATATCATGACAGCCGGCAAAATGTCTTCTACTTGAAATTGGACATTGTGGAAACTATTTTAACAGCGATATTGAACAAAAAAAAAAAGAATCAATAGTCAAGTTAAAGATGCTTTACCACATACAAACTGTGTGATTTGATGATATATATATTATTTTCAAGACATTTTTATGATATATTATTATTATCCCCCAAAATATAATGGCAATATATGGGATGGGCTCTTGAGAATTGCTTTACTAGAGTGAATACAACGCATGTGCTCCACAAGTCTACAGATTGTATTACTAATGAACATCTAGATTTTATTTTCTAATGATCTCCCCTACCTTTTCAGAACCATGAAGATAGATTTTAATAATTTGTTGAGCAAATACATGCTTCTAATATTTATTTTTTTAAAAGATATTTTTTGAGAATCGAGAAGAAGAGAAGGTTTACCCAGTAGATATTAATTCAACCTTGGCTAAAACCATGTTACATAAAAAGTAAGACTATATTTTTCAGCAACTTTACCCTACTGCGTCAAATTTCTCCAAAACTTACATTTATCAATTATAGCTATGCAACTAACGAGAAGCTCTCAAACTTTGCTCCCAAAGAGGGAGAAAGGAATAGGGTTTAACGTCCACTTAACACAAACTAGGTCATTTCGGATCTAACATATGGTTCAATTTTATCTTAATAATTCGCTTGCACCAGTGGTTCTTTGATAAAACACAGTATAGCAATAATTAAATTGATTGTGAATATTCCCTTATGATTGACTTGAAATGTTTGTATACCCTTTTAACCTAAATTTATCAATATTGGCAATTTCCAGTCAGCACACTTCTTGTGAACCAATAAAATCAACAACTTGGATAAAAATGCTTTGCACCGAGATAATGATCAGCGAACAGCTATATATAGGCAATATGATCTATGTTCTACGGAATTGTTCATTATTATTTCATGCATTTTTATACGCCCACATTGAAATGTGATTATATATTGTTGTCTCTCCTGTAAAGTTAATATCTGATTGACTTTAGTTAGATTTATACACAGTATTTAAGGTCATGAGACGCAGAAGCCCATTGATCTTCAACAATTTCCGATAATTGCTTCATCTTCATTAGGCCCTTTGGAGCAGAACAGTAAGACGTTAAACCCCATTTCATTTCATTTCCGATAATTACTGCCAGAGGTATAAGCATTGATCAGCATTGACTTTAAATGTATAGGCTAGCCTACATAGTGTTTATGGCCATGAGATAATGCAGCCTATTGATTATCAACAATTGCCAAAAATTACTGCCAGAGTTATGGCCCTTGATCACTTTGAATATTTTGTGGACTAAAGTTAATATCAGATTTACTTTCAAGTTAATATCTGATTGACTTTAAATTTATGTACAGTGTTTAAGGTCATGGGAGGAAAATTCTATTGATTTTTAAAGGTTTCCGATAATTATTGCTTGAAAAACCATGTGACAACCTTTGTTGACCGAGCGAACAATTTTGCTGCTGTGGGAGTATGTTTCATTGCCGGTCAACCTATCATGTATTTTGTTGACATGCATTGTGGGGTTTGATTATGATGGGCGCCCTAGATAGTAGATTCCCCCCACCCACATTCATAGCTTCTAGATCCGCTTCTGTTTGTTCATTGTTGTGTGTAGAAGTTTCCAAGTTGAAAGAGATCAGACAGTGTAAATATCTGTTTGTTAAGGGTTTTTTTTTACTTTTTTAAAATTTTGAAATAGCATGTGCCTGTTATTTGTTTTGTTGTCAGAGCTGTGTGTGCCTGATAATCGTAGATCTAATGAATAAAATAACAGGTTGAAGGGAGGTAACTTCATTTTTCAAGGATATAAAAAATCGACAAAAATAGATAGGGGAGCAGTTAGTCATTATTTATTTTAATAGTGAATAAATATCATTAAACAGTATTATTTGTATGATCCATGAACTGCTAGTAATGTAGGAATTATAATTTTATATAAATGCATCCTCTTTATTGCTGCACTGAAGAATAACATTGATTAGTGAGTTATTCCCCTGCTGGCATAATGGACTGGCCCCTTGGTACTTCCTGTTTGTGTTGGAAACCATACTTGTGTGGTTTTGTTGGTTGATGAGTTGGTTTTTGTATCGATCGTGGTCTGTGGTTATGGAAGATGAAGCGAGGTGCAAGGAGGACATTTAATCAAACGAAAGAATCAGGGCAACGTTTTCTTATACCGCTTTGAACACCGAGAACCAACTGCTATTAATTCTAGACTCAAGACTGTATTCTGTCCGTCCGGCGATAGGCCTATTTTAACGATTACGTCATCAAAATGGTTAGACTTACCACAGAACTGATGACAAGGGGTACTTCGGGCCATGCCAAGAAAAACAGAGAAGAAACACAAAGTCACTATTTGGAACGCCTAACACATTTATATTTAGAAGAAAGAGGAATAGATGATGTTGGAGAAGAACTGGGTTTATGTAGAAGTTTAGTTGCTTTATATCTTTATGACAATCAACTTTCAAGAATACCAAATCTTAGCCAAAATCCAAACTTAACCCATCTTTATCTTCAAAATAACAACATAAGAAAAATGGAGTGTTTATCCTGCCTTCGAGATCTTTCCAAAATATATCTAGGTGGAAATGCAATCACTGTATTAGAGGGTATCGAAAATCTAAAGCATTTACAAGAATTACATATTGAGAATCAGCAGTTGCCATCTGGGGAAAAATTACTGTTTGATCCAAGGTCTTTAAAGACTATTGTTACATATGTTCAAGTGCTGAATATTTCTGGTAATAATCTTGACAGTATAAAAGAACTTGAAAAAGCTGTTAATTTGCGTCAACTTATGGCAAGTGATAACAATATTACCGATATGAAAGAGTTGTCTCATGTTCTAAATAATTTGACAAATATGTGGCGATTAGAGTTGATCGGGAATCCTGTTTGTCACAAATCGAAATACAGAGACAAAATCATTGTCATGTGCAGAAAACTGGAATTATTAGATAGCAAGGAGATAACAGATACATCCAGACAGTTTCTACATAATTGGCAGGCATCTAAAGATGCTCAGAAAAGAAAGAAAGAAGAAATGAATAAACAGGAACTACCTGATATATTGTATTCTGATCTTCCGCCTGTAAAAGGTCCACCAATGCATGCCAATATACCTGGTTATATTATGCCAGGATTACCCAGAAAACAGTTTGAACAACTACTGGTGAAGAAAAGCACGTCTGATAATCTTATTGCAAATGATACATCATTCACACTAAATAAAATACCCCGAGCAAAGGTCTTCCCCTAGAATAAACAGTTAAGAAAGTGGAATCTGTGAAGGAAACAAAAACTACAGAAGTCAAAGTACTGATTGCAAGTTCTTTAATCAATGTAATAATTTTGCAGAAACTAAAATTGCATGAAACCATTGATGGTATATCAAAACTTATAAACCATTATATCTGTTTTTTTACTGTTGAGTGTAAGATAATCTATATTAACTAATTTCAAATATTGAAACCAAATTTGGAACAGATTTTCATATGTGTGCTACTTATATTCACTGTGAAGACAATAATATGTAACAAAATAATAAAACTGGGATGCCATGTAAATACATTCTCCAAGAAAATACAATAAATTGAAGTTTATTACCTGAAAGTCAATCATATTATATTGACAATCAGGATGTTCTCTCTAGGCTAATTTGTTATAATATTGTGTGTTCTGTTGTGTTGAAACAAGCTGGTTACCTGGTGGTTGTGTGCTCTGACAATTTTATTCAGTTTGTGTGTTAAAAAAAGATGCCCCTCCCATCCAAATTATACATAGCAGTTTGTATCGTTCTGTTCAAGTCTTGGTTCAGTGATGTATTGTTTATTACCATAGAGAACAACATTGAAAACTATTTTGAGAATTTATGGATTGTGAAAACTTGTGGATTGTGAAAACTTTTGGATTGTTTTGTTTTTACAAACGGGAAAAAGACTCGTTTAAAGTAATAGTAGGACTGTCCTAGTCACTAGGACAGATACATGCATTAAATGTGTGTTTTTTTTGTCTATAATCTCAGCTGAAGTTCATGTGTTGGTATATTATTATTCAAAGTGGCACAGCTGTGAAGTTGAAACCTTATTGCTTATTATAAATATTGTTAATTTATTATTTGTGTAATTATTCATTATTTATTTTCAGATTCTACGTGCATGGGGGAACTCCATATTTTATTATAGTTGTGAGAGGATCAAAATATTATGATGAATTTTTAAAACGATATAAAATTGCTTCATAATCATTATAGATATTGTTTTTGGTTTTTTTCTATCATGTTAGGAAACAAGGCTGTATTTATACGAGGTATTTGTCCTTCACTGGTTTTTTTCAAGTGTTGTTAAATCCATTTTAATTTTAGTATGGTCTTATAAACCCAGTCCACCATGCACACATGCGTTGAGATACTCATGGGGTTAAAAAAAAGTTGTTCTTGTAAATAGCTTTATTTAATGCCTGCTTACACCTCTAAGTGATATCGCAGACAATATAAAAAAAAAGGGCACCGAGTAATGTGTATATATTCTTGAAGGAGATGTGGGTGGCTTCAAAAAATGGTATAAACAAAAAAATCAAATGAGCCCTTTAGAAACAGGGGGCACCGTCTAGAAAATTTTCTGATATCAAACCATTTTTTTCTCAGTTTGCTTCACACTAAGGCCGAGGGTACTCTGAAATCCTGCAATTTCTCCATTAGACCCTATAGAATCAGCAAAAAGGCCTTTGGATGAAATGGGTTTTTGTGGCTTAAGTATTTAATACTGACTCTGAAACAATCCGCTGTTCTTTCTTTTCTTAACTCACTGGCACTGGTTACTTGTTGAACTTTTCTAGGATATTTTCTCGTATCAGCTGCATTGCAGGGTTTTTGATGTGGAATCCCCCTTCCCACTGTCTGAAAGTAGCATTTGCAAACGGTAATCGGTTGAAGGGACAAGAGCTGCTGGGCCTCCCCCTTTGAATACCACTTAAAGAGCCTGCAGGTGCAGATTTAGTCGCGGCCTACCAGGTCCCCAAGGTGATAGGATCGTCTCTCGCAACTTCAGAAATTGCACAATTACAAATTCCAAGGGGCATTGTCGCATTTGGTTAGATCTGGTATCCACTGAAAGCAACACAACTTGAGAAGTCAAAAGGCTCAGGTAGATCATGCATACTGTTCTCCCCCTTTGAATACCACTTAAAGACTAACACTTAAAAGTTAGGGCAGCTTAACTTTAGGGAAATATTTGATACTTAACAGTGCTTTTGAATACAACTTGCCCTTAACTTACAGGAAGTTACGTATATTTAGGTGAAAGCTAGTAGTTAAGTGACTATTCTTAGACTTAAGATATCCTTTGAATAAGGACCCAGATGTCCTGTTTAGTATTAGTATGGCCGATTCTTGTTGAGAACTGTTCTGTTCATGATGTGTCCCAACTCTCCTTTTAAATTATGTAATGATAGGTTGCTAGTCAGCAAAACACAAAAATTATGCATCCACTAAGGGGGGGCTTTTATGGGCAAAATTCGATCAATCGTTTGATGTGAACATTTAATATATTTTTAGTACCATAATGAACACTTTCACACCACGATTCTGTTTGTTTTGACAGCAGTTTTACATACAACGGCCTGCAAGCTACCGACATCATTCTGAGAAACCATCACATTTCAGTGATCAGATAACTAACTTAATATTCCATTAGTGTTGTAGGGTCGACTTCTGTACAATCCTTAAAACCACCAACATATCCTGTCATGTCGACAAATATTGAATAGAGTTTAAATATCCACTCAGCACAACCTAGGTCATTTTGAATTATGTTTATTGCAATAATTTGCTTGCTCACTAATGTCTTAAGCAGTTGGAACACATGAGTCCCTAATCATTGTACGGTACAAGCCTGGAGCCCAATCAACAGTACTCCATTCAATGATCTTTTTTTTTTATAAGCAATATTTTTATTCAGATTTGTATCTAAATAGGGATTGGGGAACAGGCATAGCCTATATTAAACCTCTCTCCCAATGATCTGTTTTTAGTCATCCCACCTTCCTTGAAAGGAGACAAGTTATTGCTATTGAACATATAACTTGGAATTACATTAACAACTTTGAAGAGAGAGAGAGAAATGGGGTCTAACTACACTCGCCACAATTTAGGTCATTTTGGGACTAGCATATTCAATTTTTATTTCAATAATTCATTTGAGTTAGGGGTCTTTAATTAGCAGTGGGAGGGAACCAGAGGACCTGGAGAAAGACCCACGATGTTGGACAGACAACACTACTCTCACATACAACCTGGGAAATCATATCCACATCAACTGAATCGATGATCGACCGTATGATACAATGTGCATGCGCTAACAATTTGGACATTGACATATATTATATACCTGGTACAATTATTGCTAAAAATCTCATGATATATAGAAAGAAAAAAAACCAAACTATTTTTAATCAAAAGAGAATAAAATCTGTGAAATTTATTGAAAAGATATAGAAGTGTCAATGGATCCTTTTATAATTTCTTTTTTTTTATATAAAAAGGGTCCCATGTCACTAATAAACCAGTTTCATCAGCCTTCAAAGGTTGATTTTAATGTGGTAACTGATATTATTTCTAGTCCCACAAGTGAAAATATTAACATTCATAAACAGAACAAAATATATAACAGATTTTACTAACATTTTTACAACCTAATTATTTGGATATTAAATATTATACAGGAGTGAAAGAAAAAGTTAAAATTAGACCAACAGAATCCCATCAGCATTGAATTTTTTCTCTTTGGTGCAAACAAAAAAAATAATTTACGTACTGGTAACAAACGAGTAATATGACACAAATAATAAGAAATGTATAATTTCAGAACCATCATCATATATTGGTTTCATTTCGTTTTATAATAACATTTTTTGATTTACATAGACATAAATTTAAATGATCACAATTTTATTCACTATACAAGCATAATATGATACATCATTATTTGTAAGTATTGTCCTTTTTGGTTTTATTTGACTAATTTATAAATATGCAAGCAATTAGCATATATAATTAAATTAATTGAATCTACCTTCACATAACATCTACAAATTTAAAATTTACTAGACGCAATATTATCATTCAATCATCAATCGAGATCCATAATACAAATTAAAACTAATGATGTTAATAAGATTCAGACTGCAGATCGGGCCTGAAGATATCTACCCCCATACTCTGCGACAAACAGTTAATTTGCACGTCATTAGACCATCAGGATTTCTCCATCCTCAGCAAGGTTTCGGAGCTATCCATCATCAATACTGTCCGTCACAGTTGTGGTTCATATCTTCAGGTCAAAGGTTATATTACAGAAAGTGTTCCAACCAAATCAGTTTTCTTTGGTATTTAATATTGTAAAAGAAGGCTACAGGTGAATTGCACCAAGCTTGCCTTAAGTAAATAACAATCATTATGTAGATGATTCTACACTCAAGAGATGACACAATATCAGAACCAGATAAGTTTCAGAATTTATTTCATAACATTTATATGAATCATAAAAACATAAAAGTGTATGAAAATGTTTTTTTTTATCACATTATTGTATCAAAAATAGGCACAAAATCGAGTTTAAAAATCGAGCTAAAAAATTTGAGACTAATGGAGGATCAAACTAATATAGTTATGTTACATGTAGTTGGGTGCTCCATAGTTTCCAACACTGACCAAGACTTGGCACTCAAAAACAAAGAGCCACTTAATATAAAATAAGAAATGCCCTTATGCATTGATAACCTTATAAAGATATAAAGAGTTTATTGTTTTTCACTTCAAATGAAAACGGTTTTGAATTTATTTCCACTACTAGTGTAAACAAAGACATTAAAATGTTTGTTTCCATGGTAACATAAAAACACTGTGTGTAATATATCCTATCATTCTACAATCCTGATTTAACACATCACTTTTTAAAATACTCCAACATATCTTTTTCTATGGACTGAAAAAATATAACAAAATATAATTAATAGGGATATGCTACAGAGATAATGAATACATCTAATTCCAAGATACAGTGCAACCTTGGCTTTGTTTTGTCCATTTAACGCTAATTGCGTATCATACAACTCCTCCAACCATGAATTGATATTCATGAATATCATCATTTTATCATTTAATTAATGACACTGATGTTAAATTTCTAATTAAATGCAGTTGATTAGTTACCCCTGATTACATGCAATTCAAATACCATATTAATATAATATTAATTCTACACTATATGTAAATAAAGTACAGTACTTACGTTCGGTTCAACATTTGGTGCATATCTTTTAACTGGTTTGCCAGCTTTATTAACTAAAAATTTACTAAAATTCCATTTAATAAAGCTGAAAAATAAACAAAGACTTGTATTCAATGTTTCAAAGATGTGAATATCGTCAAAAGCAGTAGGTTGGCTGGTATTTTATAACAGATAATCTATAATTCTATTTGGCATGTCGGGCGGGAATTGACCCAGAATATTTAACAAAATTATTACCATTATTAGTGTATATTTTTATAGCACAAATCTAAGCACTAATGACAATGTGTGCTTTACAAAATATACAGAAATTAAATATACAAATAAAATAAATAAACCAAAAAATAAATAAGAGAGAGAAATGGGGTTTAATGTCCACTCAACTCAACCAGGTCATTTCGGGACTAACATATGGTTTAATTTTATTTCATTAATTCGCTTGCGCGTAGGGGTCTTTAGCAGTGGGAGGAAACCGGAGTGCTCGAAGGAAACCCACGAGGTTGAGAAGGCGCCCCTATCTCCATGCCACATACGCTCACACAAGGGTCGAAACCACGGCCGCAAGCCAGAGGTGGCTGGCCTGCTAGAGGTCGAAGCGCGGCACTCTAGACCTCTAGGCCATCCCAACCCCCCAAAATATAAATAAGACATCCATGTAAACATTGAAATCAACTTTAAAGTCATATAAGTTTCATTACTAAATTATTTGTATGGTTACTGTCTTTTTATAACACAACAAGTGATGAGATTTAGATTCCAAGATAAAGATGTTTTGCATACTGTATACCAGTAGATATTACTCAAAAATATAGATATGTTACTATCAGAAATAAACCAACACACATGTCTGGGCTCAGACTGGATGAATATTCTGTCTGAAATTTTTAATTTTCGATCGGACATTATATTCTGACATTTGGGTTGGCACCAATTCTATCTTATCAACCAGTGCAGTTTTGCTTAGTTTTCGTTTGGTCAACAAAATTTGTCTTGATGATTTGTCACAGATATAAGTGTTACCCATTAAAATGTGTTGAATGGGATAGATACTGGTACATGTCTTAATTTGTCAGTCGGGAAACTGGGGGATGCTGTTTTATCTCAGGAATCAAGCATGACTACGATGTTTAATAGATGAATAATTGGGTCACAGTTCCCGCAGATTTAAAGATAGTAAGCTGGCACTGCCAGGCAGGATACGCCCACATTTTCGAGACATGGATAGAGAAGAAGCAAAACCGAAAGGGATATTTCCTACAATCAAAGGCTATAATTCATTAAATTACAATTTGATATGCGCAAATATCGAAAAGAATCAAGATCATTAGGTTATAAACATGCATTTCAACTTTCAACAAAATCGAATTAAAATTGTGACCTATACTGGGTCCACAACCTTGATATACCATATTTTAACACTATTAGCGTACAAACGGCGGCCATTTTGTCTGGCAATTATGGTCCGATTTCCTTGAAATTCAAACTCAACCTTCCGTATGGTGTATCGGTGATAGAGTCAAGCGTTTTTTTAAATCGGATAATAATCGTGACCTCCAGAGGGACCATAGGTGATTTTTCGGACAATCAGGGGCTATAATTCAGGAAGTTATGATCTGATATGTGCAAATAACGAAAGGAACCAAGATCTTTGGGTTATAACCATGCATTTCAAGTTTCATCAAAATTGAATCAAAATTGTGACCTATACTGGGTCCACAACCTTGATATACCATTTTATAACAGTATTCGCGTACACGCGGTGGCCATTTTGTATGGCAATTTTTTTCCGAATTTTACCGAAATTCGAAATCAACCTTCCTTAGGGTGTAACGGTGATATAATCAAACGATTTTTTAAATCGGATAATAATTGTGACCTCCAGAGGGACCACAAGCTAAACAAAGACGATTTTGCGTATAATCAGGGGCCATAATTCAGGAAGTTACAATCCGATATGCGCGAATATCGAAAGGAACCAAAATCTTTGGGTTATAACTATGCATTTCAAGTTTCATCAAAATCGTGACCTCTACTGGGTCCACAACCTTGATATACCATTTTTTAAACAGTATTCGCGTACGAATGGCGGCCATTTTGTATGGCAATTTTAGTCCAATTTTTCCGAAATTCGAACGCGACCTTCCTTAGGGCGTAACGGTGATATAATCAAACGATTTTTTTAATCAGATAATAATTGTGACCTACAGAGGAACCACAAGCTAAACAAAGGCGATTTTGCGTATAATAAGGGGCCATAATTCAGAAAGTTACGATCCGATATGCGCAAATATCGAAAGGAACCAAGATCTTTGGGTTACAACCATGCATTTCATGTTTCATCTTAAATCGAATTAAAATTGTGATCTCTACAGGGTCCACAACCTTGATATACCATTTTTTAACTGTATTCGCGTACGAACGGCGGTCATTTTGTATGGTAATTTTGGTCCGATTTTTCCGAAATTTGAACTCAACCTTTCTTAGGGTGTAACGGTGATATAATCGAACGGTTTTTCAAATCGGATAATAATTGTGACCTCCAGAGGTACCACGAGCTAAAATAGGTGATTTTTCGGACAATCAGGGGCCATAATTCAGAAAATTACGTTCCAATAGGCGCAAATATCGAAAGGAACCAAGATCTTTGGGTTATAAACATGCATGTCAAGTTTCATCAAAATCGGTTCAAAATTGTGACCTCTATAGGGTCCACAAGCTAAAAACGTGATTTTTCGTACAATCAGGGGCCATAATCCATGAAGTTTTGATTCGATACATGCCAATATCGAAAGCAGCCGAGATCTTTTGGGGATAAACCTATATTTCAAGTTTCGTCAAAATCCGACAAGAATTGTGACCTGTAGAGAGTCCACAAACAATTGTGGACGGACGGACGTCCGGACGTCCGGACGGACGGACGGACGGACGGACAGGGGCGACGACATAATACGTCCACATGAAAATGTGGGCGTATAAAAAGCACACCACCCATTAATTTGCTGTATGATTAATAAATAAAGCATGATCAAGACTTTAAGAATATTGACTGTTCATTGAAATATAAATCCCTAATTTCATTGGCACCTACAATGTTGCTAATTATCCTACCCAAAAATGTTGATGACTAAAATTTTGAAAAAGAAAAACTCAGATATGAAATGTATTAACAGTAAACACAGCTATGACCCTCGCGCAATCATTGAGATATTTATTATCATTCATGCTCTTATAAATTCAAAAATAAATGACTAGTATACATCCCTATAATGTTGACTTACTTTCCAAAAAATCCTTTCTGTTCATTTTTAAGGTATTTAAATAATGGATGTGCATCATCCCCATTAACATTAATTTTACTAAACATGTCGAATTGAACTCCATATGTTCCTGTCGCAAATTTTTTAATTTCTTCTTCAGTGCCGGGTTCCTGAAAAATTCAATAAATTTTATTTATTCCTAACTAATGCCTAGGATTTTTTTTTTATCAAAGGCTTTATTACAATGATTACTGCATTCATTGAAGTACATGTACATGTAACCTTCTGGCTTAAAGTTCCAAACTACAGGTGTTGTTTTTTAAGACTGACAGGCATCAAACTTTTCAAAGATAGTAAGCTGGCACTGCCAGGCAGGATACGCCCACATTTTCGAGAGATGGTTAGAGAACAAGCAAAATCGAAAGTGATTTTTCCTACAATCAAAGGCTATAATTCATTAAATTACAATTTGATATGCGCAAATATCGAAAAGAATCAAGATCTTTAGGTTATAAACATGCATTTCAAGTTTCATCAAAATCGAATTAAAATTGTGACCTATACTGGGTCCACAACCTTGATATACCATATTTTAACACTATTAGAATACAAACGGTGGCCATTTTGTCTGGCAATTATGGTCCAATTTCCCCGAAATTCGAACTCAACCTTCCCTACGGTGTAACGATAATGTAATCAAACGTCTTTTTTATTCGGATAATAATTGTGACCTCCAGGGGACTACAAGCTTAAAGAAGGCGATTTTGCGTATAACCAGGGGCCCTAATTCAGGAAGTTACAATTGGATATGCACAGATATCGAAAGGAACCAAGATCTTTGGGTTATAACTATGAACTTCAAGTTTCATCAAAATCGAATTAAAATTGTGATCTCTACAGGGTCCACAACCTTGATATACCATTTTTTAACAGTATTTGCGTACGAACGGCGGCCATTTTGTATGGTAATTTTGGTCCGATTTTTCCGAAATTTGAACTCAACCTTCCTTAGGGTGTAACGGTGATATAATCGAACGGTTTTTCAAATTGGATAATAATTGTAACCTCCAGAGGTACCACGAGCTAAAATAGGTGAATTTTTGGACAATCAGGGGCCATAATTTGGGAATTTACGTTCCGATAGGTGCAAATATCGAAAGGAACCTTTCTTTGGGTTATAAACATGCATGTTAAGTTTCATCAAAATCGGTTTAAAATTGTGACCTCTATAGGGTCCACAAGCTAAAAACGTGATTTTTCGTACAATCAGGGGCCATAATCCATGAAGTTTTGATCCGATACATGCCAATATCGAAAGCAGCCGAGATCTTTTGGGGATAAACCTATATTTTAAGTTTCGTCAAAATCGGACAAGAATTGTGACCTGTAGAGAGTCCACAAACAATTGTGGACGGACGGACAGGGGCGACGACATAATACGTCCACATGAAAATGTGGGCGTATAAAAACGGTAAACAACATTTTCTTACCATACAAAATAAGGGCAAAATACATTGTAGGCCTATGACTAGGAGTGTTGTAGAAGTACAGCAGTTAGAAACTCCTGCAGTTTTTTGGTTTTATTCAATAGATTACATGTACCAAGTAAAGAAGCACCACGTACATAGTGTATCACATAGAACTTTATTCCAAACTGTTCTCACCTGTCCTCCAAATTGATTACATGGGAAGGCTAGGATCCTCAGACCATGAGATTCAGCATACTTGACGTGCAAAGCCTGTAGCTGTGTATAGTTTTTATCAGTAAAACCTCATTTAGTGGCTACATTTACCACCAGGCAAACATGACCTCTGAAATTAGAAAACATTCCCCAATTACATCCAATCAAATAATGTCTTCCTATTTTTTCTTTTATACTATAAAAAACATACACCAGGAGAGAACCATTATGATTCCAAGGATATTAAACTGAATTTAAATATAGATAAAAGATCCATTAAATCGACAATCAATCCTGTAATACTTATAGACAGATAGTATTATAATTCATGGTACTGGTATAGATTGGGATTTACTTATTCAATACAATAGGTTTGAGTGAATTATGTATTTTTTGTTGATATTAATTATCAAAATCTATACATTTCTTACTTCCAAGTTATTTACATGTAGTAACTAGTATAGCCAATATCTGTCCGTAAATCAAGGATTATAATAAATATTAAAATACCTATATTTATCTAAATTGACTTCATTGCCATCAATGTCTGTAGCCTTAAATTCGTATATTGATTTGGCTTCCTTCCAAAACAGTTTATTGTCTGAGGCTGCCTGCAAATACACATGGTACAGTTTATAAATACCTATATTACAAAATAAATCTTCAGTTGAGGGTCAAGAGGTTCTAATAAAAATTATTAGTCTCCGTTCTTGTAGCAAGTTTAGATAAATACATGTTCTAGGCTCTAGCTGACTGTTGTTGGAAGTCAGCTGTCCAGTCTTGAGACCTACTGATGAGGCCTGGCTGAGCAGGTTACAAGACTTTGGGGAATGGAATGTAGAGTTTAACATCCTGTTAACACATTACTTAGGTCATTTTATAATAGGAAACACAAACATGTAACTTAGCCCATTTTATAAGAAAGACATAACTTACATGACGTAGGTCATTTTATAACAAACATTTACTGGTAGCCCATTTTATAAGAAAGACATAACTTATTGTCATTTTTGACAAACACATAACTTATTGTCATTTTTGGCAAACACATAACTTATTGTAATTTTTGACAAACACATAACTTAGACAAACATACAGTAAATTTAATTTCTGTTACATGTGGGGGGTGAGGAGGGAAAGACTTTGCCCAAATTTTATACCAAAGTTGGTCTACATCTAGTTCTAGATTAAAACTCCACATGGGTCATCCAGGAATTTTCGCATAGGCATACATACACACCAGGCTTTTTAAAGAGAGAAATCCAACACTGGTTTGACATCAAATTGTATTATGAATAAATAGGATCACGTTGCAAATTCATTTTCAGTGATGCAGAACATTAATTATGATGATATCACACATGTCTATGTCATTATATCGTGCTTTGTATGCCCTTCCTATCCCACCATAGTAGTAGACACTTTTCTCATAAAAGTGTTGTTTTACAAAAACATTTATGTAGCTGAGCAGGACGATTAAACATGGTTACAAATCTAGCCAAAATTATCAGGATCTGCTTCAAAATATTGCAGTTTGTCACAGGATGTCAGGAATCTGACCCATTTCTGACCCAGTTGAGAGCTTTGGCACCCATCTTGTAGAAACTTTTGTCATTTCTAACTTCTTGCCGATAATGTACTCAACCCTATCCTGCTAGATGCCCACAACACTGGCAATATTATATGTCGAGTGGTCAATCATTGATCAGCCATCACCTGTCCATTTCATGCACATGGGTAATGTTTTCTTGAATGGTTGCTGTTGATGGCCTTCCAAGACGTGATTCGTCCGCTTAAATTCCTGTAGAAAAGGAAGGGGCATCATCCCCTAAAGTGGGGACCATGGCGGCATATATCTGTTTTAGATTTAGTCCTTTCAGTCGCAGGTACTTAATGACTGTCCTAGCCAGTTTTGTTCATTTCTGGGGATTTTAATGGGTAGGGGCACAAGATGATCGGATACGAAGACAATAATATCACTACAGTTGCATTCCTTATTGGTTTTGGACGTGGTTTTTTTTCTAAACAATGTTTTACTGAATATTAGGATTAGGAAACAGGCAAAGCTATGTAATCCCCCTCCCCAGTTCTTATGTTTATGATTCATTCAATGATTGTTGTACTTATTTGTGGCAAAAGTTTGTTTCAACTGGCCAATTGATCTATCCTTTTCAGGCATAGAACTTTTCAGACAGTTCTCATACATTGTATTTGCTAAGATTACTAAAATACATTTTTATAGGAATCAAAAAGTGTCTTGTACCAAATGAATGGAAAGTGGCGTACTCAAGTTTAGTATAAAATAAATTAATGTGAATTTTGCTGAAAAGTTCGAAAAAAATTCTACAGAAACAAGCCAACAGTGAGGCTGATGTCCCCTGCCGAAATCCCAAAATAAATAGATGACACATATTAATTAATCGCACATTTATTTTTTTCAAAAGTATTGAGCAATCAAACTATACACTAAGTTTCATCACTCTCTACCAGATAGAATCAGACATTGTTCATCATCGAACTCCATCAAGGCATTCACCTAATGTACACCTACACCTAGTTTGAACATTCTACCTTATTTAGAAGGAGAATTTTTGTGTTTCAAAGTCTAGACCTATCAGTTGCTTATCGCTCTGCTTACCCTCAACAGAAAATTTTCATTATGGAACTTAGTCAAGGTATTGATGAAATAAAACTATATACCGGTACCAAGTTTCATCACTCTCACTTAATTACAACTTAAGTTATCGTGTCCCAAAGCATCAACCAATCAAATTGCTTATCTCTGCTTACCCTAAGCGGAAATTGCTCATCTTCGAACTCCATCAAGGTAATGACCTAATAAACACCTACACCAAGTTTGAATATTCTAGCTCAATTAGAAAGAGAGTTATTGTGCCCCAAAAAGTGTGACAGATGGATGGACGGACGGACGAACCCATTTTAATAGTCCCCTGCTTTCTTCGAAAGGCGGGGGACAATAATCAAATACTGCTAATTGTATTTGTATACGGTACTATACATACCGGTAATCAGTCTAGTGCCCATAAACAATTTGATTACTTTCCAGCCGTAATTAATCTTTTAAGAATTCCCATTGCCACTGTAATTAATGTAATATTTTTACATTGTGCGACAATTAATGTACCCACATGACTCATATGACCATGTGTACATGTATATTACGGTTAAAATATGCTATATTTATTAGGGTGGACTGGATAATATAGATACCAGTATGTCAACTACATTATGAAAGGACAACCACAGTTATATATATACTGGGTACACCCTTAATAGAATCATTATAAAATCTAGACATCCAGATCCTCATGATAAAGACCTGGAGTGTAATCTTTACTGGGTATTAAGAGGAGTGACCTATATTCATTGATGAAAAATGCCAAGTCATAATGTTATATTGACCAATATAGATAAATACTGGACCAAGGATTTTACTATGTGCTTTGGTTATCTTGGGTACTCAGATTTGTTGACAGAGAAAACACGTGTTTAATCACAACGCAGTACAATTAACACTTGTTGTAATCATTATACTGTACAGTACTGCCTTTAGTTTCATTGGTGTACATGTAACTGAAAAACAACACCAAGTTCTATTAAAAAAGTATAATAAATATTGCCTTTTAAGCTTTAACATATATGTGTACATAGGTTTCATACCAGACAGTCCTATCCCAAACTAAATCTACAGATTCACTGTCCACTTTTGTTTGTTTGTGTTACTAAGTTAGTGTGACTGTGAATACTAGTCTGTTGACAGAGTACTAACAAGATTTAAATTAAAATATTTACAATCCAAAGTCCAAAGCTTTTTTTTAGTATAACAATACCGCTAGTATAAGTTTACATTGAGTTTTTTAGCCCCCTACAATTGAAGGGACTACAAGTGGTCTCCGCCCTTCTGCCTGTAATTTTGATATTCCAGAGTTTTTTTTAAATTTTAATAAAACTTTAAGGAGCTAAATCACTAATAATTTGGACCTAGAAATTGATTGTATGTGAACCGATTTACTTTTAATTATTTATGTTTTTACTTTAATTTCAAATCAGTTACAACGTATGTCCAGGGAAAAATACGGCATGAGTCTCAACCAAGGATTAATTTCTAGCATCTAGTTAAACCAGTCAAATGTTTATTTTGTTTTAAATATTGGATTTCAGAAGCCTACAGTACTTTAAGATATTTGATTGAAATATAGTAGTACTTAGTACACTGTTTGATTATGTGAATTTTCTATCGATTTATGGCCCTACTTAAAATCAACAAGTAGGGCCATGGAAATTCATTTTTCCCGAAATTTTCAGGTTCAGGTATTTGATTGAAATTTAATTTATCAGGCTACCAGTGCATTGTTTTACATACCAGTAAATTCAATGAAAATTCAGTTTAACATATCTATTCTATTTACAAGGGCGGCATCTGTTTACTTATTTGGATTAATTTAAAGAAATGTATTCATCACAGTAACAATCTCTTTTAAGCTGATAGAAATTGACATATTATAAAAATTATAGTAGCTGTCCTGTCGGTATGACTATGGCAGAAATGTATTGCTTATTAAAAAGAACTTTCAGGATGCTTACAAGTTTAAAGCAAAAGTCAAGAATTCCTTCATTTCCTTCCAAGCAAAGATTTAGCATTAGTAATAGTATTAATAAACTTTAGTTTTTGTCCCGGAGACCCATGTTGGATCCATACCTACAGTAGAAGTACTAGTACTAGTAGGCTATACAAATTAAGTAATTAATTACTATGTAACGTCTATGGTACTACTCAACAAGAACAAGTTGAATGAGGTTCAAAGTCCAAACATCTCATGTATATAAAAGTGCATACCTACAATGTACTATGTAGGCCTATTCTTATATAACTTCTATAAACTGGTACAGAATCGTCACAAAACCCCAAAGATTAATCTATTTTTTATCTAATGTACATGTATGTACCGGTAATTTAATGTAAGGAGAAGCGTTTCCTGATTTAACAATATTTATGTGTTTGTCAGAGCTATAATAGGCTTATCTTATAGCACTAGCAGTCCAGTCACTCCAGAAATTTTAATTTATGAGGAGTGTAACTGTAAGGTTATTTGAATACAATGAATGATAATATTCAGGTTATTCAAAAAAAATAAAATAATTATGGTATCTAAGTGATAATGTCATTTATTATTCCCTTTTTACATAAATTGTATTAAAAAATATGTATACCGGCAGTTCATTCATTTCATAGTTGTAACAAAAAGGTTAATATGTAGGCCTAATAAATAATAATACTATACTATATTTATACTTACCGTATATATTATAAATAGTAATAATAATATTGATAGACTAGAGTCAAGAACTAGAAGAGTCTTATTTAAAATTATTTACTTACTGGAATGACAAAAAAAAAGAATTAACAAAACCGGCACTGAACAAGACAGGCGCTTTTACATACCATGACGGCTGTACAATAATAAAGACCGGTGACAGAACAACTCGATACAGCGGCCAGTCGACCTACTACTGAATTCCACAAACTTTTATTCAACCGTGTCAACATAATTTTAGTTCATCACGTCCTTCAAAATTAACATTGAGGGACTTCCACGGCTACAGTCTGGATGTATGTGTCTACATTCGTCGATTGTTTTTTCTTGCCACAGTTTCACATTAATGATTATGGGCGCGAAACTTGCATAACTTTTTGAATTCGATAGAAATGGAAACTGTCGTCGTCACGTATTTTTTTCAATTCAAGTAACGAAATTAATAGAATTATTAATAATTAGGCTATTCTTGGAGCATATTAATACGAAACTAAAGTTTTAACATCTTCTGATAAACACTTCCGGTTTTGTTATTTACTTTTAATTCACGTGTTTTATTTCCAGTTTGAGTGAAATAGACCTTTTCCAGGTTGAACAGGTTTTCATAAGAAGATGGAACAAGATGAACAAGACACGTATAAACTCTGGAGAATCAGAAAAACCATAATGCAGGTACATGTAGATGGCATAAGACACAACTGCTCTAGTAAACCAGCACAAAATACCCCCCCCCCCTCCCTTGAGCTCACAACAATTACTGTTGTTATTTGTGACGTGATCGGATCACGATGGATAAATAAGGCGCTGGTTCGCTAGCCTGGAGATCGGGTGTTTGATCCCTGCATTGGCCGCGTAAGTTTATCTCGATTTTCCGCCGTGATTCCCATTGTCACTGTCAGTGATGCAGAAGGAGGGCCTGACAAGGACAGCTGCCTATTCGTTCGGATGGGACGTAAAACCGAGGTCCCATGTACACATTGGAATGCATGTAAAAGATCCCTTGGCAGTTTGAATTTGATATAAGAGAAGGCCATAGCGCCGCTGCCTGATCAAAATTTCCCTCATATCTCGCTGTATGGTGTATGCCCATCTTTCATTAGCCCAGGTCAGGTGCATAATAGTAGGACGTTAAACCCCATTTCATTCATTATTTGTTTTGAATATTAAAACCAATCTTTGAACTTTGTGTTTCCCCCTGTTGCATAAAATCCTCTACACAATTTAAATATCCCTATAAATGAAACATTTTTCTCTTATTCACAATACAGGCCTAAACGTTGTGGTTCTTTTCATTAACACACCTCTACCAGTAGCCGTAGGCTATCAGTTATCGTAAAGACTTGGAATTAGCAGGTCACGTTCAGGAGGATTAGCAATGACCTCACATCAAATTTCAGCCGTATCGATCAATAACTTTTCATTTTACAGTCAATTCGACAGATAATCTTATACGGTGCATGAATTATGAAGATAAATGTTAAATTATAATTCTATGTATGATAAATACTTTCAGCTTTGTCACGATCGAGGGTATTTAGTAACACAAGATGAATTGGATCAAACATTGGATGAATTTAAAACACAGTTTGGTGATAAACCCAGGTAAGGGATTTCTGTTACAACTAAGTTAGAAATAAAACAAATATTCTGTACAAATGATAATTTCCTACTGTTACTATACACAAACAGACAATACATTTAAATAGTACATGTAATTGTTAGCGTTTAGTAAAGAAAACTGCATTTGCACCTAATGTACATGTATTGAACTATACAGGGCAACAAGAAGTACTTTTAACATGGGGGTGGGGTGGAAATAAATTTGTCCTCAGATTTTAGATATTTATTTTAAACTTTGTGAAAATGTTTGTGAATTCAGTTAAAGTTAAATGTACTTTAGAGGCTCTTATCTCCAAACCTGTTTTAAGTTTTAAATTTACTTCTGCATATCTTTACAGTGAAAGAAAACCAAGTCGAAGTGATCTGATTGTTTTAGTTGCTCACAATGATGATCCTACAGGTAGGTTTTAGTTTTAGGAATTGCAATCTGATCGGTTGATTAATTAAAACTTAAAATTCAATGGATTATTGGTAATAAAACCGGGAATATTTTTCCTGCAGTGGTGCTTTTTGTAGGTTCCATTGCTCTGTGGAAATGCTGGAGATAATAAATTAGTTGTCAACTATGGCTTTGCAAATTAGACTTCTTCTTTGGTCCTTTTTGCTGTTTACTGCCTGGGAAAGATTCCCCCCATAGCCCAAATAGCACACTTCATTGCAGAAAGGTAGGAAGTTAAACCCCATTTCAAGGGAAATGTAGGCCCACAAAGTTCATTCCCATAGTGCCCGATTTACTTACACATAAATCAGATATTCAACTGACTCAGCTTTGCTTTTTGAAAATATGTTTGTGTAACTTAATATATGCATCATGCAGTTGGGCCCAGGTAATACAATTTCTACATTATTGTTATAATACGCCCATGTGGAAATGTGGTCGTATATTGCTGTTGCCCCTTTCCGTCCGTCTGTCGGTCCGTCCATTGTCCACAATTTCTTGTGAACCCTCTAAGGGCTAAAATTAATATCCGATTGACTTAAAATTTATACACAGTGTTTTAGGTCATGAGAAAATATTGTGAACGCTCTAGAGGCTAAAGTTAATGTCCGATTAACTTTAGATTTAAACACAGTGTTTAAGGTCATTGGACAAAGAAGCCCTTTGATTTTCAGCCCTATCCGAAATTATTGCCAGAATGTTTTATTACTAAAAAAGTAAAATATGCGACAACTCTTGTTGACTGCCCGGACAATTTAGCTGCTGTGGGCGTAAGTTTGGTTGCCTGGCAACCTATCTTATTAAATTGTATTATGTTTATTGTTCTATAAACATTTTTTTTTACACAGATCAGATGTTTGTCTTTTTTCCTGATGAACCAAAAGTTGGAATAAAAACAATAAAAACTTACTGTCAAAGAATGCAGGAAGAAAATATATCACGAGCTATTATAGTGGTACAACTTGGAATGACACCTTCCGCAAAACAGGTAATTTTTGCAAGTGATATTAATATTTATTCCAGACATTGAAAACCCAATTGATAAGGCCATACAAAAAATATATATTCTGGCTCTCAAACAATCCTTAAAAAAATTCTGATGCGGGAGGAAGGTTTTAATTTGTGTGTTTTTATTTTGTAAAAGGATTGCTACTTGGTTAAATGACTTCTATACACATCAAATTGTTGTTTATACGAAAGTTTGCTTGTCCAGTATCATTTATGATTGTCATCAGGTTTTTGTATCATATTTTGGGGGGGTATTTCTCAATACCTTTTTCCGCGAAAGTTGGGCATTCGACTTATACCGGTGTATTGATGGAGATAAATATATGGACTTTAAAAAATGCCAAGTGCCATTGTCTATTACAAAAATATGATGATTCGACTTATACTCGACATCAAATTAAAATACACTTGATGAATTTTGTTTTAGAGCTGCTTCCTGTTACCGGCATAAATTATTGAGGTGTGGCAATAAATGATCTTTTTATATTTTGAATTAAAAAACGATCATGCAGCCCTTTTGTAGTGGCGCAGTATTTTCTGAGAACCTGGCTATTTTTTGGATATGACCTAATCTTACACATTTTTATGTAATTATAAAAGTGCTATAACCGAGAATTTTTATGGTTTGAACTATTTAGCTAATAGACTAACAATAGAAATAATTGTATAAATGTGGGTGCACTAAGTGATTAATAGAAGGCTTGATCTCACTTTAACTATGTACATCTCATCAAGCCCTTCACGTAATACCCTGCATATTTCGGCACTTATTTCGATTGGGTATTCAGATTCCTCGATCATTGCGAATACCAAGTTTAAAGATTTCCAGCTAAAATGTCTACCTGTATAATTGAGTTGCAAAGTTCAAGATTCGTTCAATGTCAAGCTCTCCATGGAAGTCGCTATGTCACAACCTCTGAATGGACGGTACTGTTCACATGTCTGCAGATAACGTAGCTATCAGTTCGGGAAGTGTAAAGTAATCTAGCAACATCCAGATGTTGTAAAAATCGCAGTCGTTGCTTTAGGAACATAAGAGTACAGGAGAATGGGGCACATGTCAAAATGAATTTTGTCTGTACCTGAATATGATAATTTTATTGAGAAAATCATTCAGGTGACTTTCAATGGAATCTCAACTTGTTTTTTCAGTCTCTGGTAGAAATGGCACCAAAGTATATTTTAGAACAATTTATAGAAGCTGAGTTACTAGTTAATATTACAGAACACATGGTAAGATTGTATGATTAAATATGATTTATGATATATTCTAATAAACACAAAGAGTTTTATGCTCAAAATGTACACAGGGGGTTGGATGTCCGAATGGTTAGCATGTGCGTGCTGTATCATAAAGCCTGTCTGGCGTGTTTTCAAATCCCCAGCTGTACGTGATAAGGAGTAGGGTCACCTGTCCAACCTCGGGGGTTTTCTCCGGGTCCTCAGGTTTCCTCCAACTGCTAAAAACGCGCAATCGAATTATTAAAGTAAAATTAAACCATATGTTATTTCGAAATGACCTAGTTTGTGTCTCAAAATTTACACAAAGAATAATTCACCTATCTTTCAATTCTGTATATATGTTTGTTTTAGAGTTTTAACTTTATGAACGAAGTTAAGATGGGGATATTGAAATGGGCTTGCATCTGTTTATCTGTGCTTCCATTCCACATATGTTTCCGGAGCATATCTTATAAACCATTAAAGATATCTTTATGAAACTTTGTACACATATTACCCTATTATAGTAGTTATAGCATTTGATAAATTGTATGAATACTACTTTATGAGTTGCCAGGGGAACAATGATTTTATTATTTATATATATTTTTTAATATAATTTTAGTTGGTGCCTGAACATGTGGTCATGACAGCAGAAGAGAAAGCTGAATTACTTGTGCGATAGTATCCTTTAACAAATATGTCAATACTTAAGTTTCCAGTTAATTCTTATAGATAGTGATAATTGTTGATACCTTTCATTTTAAGGATGTAACGGGTCAAAAAAATTTGAACCGGTTAACTGATGGACAAAAACCCGACCGTGACCGGTTAACCGCCGAGATCAACCTAGCCAACGATACTATAGCCAACGGCCCAACGATAAGCAGATTCAAGCTAGCCAACTATAAGAAATTAGCTGGACGACCGTGACTGCAATGAAAGCACGTGATAGGTACAGCTAATCCGTGCCTTCGACAAATAAGATAAACTGAAAGTATAGTCTATTTTAAGTAATTAGGTTACTCATACTGTTGGACAGCGACCTATTTCTTTCGCAAACGACGAGCATTTTTCTCTTCTAAAGTACGTAATCAAGAATGTCCCAGGAAATAACTGATAGATACAAAGAGCGATAGAAACATACTTTCCAGTGATGTATGACACGGTGACTGGAATTTCGTATTAAGATCCGTACGGTATTTAAACATTTTAAACACTCGAAACCGCTCGCTCTCTCTCTCAACCGGAGGTAGTACAATATGGTATGCTACCACGTGGTCGTCACTCGCGCAGGTATCACATGCCGTTGTGTGACAGATCGGAAAATTGCTTAAATATTATAAGTGTTCGACCCGTTATGAATATAGGAATATTCTACGGCCCCCTACCTCAACCTCAATATGCAGTGTTATAATCCATGTATTCCATTTATTCGCGCGCACAGCATTACTTTCATTTTCATACGCAATACCAGCAGTCAATAGTCAACCTGTAGTGTCCTGTAGTCAAGATTATCCAGCCCGAAGATACAACGCAATAAGAAACGACGAAAAGATTATACCATTTGCCCATGTGCCAGAGGGACGATTTGTTCACGGCATAATTTTAGTACTACGTTTTCGATCAGTGAATACGGCCGTATTATTACCGGGAAAGTTTTGTATCAACGTGTAATATGAACAAGAGTAGAGAGCGTGGGCTAATGCTAGTTTACTACTAGTCGATATACACTGACGTTTTTTTTTATATAGAACGGTCAGGGGAATATGGAACCGGTCAGCTTGCCAAACTTAACCGTAACCGGTCAACCGAGTGACCGTTTACATCCTTATTTCATTTATTTCAATTTTTCTTTATTTTAAAACTTTTATTATTCTTGAGTATGAATGAATGAAAACTTTTGATTTATTTAACACTCGGCATCATATATTGTCTAAGGTCTTCTCATTGCATTCTTTCTTGTAGAAAAAAATAACTTGATACTTAATATTTGGTCTGACATACTATACAGAGTTATGTCCCTTTAATGTATGGCTGCATGTATCAGATTTCTTTATGCTCCAAGTAATACTATTGTAATTCATGTAATATACATCCTGCATATTTGATTATTTAATATTATACAGTGCATTGAGTAACTGGCATGGTTTCAAATCCCTGGTTGTACATGGCAAGGAGTAGGGTCACCTATCCAACCTCATGGGTTTTTGTCCAGCTCCTCTGGTTTCCTCCCACTGCTAAAAACCCCTACGTGCAAGCGAATTATGGAAATAAAATTGAACCATGTGTTAGTCCCAAAATGACCTAGTTTGTGTCAAGTGGACGTTAAACCCCATTCCTCTCTCTCTCTAACCCTATATTTACCGATTAGCATGAACTAAAAAATACATTTACTACCATCTAATTATATAAACCTTAACCATGGACCAGTAAATTAAAGGAAGCCATGATTCCCCGTATACAGTGTGGTGATCCAGTAGCCAGATATTTTGGTTTAAAACGAGGGCAGGTAAAATCTAATTTATTACTTCAAAAATTATATTAAAGTCCTGATGCACCATTTTAATCAATAGGAATCACTTATATATTACAATAGTGTAAAAGATGAATCTCTAATAGGAATATCATTCCGATAATGGTCTAATTCCGCTCAGTATTTGCAGAGGTACTTGAATGTTGAATTGAAATTTCATTGATCTTTGCTGCTCACTATGCTGTAAGCCCCGTCACCATTTTGTTGTTTACGAAAAATTAATGATAGGTGTGTTATCAAATTGAATGCAAGCCAGGACATTGTCTGGCACTGGTATTTTGGTTTAGTTTTCTTAATAAATGTTAAACAGTATCAGCTTGGATAAGGCTATGAGAAATTTGATATGTAAGCAATAAATGCCAATGATGGATAATAACTTTTGAATGTCTTGTCTTCGTCTTTGTTATAAGTTTCTCAACAATCTAGAACACACTAAACTTAACTTATAGTAGATCTTGTCAGAATATTTATTTATCTCCCATACACTTTTTTTTTCCTACCTGTGTGCATTAACCATCCACAATTTGTTGAGAACATGGTAGACTTCTTGATAGATTATTTTATTAGATTACAATTTTACCTCTTCTCATTTGAGGAGTTTACATGTGGCACATATTTTATTGAACTTTGGTATTGCACTTACAGCAATTATTTTTTGGCTGGTAAGAAAAACAAATACATCAATACCATCAATTTTTAAAGATGTATTACATTTTGATGTATATCAATGTGAAAGTTAAAAACTTCTTTAGAACATTTTATTAAAGTTTGAAGAATTGTCCATTGAGTGATATGTTAAAGGTTGCATCTTTAATGTTCAGTTTAATGTTTTTGGGGATATTCTTTCATTACATAGATGGAATACCTTTTTCGAAATTTACATTCTATACCAAAAACATGGATCCTATTTCATTACGTTTTAAAATTGTTTTACTTGACTTCACTACACTAGGATCTGGAAGAGTTGTTATATTAATTGCGTTTATGTTGAAGTGAGGGATTAGCCAATAAAACGGTCTGTTACGGCAACTTCTTGGCGTGCTATGCACAGAACTGTGTGTAAACTGCTAGAAACATTGATGCTGATGGATTAATCAGGGTCAAGAGCCGCTCGTAAGACCCCTGACACGACCTTCCAGTACAACTTGTCAGATCTTCATGTAGTGTCGGCCATCAAAAGTATCAAAAAATGAAAAGCAATATAAATCTATATTTTAATCAGATTGCTTCTATACACACATACATTTATATGATTGTTGTCCCTATCCATTTTAGTCCCGAAATCACCTAGTTTGTGTCGAGTGGACGTTAAACCACATTTCTCTCCTAATCCATTTGTTAACATGTCTGATGGTCACACAACACTTTTTGAGCTTGTATTGTCGAATTTACTTCCTGACTGATTATTTTAAGGAATTGTTTATATTAGGTTTAGAATTTCAGATAATTCCCGTCCATTTTGAACATTTTCACAAAATTACTCCTGATAGTTGTAATTGTTAATCAAAGTATACTATCCCACTTGCATATACTGTTTGACTCATTGGTGCAGGACAGATGGTCGGGCAAAGGACAATGTATAGTCGTTGGTATGGGACAGAAAAATCTAGGTACAGTGTACACATTGTTGTACATGTAAAAGAACCCTTGCTGGTTGGAATTCGAATATAAGAGTAGGTCGTAGCGCCGCTGTCAAAGCAAAATTTCCCTCATAGCACACTGTATGCCATAAGCCCATCTTCATTAGCCCATTTCACTCTTTTAATGTGTTCTATTCAAGGTTTGGAGTTTTTTCCACTATACAATGTATCTTCACCAAACTTGTTCAGTCATGGAAAGTATATGGTTAGTCAGCCAAATCTTTGTAGCAATCAAAATCCTTGGTACAAAGAATTACCTGAAATACTCCAAGAGCCAATAAAATAATCTCTTTTGTTTAGCAATGACCGAGAATAACACTATGCTAATGTCACGGCTGGGGTTTATCGTATTGTAGAATTGTGTTCTTGACCTATTTTTATCAAATCCTTGGGAATTGTTTATATTTGGGAGAAGTAGATTCCTGTGGATTATAAGCGTTTTCCAAACTATTATAGAAATATACAAGTTATTGTCCCTGATATCCTCGTTTTGAAAACTAGGCATCTGGTGAGTGCAAGTTTTCTTGCTTGTCTAGCTATATTTACATTTTACAATTAGATATCCTGAGAAGATTATTTGGGACTAGTGATCCTTAGGTTGCACTGATTTTCGTACTATTGTTCAACTCAGACCTGTGGTCGAGACGAGCCATACCATACAATAGAGCACGGTCGGGATATTTCAGACTGTAGTCCGAACCATAGTGCAAAAATCTGTGCAACCAAAGGTCGCCCTGGCAATTCCCTATATATCATAAATTGGGAGTATGTTAACAGGACAGGAAATAACACTTTAGTTGTATCTGATAAACTGTCACTCATTGATGAACCAGTACCTGACATTTTGAACTGGATGTTGGACAGTTGGACATATATAAAAATATCAATAAAAACTGACAGGAACTAAAGGAAGTATGGCTTACAAAGCCTGAGTTTGCATCTGTCTTAATTCTGTGACAGGTGCCTTATTTCATGGCATGGGTAACACATGTACAATGTATGTATATATTGATTTATTGGAAGAGTTTAGATCTACACAAATACATATATAAATATTTTAATTTTAATAATAATGTAAGACAATAGAACTGTATACACATGTAGGCTGGTCTATTAGAGATGTATTGTTATGTTATATTTCTTGTCAACTTATTAGAATAGTATATGATACCTGTTTATTGATAGAATAGTATATGATACCTGTTTATTGATGATAGAATAGTATGTGCTACCTGTTTATTAATGAGACAACAGGTGTTTTTATATTTAGTATGTTTGTTTTATTATTCATTGTTGTATTTATTGAATTTCAATAACATTTGTCACCTACATTGGTGGCAGTTTTAATAGGGAATTGTACATAAGTTGGTTTAAAAGGGAAAAACACTAATAAATATGATGAGGTAGTCTTTATTTGATTATACCTCTACTTACAAACAGCAAGGCTTCTGAATACATCACAGATTCGGAAAAGAAGTTTGCCAATGCTAGGTTCTGACAGTCGTGCAATGCGTTATGATTGGGTTGTCCCTATTGAGTCTACAATCTCATCTGCAATGTGCATAGAGAGAGAAATGGGGTTTAATGTCAACTCGACACAAACTAGGGGTCTTAACCAGTGGGAGGAAACCGAAAGACCCAGAGAAAAGCCAACGAGGTTGGACAGGCGACCCTACTCCTTGTCACATACAACCGGGCAAGCCTTGAAATAAGGCACCTGTCACTGACAATGTCAGGCACAGATTCAGGGTTTGTCAGGCACTAAACCTCTGGCAGTGGTGCCTGTCATTTTGTCCGGCACTGAATTGTCTTTTTTAATGATATTATTAATACATGTCTGGCACTAAGTTGAAAATGTCAGGTACCCTTGTCAGTGACAGGTGCCTTATTTCAAGGCTTGCAACTGGGGAATCAAAACCATGCCAGTTGACAAACATTTTGATACAGTGTACATGTGCTAAGTACCATTTGGCACCCATTCCCCATTTACGTTCGGATACGTTTCGATAAGGTCATCATTATATGATAAGACCTTATAGGACCACCACGATAACTCCACAATTAAAACAACGATGTCACTTGTAGCACGAATCGTGATAGTAAGAACCATCAATTTAAAAATCAAGTTTTAATTGCATGGCAACTTATGATTAAGTGAAAAATCAGTTACCTGTTGTAATAACCGTTCTCCAAACTGATTGACTGATTTGGACTATTTATACAAAGCATTATATGCAAATCCCAGTTCAGAAGGTTGCGAGTACTCTTAAATTAACAAAGGTTTTAGAAACAGTATGAAAGCCAATGAATAATACTACTACTATTCAAGTCTTCCTGATAAGGTGTTCTGTGTCTCTGTTGTATAAACACGTTACAATACAAGTTGAAATAAGTTTAACTGTTATTAACCAAGAATAATAATATATTATGTACTGGAATCATGCCAAGATGTTTTTGAGTGACTTTACAAGTATAGAGACAGCATATACAAACATATCTTTTGTAAATGTACACTTAAGACCCATTTAGAAATTTTGGTGATGGGGCAACATATGGTAGACCTGTATGCCACTAATATTTAAAACCAGCCAAACATAAAATTTTATGTGTTATTTAACCCCCTCTACACTCTACTAACATCATTCTATAATACACCAATAATCTCCTACTTTACATATTAATAACCTGTAAAACTTAAATATATAACCAAATCATTGATTGGTCAGTTCAAATCCAGGCAATGTGTATAAAGATAAATACAACCGTTAAAGCCTGAAGATGAATTGGACACCCGTGTGCCGTTCATACCCTTGAGGTATATGGAGCTCCGCCCCCCAGTGATCTCTAATCCCCAACTTTTTGTCTTCTATTGTCCAGCCTCTATTATCACTTTATTGACCTTTTATAGAGATGAAACAGTTGATCCAGCCCTTAAATCCCCATAAACTCCCTCGGGCTAAACACAATAATAGTTAAATAACTCTGCTATTTCTCGCCAACCCAACTCTAACAATTTTTGTCGAATCTCATTTACTAGTTCTTGATCCTATAATAGTAGTGATTACTGGGGTGTAGTTTTTGTCGCCTCGAGATGTAACTGTCTTTAAAGGGTGTAAATTAGGGATTTCAAGTATTCAGATGGAGGAAATGAGATGAAGGCACAATTGAAACTGTTTTTATACAAATGTCCATCTGTCACGTCCACACTTAAAAATTAAAACAAATTGATGAAAGATTGAACTCTGAAAATTAGGGTTTTTTTCTTTGTGGAAAAAAAATTTCCACTGGTTGACTCTTGAAAAGACAAATCTCTCACAAAAGAAAAGAAACCTTAAACAATACATTAAATTATACAGAATTCAAAGAACTAGTTTTCTATTCATTACAGGTAAATATTCTCTTTGCTAGAAGGAATGAAACTTACTTCATTTAAGTCAACATAAACTTACTGATGTGTTGATCCTATGATGTACAGAGATTGGTTATTTAACAATTAATTAAGAAAAAAATATTGTATATTGTCAAAGGTAGATAATCTCCTAGCTTGGATTCATTCTGATTAAAAATAAGGTGGTCAAAAGATTTTAGTGAAGATTATATTTGACTGTATCCTATTCATATCATCTACAGAGGATGATGAATATTGAAAAATGTTCAATTCATCATGTATTTGTAAAATAAATGGAACGCTTTTGAAGCAGTTTTAGAGATTCAACTTTCATATATAGTAGTTTGCAATGGGCTGTACAATACCTCAAAAGACAAAAATTAAATGAAATAGGGTTAACATCTGACTGGGCAAATGATGACTGGCAAACATTTTACGGTGAGATTTGAGGAACATTTTGCACAGACACGTAGGGCATACTTTTTTTGTAGAATACTATCTGTCAAGGATTCTTTTACATGCATGCTAATGTGTACACAGGACCTCTGTTTTTCGTCAAATCCAAATGACTTTACATTGTCCAATTGCCAGGCTCTCCGCCAGTCCACCCTGCACCACTGACAAGAGAGAAACTCACTGGAAAACCCTGACAAACATCTCCAACTGCTAGATGGAATGTACGTCTAGAATGAGGCGTGCTGTATCATAAGATCTGTCACTGAATCAGCTGACATGGTGTCGATTCCCCGGCATTCGGCAAACCTCGACAGATTCCAGTACTCTCCGTAACCTACATCTAGACTCGGATGTGTGATAGTAATTGATATGTACCTACGATTTACTTCAACAGGAAAACGTGCCGCTTTCACAAAATAGTCCCAAAGTAGCGTCTTTTCAAATATAATCTCTATGGGGGCAGCCATTTTTTAGTTTGTTGATATAATCTCCATGGCCATGGGGGCAGCCATTGTTTATCCGGGTCCTTTAAAATAGTTCCAAAAAGGCCGATTTCATCACACAGCCGAGTCTAGATGTAGGGCACCGGAATCTGTCGAGGTTTGCCGAATGTATTCCCCGGTTATACTTAACTAGGAGTAGGGTCACCTGTCCAACCTCGTGGGTTTTCTCCGGGTTCCTCCCACTGCTAAGACTGTTAGTCGAGAAATGACGTAGTTTGTGTTGAGTGGATGTTAAACCCCATTTCTCTCTCTCTCTCTCGCACCTTTAAAACAAACTTTGAATCCATTCTTAAAGTTCTTAGATGATTACTTATCTTAAGCAGACAAACATTGAAATCTTGGTAATTATACAAATGGTTTATAAACAATAGAATCCATATCACTCCACCTCTAGACCAAGTAAAGATTTCCTAAATGGAATATTGTTTTTATTATAAACTAACCAAGTTTACTTTAGACAAGTAATAGGAAATTTTCTTTCATCTGAACTTTTATTTATCATCAATATTATAACACCTATGTCTCGATTTCTCATTGCTTTTGACAAAGGATGCCACTGTGGATCAATGAGTTCTGCACTGGCTGACTAACAAGGTGAGGGGGGGGGATTTGTCGGACAAACATGTAATGTAAAAATATTTTCATATATTCAAGTCGGTTCAAGTCGGCAAAAGAAAATGAGCAGCTGTCTAATGTTTGGTATTTGGCATGGAGAGTACAATGTCGATTGAAAGGCTGTTGTCTGGAAAGAATTTTGTTGTCTGGAAAAAATTTCCCTCATAGCACACAACATTGTGTTTGCCCATTAAACCTCATTTCATTTATGACAAAAGCCTCAGGATCTTTTTTTCTCAGTCTTCCTTTCTCAGTCTTCCTTTGCCCTACTGCAGTAGTTACATGCACCCCCTGTAGCCAACTACCTTTGGGCGCTTACTTTTGAGGTTGTTTGTCAACATGTACTGCACTTCTGGTTAGTTGTGACCAGGACATTGCCCATTGATATCAAATGAGCATTAGTCACATTAGTGTCAACTTTTTTTTTAACATGATCATCCAGATAGTTGACTCTAAAAACATGATTAGTAGAGCAACCAGGTTTCTAAACCAGAATGATATGTTCTGATCCAGGGTTCATTAGTCCCCCAAACTCTATAATTTGGGTTAGGGTTTATTAGTCCATCGATATATATTATTAAGGTTTACTTTGGGTTAGGTTATTCGATTCCCTTATTTATAGTATTTCTTATAGCGGAGGACTATTGCACCTGCAGACTAGTGAACCCCTCTCAGGAAAACGGTGACCCTAAGTTGGAAATAATGTACAGAAAATTCAAGTGAATATTTCAGGCAGGTTTCGTAAGGAGTTAAAGTATTCCCCTATGCAAACTAATTTGTTTCTATTTTCAAACCCAAAATACCTTATAGAAATTCTATTTTGAAATTTGAGTTTTATTAGAGTGGTATTAGCAGGGCTATGTTGATCTTACTGATCGTCATTTTGTGGCAGGGGGGGGGTGTCAGTCTTTAGAACTTACCAAACTCAAATTTTTTCTGAAAGTTGAATCCGTAAGGGTATATCAAGTCATTAGCAGTCTGGTTCCATTGACTATAGTCACGTTTACACTTGGCCACGATAAGCGCGCCGTACCTGGTACCAGGCCGGGATAGATTTCAAGAAATTGACCCGTTTACACTCTAAAATAACCGGTCTCAGAACTGTGCCAAGCACGCTAAATGTGGAACTTATCACAGAAAAGTTAATTTCAGTCCCTATACATATTACCCAGATGAAAACAATTATGACGGTTGATTTAGTTTGAGCAGTCATTATGACTGAACTGATGACAGAACTGTCAAAGTATGAGGGTAAAATGGTCAAGGTTTGTTTCGCGCATGCGCAGTTATCAGACCGGATAGCGTTTACACTACAAAAATTTAACGAGAGCCGTTCCTGGCACGGTGCTCAGACCACATCACTTCAGTGGGCCAGATTGGCACCGTACCAGGTAAGGCGCACTAACGTTTGTCCCGTTTACACTGGTACACTTAAAGGGACAGTCCCGAATTGAACAGAGTCTCAAAAATAAAAGTCCGAGTACGTATGGAATTTAAACGCCAAAATATAGAAGAATTGTGTATATACCCTGCCTCAATATTTCAGCTCAAAATATCGAGTCGTTTTGACGTGAGCGTTAAAACAGCTTATACGGACACGTAACCCTTTTATGATTTCGGGTCAATTCTTTCGCCGGGTGACCCGATAATCGATTCCGTTCCTTTAGAGGTCTACATGGTCCATGTGCTGTACTTGATAACAAAAATTAAATTTCACCGACACTTTATTTTTATAAAATAAAAGTCTGGTTTTATCCAATCACCGCATAATACAGCTTGGGACACCAGACTCTATTTCCAGATAAAGACTGGCAGGTTAAAACTGTTTGAAAACATATCACATATATTGTGTTAGTTGCTCGGCCCTAAGGTAGGGGATTTGTAGGGATTTTAACACAAATTAAGCAGTTTTAATCTCCAAAACATTATCTGGGTTGACCCTTTAAAATTTTTAGTGTAAACGGGGTTATTGTTCATATTTTGTTTTTGTTCTTGTTTTTTTAATTTAAATACATTTTAATGAGGATGTGCATTTAAAATATTCTATGTTGTCTGAAGCATGCAAATGACAATCAATAGTTTGTAGTTAAGACAATTCTATAAAACATATGGCCCCAATTGTCTTTTTAAAATTGATTTTAAGAGGATCAAAGTTTTAGAAAATAGAATAAATTGATCCTTTGCTATTAAATTCAGTTCAATTTTATGATGTGCTAAAATAGACTGGGAATTGTTGCAAAATTGAATAGATGGTGCGATAATAGGTACAACAGCAGGACTATCTAATTGTTAGTCTTCTACATCTCTCTCGTTAATATAAACTATCTAATAAATCATCTTCTATTTCATCATTATAACACCCCTTCCGATTGGCTAGTCTGGGTGATAAATCAGTGTCTAATCTAATGTGATTGGTCAGCCTTCAGGCACATGCAGCCTATTATTATCATCGTTCACTTTCAGACTCTGTGTTTTAATCTTGGACTCTGATGACAAAGGACAAGGGCTGTTAAATTACCCCCCTTGTTGGTTTTATTTGTGTGTCTTGTATATGAAGTAGCATTGACCATTTAGAACCTGGTATTATTGTAATCCTGGGTAGAATAGTATCTTTGTTGGATACTTCCTGGCTAATATCCTATATAGGGGACTTGCAGGCCTATAGGGGTTAACAGATTTGAAAAGGTCAATTTAACAGCTAATACCAATGGACAGGCTATTTTAATCTTTCAAGCTCAAGAAGACATAAAAATACTGTATTTTACTGTCTTAAATTTGGAGAAATAAAATGGTCTGTCCCATTTGGAGAAATAAAATGGTCTGTTCCATTTGGAAAAAATGGTTGTACAGTACTTGTAATCTAAAACTTGCCTTATTATTATTGAAATATTTCTACTTGAATGTTACTGCCAGCATATTCAGGCTATGAAATTTCACAGGAACAAAATGAAAGCAAAACCGGATACTAGTCTAATGCAAGGCGAGCTAACAACCAGTCTCCCAGTTGAAGTGATCAATCACACTAAACCTCATCTCAAGGGCCTTCTTCCCTCATAGTGAGCGGCTGACAACCGAGTGAGGTTCATAGGAAGCATAGTCCAGTGAAATAAAAAATGTAAAACATGAAATTTAAAAAGATTGTCAAAATATTTATGGGCCCTATTTTTTCTTCGGCCCTAGGCAGCTGCCTACACTGTCTAAGGGGTAATCTGCTTCTGCCAGATTGAATAAAGCAGACCATTGTGCCAGTTACGCCAGATCAAATTTCATAACATGAAAAGAAATCTGGTTTCTGAATCTTGGGTCTCCAAGACAGTTGATCGTGTGATTCAACATGTATAAATTTTACCATCAATCAGTATCCAAAAGTCTAAAAGAATATCATTGCAAGGAATTTGATTTCAGTTTTGTTTTTGGCTTTTGCTGTATTATCTGCAATACTAGTACTGAATTAACTGTTCCATGATACTGGTTACTGTGTCAAAAGAAATTCTATCCAATATTGATGTTGAATAATTTTTGTGATTCATTCAACACTTGTAACAGATCACAGAACAGCGGAAATTGTGTGACCTCAAAGTAAATTACTTAGATTCAGTCAAATTAACAATTTACCGGTACTCATTTTGGGTGTCTTCCATAACCCATTTCCATAACCCATTATTTAATGCACTAAGAATAATAACATGAGACATGCGGCACTACAAGTGTAGTAGGGGTGGGTCATTCTGCAAACAAATATTATATCCATTCAATTCATTCTTTTTGAGAATAGATCTTTGCCCTAAATGGTTGCCATATCCAAAAATATAGACTTTATATAGTATATATTGTCATGTGATGCACTAAAACTAAATAGACTTTCAATTTTATTAAATGGAAGCAGAATAAATACAACAAAATTATCATAATATATACTTAGTGTTTTTGACTAAAATCGCTGATTTCGGTCTTAAAATGTCAGTCAAGAGGCTCAGTGTCTGTTCTCAAGCGGAGCTAACTGTAGACAGACAGTCTAGGGTTAGTAAGGGGGTGGGTTTGACATCTAGAATTCCGAAAACTGAAACTGTTACCGAACTATGACCAACCCGACAGACCATTGCCGTTTATTATTCATATTATTGGGTATATGAAACAAACCAATTTATTTGAACAGTAATTTTTGTCTCCTCTAGTCGATCGCGCAAGACACGACATAAAAATTACTGTAAGTAGGGCCCCGGTCATTCAATTCTGCAGGTTGTTTATTGACAGTCATTAAGTCATAATTTTATCAAATTACTGTTGTCTGGTGCCTGCAGAGTTATTCCCAATTCACTCATTGAACTTTTCACCCTTTACAGACTGTAATAAAAAGAGAATGTAAAATTCATGAATAAGTTGAGATATGGTTACCATTTTGTAACAACTTGTCTACTAGCATTAGATCCTTTTCATGTCACATCTAAAATGTTTGACTTACATCATTATTGGTCAGAGTTTATACAGTCCATATAAGCAGGCCCGTCGGAAGCGGGGGCGGGGGGGCATCCCCCCAATAATCTACTCGTATATATCCCATTCACGAGCAATGAACTACGCTCGCAGTCCCCCCAATATCAATATCGTTCCGACGGGCCTGATAAGCCATAAGGGTATGCCACGCTAGATGACCCATTTGGTTTGGTTTGGTAAAATTCACTTTATTCCAAATAATTTAAGATTTTTCAATATGATAATCATGTGCTGTGAAAAGAACACTCGGTGTTTAATAAAGTAATCAGAATACTTAAAAATGATTTATATGCCAAACTGTCAACTATAATATAAGGATGGCAGGTTTCCATGGAAACAAATTGTGAGAGAAAGGTTAGTCAATGATGTATATTGTTTATGCATGAGGATGAAATTTGATCTTAAAATCTATAGTCTGTATTCTGGGGGACTTTTTTAAAAAATGTAAATCATTTTTATCACAGACAATACATTGATCAGAATTTCCATATTCACGGTTAAGATGTCTTTGTGATAAAATTCTATACAGTGATGAAGTTTAAAATTTATACAAGTTGCCATCATTGTTAGAATTTCTATAGAATGCATCTGCTTTTCGAGATCGTGTTTGTGTTTCGAGATTTGTTATAAAATAGCCTACTAATTTAAATTATTCCATGGAAATTATTTGTTTGACTAAAAATCATTAATATGTTATCGTGATAATTAAGACTGTGACAAATAAACTTGGAATCCTTTTAATATGACAAAAATATTATTCAATAATAAACCGTGCATTCAAACGAAATCTTAGAATCTCAATACTGATTCTTTCCAAAATCCTCTATGAATTGGGGGAAGGGGGAGGATGGATGGCCAAATGGTGCTGTATCACAAGGTCTCCCATTGAGTCAACTTGCGTGGTTTCAATTCCCGGGTTGTATGTGGCAAGGAGTAAGGTCGCCTGTCCAACCTCTTGAGTTTACTCCGGGTCCTCCAGTTTCCTCCCACTACTAAAATCCTCTACATACAAGCAAATTGTTGAAATAAAATTGAACCATGTGTTAATCCCGAATATAACCTACTTTGTATCAACTGGAGGTTAAGCTCTCTCTCTTCTCTCTCTTTCTCTGAATTTACTGGTTGTGACAGGCATAATATAAATCCCAATGTCATTTCCCACAACTTCCAAAAACTAGATAATATGATAGCATGAACTTTTATAAGACTGTCTTTGGTTTTGGTCAAGAGGGCTTGGCATGAAGCAACATATACTCGTTAGGAAACCAAGGTCCTGACCGTTGGAATTGAGAAAAAGAGTAGGCCAGAGTTGCTGTCCAGCATAATTTCCCTCATGGCACACTGTATGACATATGCGGTCTTCATTAGCTTAGTCAGTGTAAAACAATTATGAGTTATTACATAAAAAAACATTCATTTTATTGAAGTGCATTATGTAAGATTAACAGAAAGATAGTAATGAATATATTGCTTATTTCAGTCAAAATACTTAATTCTGATCAAGATTATGAATGTTTGATGTTATGGCAAAAAATTGATAGTTCATATTCACAATTGTCAAGTACCATTGTCCAAATTTTAGACAAAATCTCAATCCGCAAATAGTGTCCGCAAATACATGTAGTGAAAAAGTATTTAATACCAAGGTTGTAGACCTTCTGAAAATCACAAATTTTTTTCGATATTGATGAAACTTGAAATGTATGTTTATAATATCTGATTTGAAAATCTGGTTAAAGATATCAGCGTTACACACTAATGATGGTTTAGTTCGTGTCTTGTGAATATTGGACCAAAACTGCTTGACAAAATGGCTTCTATTTGTACACAAATAGTGTAAAAGAACGTAATACAAAGGTTGTGGACACTCTAGAAGTCACAGTTTTTATCCGATGTTGATGAAACTAAGAACATATATTTATATAAGATATCCTTTAAATTTGATATTCATGCATATCAGATCGTAACTTCCTGGATTATGGCCCATTAATAGCTTGTTCTCTGTCCATCTCTTGCCAAATTGGGTCGTATCTTGCCTGGCAACCGTTGGTTTAAGAAAGGAGTAATTTAAATTAATCCTGCACCTGGCAATAAAGCCAGGTTAAGTTTTTTTTATGGGCATAATCCTATTACTATATATACTTTAAGTTTAAATGGCTATAATTTATAAACTAATCCTAATCTTTGATGTCATGTCTACATTTAGCGCAAAATAATCTGTTTACTAACATAATGGAAGTGTAATATACATGGGATGGTGATGAGGTATAAGCTGTTGGAATTGTCGCAGTCGCACCTACACACTTGGATTGGATGTGGGTAACTGCGTATATACCGACGTCAAGAGTATAACTTTGTGTGGGATAAGCACTGAACTGCTGCAAAATGGTTTATTTGTCACAATTGTCTTTTAAAAAAAAGCCATTGTTAATTGTTATACACTTTGCATTGATTGGAACTTCTATTTAAAGATATATTCCTTTGACAACCTAGTTTGAAATTAGCATCTAGTGGAAAACTACACTTTGTGACACAATAACTCTCCTTCTAATTTGAGCTAAAATGCTCAAACTTGGTGTAAGTGTTTATTGATGTAGGTGTGGAGGTGATCGGAACATCTAGTGCAAAACTAAATTTGGAACACAATAATAGTTCTCATTCAAATTGAGCTAAAATGTTTAAACTTGGTGTAGGTGTTTATTAGGTAAATGCCTTGATGGAGTTAGAAGATGAGCATTTACTGCCTGACAAGGGCAGCTCTCCAGATATTGCAATGGAGAGAAACCCAAAGGTTCCATGTACACATTGGCTTGCACTTCAAAGATCCCTTGGCAGTTGGAATTCGATATAAGAGTAGGCCATAATGCTGCTGTCCAGGGGAAAATTTCCCTCATAGCACGCTATATGCCCGTCTTCTTATCCCTGTTGGAGAAGAACAGTATGGAGTTAAACCCTGTTTCATTTTATTTTCATTTTTTTGAATAAGTGAGAGTGATTGAACTTGGTGTATAGTTTTATTACATCAATACCTTGACTGTATTTGATAATGTGGTTTTATCAGAGCGATAAGCAATTTAATTTGTTGAGACTAACTCGATAACTTTGATTCTAATTGAAGGAGTGTAGGGGAAATTTTGTGTATATTTTCATTACATCAATACCTTGACTGAGTTCGATGATAGCATTTTCTGCTTAGGATAAGTAACAATAAGATTTTGCTTTTAATAGGTGTATATGTTTATTAGGGGCCTAAAAGTTACAATCTACACCATTGTTTGACAAAGTGAAGCCTTAAGACAAAATGAAATAGTAAATAAAATGAAGAGAAATAAAAATCCTATACGACAAGACTGTATTGATTCTATGGATGCACATGTAGTTCATGTTTATTATCCATGTTTTGTATGTGGATCAATAAATAAACCTGGGTAGAAATATTAACCAGTATGACAATAGAAATATTAACCAGTATGACAATATTTAATTCACACTTACATCATTTAAAAACTGAACAGTCTAATAATAAAACTAATCTATATTAAAGGGACATTATGTAAGTTGAAGATGAAGAGCTGGCCGTTCTCGCTATAATATTATTGAGCAAAGTTATTAATGTTTGTAGTTTTGACAAGATTTATACTGGTCATTCGAGTCTTAGGCTCACTTCTCCATTTCTAATATAAATCATCAAATGGCAAAAGTTTCGTCGCCAAACCGTTCTAATCTACTTAATAACTGAGATATTATGGCATCAAGAGTTGATTATGGTCTTGTCATGTTAATAAAATCTAATTGATAATTTATATAACGTTTAAGGCTCACAGAAAGACCCGCAAAAGCTGATTTAGCTGTTTACAAAATGCCTTTTTATTTAATAATATTATAAAAAGCTGCTTATTAAGATATTTTTTCTACAGTGCCTTCTCAATGCACATTGGTTTTAATACAAATGAGGGACTTGTTTTTTAATATTCCATGAAGGCTGATTATTTCTTTCTACAGTAAAAAACTTCTTTTTTTTAAGTCAAAGCCTATGCTGGAAATTTGCATTGAATGATAGGAATCTACACAGAACTTATTTCTATAAGCTCTTTATTATTTTATGTGGAACAATCTGTAATAAATCTGTTGTATTATTTGATTTGATAACATGATTGCTTGATTATCAAATCATAATTAAATGTTGTATCATGATGTGGATTAAAGAACTGAAAAAGATAAAAAAAAAAATAATCTGGAATTGTCTTGTTGAGCTTAGCGCTCAAAGGGCCATTTTAGTATTTCAAAAAGAAAAAAAATCTGGCATCAACAAGTCGTGTTGTGTCATGTAATCTGGAATTGTCTTGTTGAGCTTAGTGCTCAAAGGGCCATTTTAGTATTTTAAAAAGAATAAAAACATCTGGCCACAACAAGTCGTGTCATGTTCATGTCATTTTTTTTAGTTTTTTCGATCAAAATAAAATACAGATCTATACTTCGTTTCTTTTTTTGACACAACTCGTGGAATATGTCTAGCCTCGTTCTTCAAGTCCCTTGTTACAAATTGTGCTGAAACGCATTATGGTACAGTACACAATTAGAGTACCAATGGTTAAATGTTTATTTTGTCTTAAATATTGGATATCAGAAGCCTACCCTTGCCGGTAAGATCACATCAATCAATGTTGATTCAAATTGACAAATAATTTGTGTTTTTAATGTCAAAGACACTACCTATATTTAATGACCCTGTAGACCAGGTTGTTATGTTATATGCAATGATTCATTAACTATTGCACTCTTATACGGTTATTTTTATCTTGTTGATGGCAGCATATTGTATTGACATAGCCATTATACATATTCATTTTATAATCTTATACTTGTAGACAATCGATTGAATTGACATGTCATGGTAAGAAATATCTTGGTTTCATACATATTAACATAAGTGTTAGTGGATCTGACTGAAATATCATTAGTTATTGTCCCCCGCCTTTCGAAGAGAGCAGGGGACTTAAAATGGATTGGTCCGTCTGTCCGTCACACTTTTTTGGACACAACAACTCTCCTTCTAATTGAGCTAGAATGTTCACACTTGGTGTAGGTGTTTATGAGGTCAATGCCTTGATGGAGTTCGAAGATGAGCTTATTCTGCTTAGGGAAAGCAGAGATAAGCAATTTGATTTGTTGATGCTTTTGGACACGATAACTTTAGTTCCAATTAAGTGAGAGTATAGTTTCATTACATCAATACCTTGACTTGACTAAGTTTGAATTTGAGCAATAAGCAATCTGATTGTCCAAGACTTTTGAACACAATAACACTCCTTCTTATTGAGCTAGAATGTTCAAACTTGGTGTAGGTGTTTTAGAGGTCAATGCCTTGATGGAGTTCAAAGATGAGCATATTCTGCTTAGGGTAAGCAGAGATAAGCAATATGATTGGTTAAAGCTTTGGGACACGTTAACTCTAGTTCCGATTTAGTGAGAGTGATTGATCTTGGGTGTATAGTTTCATTACATCATTGCCCTGACTAAGTTCGATGATTAGAATTTTCAAAGTAGAGATAAGAATTTTCATTGGTCAAGACTTTGGAACATAACAACCCTGTTTAAATTGAGATATAATGTTTAAACTTGATGTAGATGTTCATTAGGTAAATGTCTTGACTGAGTTTAATGATTAACATTTTGAGCTAAAGCTAAGCAGAGACAAGCAATTTGATTGGTCAATGCTTAGGGACAAGATAACTTTGATTCCATCTGATAGAGAGTGATGAAACTTAGTGTATAGTTGATAAAAAATAAATGTGCGATTAATTATTATATGTGTCATCAATTTATTTTTGGGATTTCGGCAGGGACATCAGCCTCACTGTTGGCTTGTTTTTTATCAACATTGATCAGAGTCAAAGAACATAAAGTGGGCATGCACACTGAAGTAAATAGAGAATATAGTTTGGGTCAATTTCTTTCCATATATAGAAAACCAAAGACACACCAATTTGTCCGCTTTCTAAAACTTCCGACGTCTTCTAACTTAGTTTCTATCAATAATAAAACATTAAATATGTAGTGATTTTATACTGATTATAGAACCGATCAAGTCACATCATTGATCATAGATAAATCAGGATCAAATTTTAATCAGCTTGCTCTAATTATTTTACTTAGACAGTTACATCTGTTGTTTCGCATGACCATTTCGCATGACCATAACTAAGAAACACTGCCATTTTGTAGAATGTACATTAAAGTAGCTAAGTCACTAACTCAATATCATCCAAAATCTTCGACATTGAAAACACTAATTATTGGTCAATTCTGATATCCAATATTTAAGACAAAATAAACATTTTACCATAATGTGTTTCAGCAAAAGTTCTAGCAAGGGACTCGGGGAACGAGGCTAGACACATTGCATCAAATAAAATGGCGTATGTAGACTGGAATAACCAGAAGCTAGACATTAGAATTTGATTAAAACTGCTGGCTCATTTCGTGGAACATAACTGATTTTGAAATTAGAGTAAAAACGGAAACCATTGAATATAAATCAGTTTATATACATTCATATTACAGGATTACATGTATATGCGTTGCGACCTACTTCTGTCAATTTCTAAGTCCCAAATCTTAGCATTTAGCTCCTTTAAGGACAGGCTTGCTGATTGATTTTGTTCAAACCCAGTTGGATTGTTTATTTAGAGATAAAGAAGAACCCCTATCAAGTTTCAAATTTTACTGAATTATCTTTTCGTTCACTTAGATATTTTTCGACGGTGAAGGCTTGTGAACAAATACAGGAAAAATGTTTTGATGAAGGTTGTTCGGATGATGATCTGAAAATAAATTAGTTGCAATGGATACATATTTATTTGTTGCAGATTAGAATAGTTATAGTAAGATTTAAGGGCATCTTGCCTAAAAATAATTCAAGTACTTATATTACGCAATAAGTTAGCCAATTAAATTCCCAGTAACAAAATGTTCTGGTGGTGTTAGTACTTTTTAAAATGTCAAAATAAAAGTTCTTTCTTTAAATATGTCCCCAGGTAAATAACCCACAAATCTTTTATAGATTTTTATTATAGGAGAGTGAAGGGCTAGACCAGGGGGGTCTTGAAACCAGTAACCATTCATTATTCAATTAATTAGATGTTAAGGATCTACACAGTTTCCTTCAGGGATAGGCCTGTAAGGAACAAAGGATTTGATTGGCTTGTATCACTCCCCAGAGGGGGTCATTATGCTATATCTGTATTTTGATTGGTTGAGATGATGTCGCCTAGGGAGACAGGTTTGATAAATACAGATGTCAATGTCTCCTAGTTTGGTTGTTAAACTGTAATTTACTCTAAGCTACAATATAATTTGAGACTTAATGAATGTATATGTCATTGCATGACCTGCAAAATGACGCACACAAAATATAAAATACATTTAATATAAGGAAACCTGATTTAAATAGGATTGTGTGAAATATTAGCTTTGTTACTAAGATTGAATTGATTAAACTACACTAGCTACTAGTATATATTTTTTTTAAATATTATGGTTAACTTTAAAGATGTGTTGAAAAGATGGGACCTAAAATAGCGGATCACAATTTGTATTTTGTGGACAGTATCGAATTTTATATGGCTTAAACCATACTATAATGTGTAGTGTACTCACATGACATATACTGAATGGAAATAAACCATTTTTGAACTGATATTCCTTTTAGAGATTCAGCCTTCACTATATTGTCTAGTTGATTGCAAGACATTAAAGATGCCCCAAATAACTATTACTAGAGATCTGAGATGTCAATTTCCAATTTCAAAATCTCATTAATTGTATCGCTGTAACTTATTTTGGAAAAAAAATCGTATTGGGGGAAGGGGGGGCAGAGGATAGCTTGAGTTTTTTACCACTGCCCTCCCTCAAACTTGATTCCAGAACACTGTGAAAATCAAAATGTATGCATTTTTTGATGCCTGACTGACATCATGATGTTTAAATTCCAAAAAGACGTTGTGTACCGCAAGGCACAAATGTAGATGAGTGTCTTTGAATTACCTGATTACCTTAAATTTGACCTCAGCATGGCAAAGCTGCTTGTTGATGTATCATGTAAGCCAACATTTTGAATTATCTTCCACTTTAATTTTTGTAATATTGTATATGTTTCAGGTTGTTAAGATTATCCGACCTAGTGAAACAGCAGGACGTTACGTTAGTTACAGGCTTGTTGTGTGACGAAAGCATCACGGCCGAGAAGAAATTATCATCACTTACATCATCATCAATTATCATTCACTTCATAAATATTCAATAGTTCATTAACACTTTATACAGCTGGAATTTCAATTTTCATCAAATTTGCATTTTACTTGAGTTCATCAGGGACAGTTCAGAATAATTTGCTACTACACAGAATTGATTATATGGTACATGATAATATGTTACATTCATGTCTGGACATAAGGCACCTGCCACAGATTTTGTCAAACAATGATTATTCCACAGAGTATATATTATAACATATTCATTGTATGCTAATTGTGCCTGACAATGTCTGTCTCAGTGGGAACCACAGTGGCTAAGTAAGTAAGATGCTGTTTTTCTAGCCTGGAGGTGGCGGGTTTGAACTCAGTGATAGGCAAGGAAGTTCATCAGGATTTTCCGGCGTGGTTTCCCCCTTGTCAGTGGTGCAGGACAGAGGGCCTGACAAGAACAGTTGTCTAGTCGTTCGAATGTGATGATAAACTGAGGTCTCATGTACACATTGGCAGTTGGAACACTCATGCCTGTCTTCATTAGCCCAGTTAATCCCTATTTCATTTCATTTCATAATGTCTGTCACAGGTGCCTTATTTCCAGGCTTGTGTGATAATTTGTACTGGACAAAGTCTGTGACCTGTGCCTTATCTCCAGGCTTAGTTACATTACTCGATATTAAAATACAACTTTAGTAAAACATACATTATGCAAGAGCTAAATCTTCCTATTGCAGATCTTTCTTTAGGCCTGAAATGTTTTCTAAATTATTCCGGCGTGATTTCCCCTTGTCAGTGATGCAGAAGGAGGATGGGACGAAAAACCGAGGTACAAATTGGAGTGCACGTAAAAGATCCCTTGGCAGTTGGAATTCGATATAAGAGTAGGCCGTAGCGCCGCTGCCCGGGCAAAATTTCCCTCATTGCACACTGTGGCGTATGCCCGTCTTCAATTAGCCCAGGTACGGTGCTTAAGCGTAGGACGTTAAACCCCATTTCATTCATTCATTCATTTCTAAATTATTAATTAGACAATAATTAACTGATGCAGGCCATAATCAACACTTGTTGACATTTGGTTTCTCTGATATTAAAAAGATTGGAACAGTTCAGCCACAATTTTTAATTTAATTTAAAATGGAGGAGCGAGACTTAGCTTTGAACAACCAGTAGGGTTGTTGAAATTATTGCACACTTCTTGTCAAACCTTCAAAGGCTAATTAATATCTTAGCTCACAATAGAGTAATTTGAATTTTACATTATATATTTTGGACCTATTATGGCAAGAATGACTAGCTCTTTATCTAAATCTTGCATAATGTAACTTTAAACAAAGATGAGTAAGATTGTATTTTGTTGTCCATGAGATAGAAATCGTCATATAAAAAAACCCAGCAAATATTCATTGTAAATAAATAAAACCCATCAGGGCAGTTTTAAAAAAATTGGGTTAAAATATCCAATTTGTAAAAAATAAAACAGCTTTTTGTCACTGTGTATGTAAATAGATAAGTAAACAATAAAGAACTAATAAAAAAATCTATTTGATTTATTCTAAGCTATATTAAGATGATAGGTGACACCTAGACAAACAACTTGTTTTGATCACCTACAGTTTGTGTAAATATCATTTTTATAGGCCCACATGGAAATGTGGTCGTATATTGCCCTCGCCCCCGTCCATCCGGCATGCGTCCACAATTGCTTGTGGATGCTCTAGAGGCTAAAGTTAATATCCGATTGACTTTATATTTATACACAGTGTTGTAGGTCATGGGACAAACAAGTATATTGAGTTTCAATGAATTTTGATAACTTGAACAGCATGGAGAACTTTATCAAAGCCAAACAAATTAGAATGGTTTTCTGATAATTACATAATGAGTTGTTACTTTTAATCAGATTTTAGTGTATCATAATTGTTTCATTACTGAAAAAAAAAAATATGCGACAACTCTTGTTGACTGCCCAGACAATTAAGCTGCTGTGGGTGTATGTTTCGTTGCTTGGCAATCTATCTTAAATCATTTTCAGAGTGTGTACATACATAGTGTTTCCCCTGACCCTACCCCCCCCCCCTCTCCAAACCTTGTTTTTAAAAAAAGGAGGTTAAAGGGTAACCTATTTGACCTCGACCCTAACTTCAGATATCCTAACATACAGTGTGTGTTTTGTTAGGGAGCTTGGCTATCCCAGGTTTAAGTGACATAGAAATGGGATCCAGGATTGAAAGAGAGAAATTGGATGTAATATTATTTTTTTGCAGGGGAGGGGGGGGGGTGGAGACAAGTTGTATATGATCTATATCCTTTTTTGGGCAATTGTGCATGGATTAATAGACTAATAACTTGATGGATCATAATGGTTGGTTACTGGTTTGTATTAACTTGCTTACTCAGGTCTATAGAAGTAGTAACTAGCAAGGTACCCATTTTAAAAAACACCACAAAGTTAGGCAGGCAACACATACATACACAGAAACAAACACATGACATACATACATTACAGGTCACCCATACTCATTTGAAAACTCGACACAGGACCTACTTTCTGAGGTTTGTAAAACTGGGGTTGAGCAAGAAGAACCTTTGACATATACAAGTCTGGGCCTGTATGGGATGTCCCCAACAGGGTTGATTTTTAAGATGTGTCTGCTTTTTTTGATGGTACGCCACCGGTAGCGCAAGAAATTTAAAGACTTTGTGTGCAGAAACATGCAGATATTGGGATTGAGGGCCCCCTAAAACTCATACCTCAGGCCCCCCTAGGGGACAAATATCAATTCCTGGAAATATGAAGATATTGTTGGACAGTTATTGGCAAAAGTGTTATTTTTAGTCCAATAATCACAGATACAATCTGGTAAAAAGTTTGCAGGTCAAAATGGACAAAATTTCTCTAAAGGCTGAGTCACACTAGTGGATTTTTCCTTTAAGACAAATCTTAGCTAACGTCTTAAAGGATAAATCCTCTAGGTTTTTATGATCATACATTAAGTAAAATCCTATAGGTTTTGGTCATGTGATCAGTAATAGCAGAAATGTAAATATGAAGGAAACTACAAAGATTGTCTTTTCTCTCGTTTATGGTAATCTTCGGACTGAATAGACCACAGCACGCTTTGGCGATTGAAATAAAAAATAAAATTTCTGTCTCGGCCCGGTTGAGTTAGATGTCTGCCATTTTGAGGAAGTGCGCGCTGCATTTGATTGGTCAATTCACAGTACAAATCCTACGAAAATAGGACTTGTTCTAAACCTAAGGATTTGTCCGTAGGTCAGAAAATCTATAACCTATAGGACAAATTTTTCCGTTCACATGAAAGGATTTAGCTTATAGATATAAAACCTCAAGATATATCCACTAGTGTGACTAAGCCTTAAGCAAAGTTCAGTCTCACATTTAACAAGTAAACAAGAAAATAAAATTGTTTTAAGGTAATAAGTTTTGACAAATGATGTTTTTTGGTTTACTTTTTTAGATACCCACAATTAATGTGGACGTACATATATATTGCTGTCACATGCATCCATTAACTATTTTTGGGAATGCCCTACATGTCACAGTTCTTACTAGAATTTGTAGAAATAGGTGGGACTGTTTATTTGGGCACAAGGAGGAACCTCATTTAGGTACTCTATGCCTTTTAAATGTTATGAACAGGATATAGAACAAATGAAATTTTTAAAAACTTGATGAATTCATTTTTGAGGCATATATGAAGGATTCAAGTAGGGGTCCCCCAATAATAACAGTATTAAAAAAATTCACTTACTAAGGCTATGAAATGTGTAAATTTAAGATTTATTTTGGTTAGGGTGATGAAATTGAATGTTATATTCGGCTCCACAAATTGACACTCCAGATTTTCAAAATATTTTCTTGTTGCTGGAATTCTGAACATCTCCACAGGATTTGACATCCATATCTTGTGAACATAAAACAAGACCAAATTCCGTCAAAATTTTCGGATGGTAAATTTGAACACATAATTTGTCTGAACTATTTGTGAATAGAATACTGAAATTCAGAATTGTGTTTCGACTCTTAAGCTGTCAACATGACAATGGACAGGGCAAGATACATAATATAATTTTTAGGCATTGATCTCAAAGATAACGTGGACGACTTTAGTACTTTTGGGTTTTGGGAAAGCTCTAGATAGTCTATGTCACCGTAGTCAGTATATACTAGCTCCATAAACATTTATATCCTATTTAGGTAGGTATTTATATACATTAATAAAAGTTTATTGTTTCTGAAAAGGCGTAGGATCTAGTTTTAATGTGATAAAAACACACTGTAACTTCATGGCCAGGACTCTGCTACTGGTGAAATCTGGGCAAGCTTAAAGGGGCTAAATCGCTAACATTTTGGACGTAGAAATTGTCAAAAGTGGGTCTCAACTCATATAATACTGTAATATGAATGTATATAAACTGATTTACATTCAATGGTTTCCTTTTTTACCAAATTTCAAATCAGTTACGTTCGGCGAAATAAGCCATGTAGTCTTAATCTTGTGCAAATTTCTATAGCGCCTGGTTAGTCCAGTCAATATACGCCGTATGGTATGTTGCAATATGTCTAGCCTCGCTCCTTAAGTCTCTTATTAAAACTGGGGCTAAAGCACACTATGGTACACGACTCATGTACCAATGTTAAAAAAATTATTTTATCTAAAACATCGGATATCAGAAGCTTATCTTTTCCCGATAAGTTTACATCATCAATGTTGATTTAAAATGGCCAAAAATTTGTGTTTTCGATGTAAAAGATTTTAGAGGATTTTGAGTTACGGACTTAGGTCCTTTAAGTCTTTAAATACTATAATATATATTTTATTGTTTCTGAAAAGGTATCTAGAATGATCTAAATGTGATAATACTTTCATGGGTACGGTACCACAAATGTTTCCAATAATTAATTTCCCCCCCCCCCCCCTTCGTTATTTAAGCCATCCCACGCGAAAGATCAACCACAAGAATATATTTCAAAATGAATGCATGTCGGTTGCATTTATCATGCGGGAATATCGAGCGTTTCAGTGTCATTAATTAATTACTTAATGAACAGTAAAAATAATGGCATTGTTTCCGTTTCCTTGAACCCAAGACTGGTTATCCCATATCGAATCAGTGATGTGGAGATTTCAATGAACAAAGCTGGAATATTTTATTTTACTGCTCCAATAACATCTTAAATGGTGGATGAGCAGTGATGCGGGGATCTTCATTGCTTCGTGTCCAGTAATAAGTGCGATCATGAAGATTAAAATTAACGATATTGCTTCACTTTATAGTTTTTATCCAATACAATGAATTGTTTGAGGTACTTGTACAAAGTTTTGTAATTGTTTGGCTGATCCTTGACAGATAGGAAGAATATTTTCTCGTCCTTCTATTAATATTTGAAATGGCATTGGCTGATATGGGCACGGGAAATTTTGATTGGTGATTTGAATGAGTGTCTAATTTCGTAATTACCAGTATGTTCTGCGGTCACTGGTCAGTTGAATTAAAAGTCAGTAAATTCTAAAAACAAACACGATTAAGGGTGCAGACGATGACTGACTTGTGCACGAGACAATTGTTGGCCATCTTATTCATTGAAATTTGGGAACGTCTCGTGACAATTGACGAGTTTTTGGACTTGTGATCAATGGCGGTGAGAAATGGCTGTAGAAATTGATATGGACAGTGATTTATCAAGTTAGCACCGACGTCAACATCTGACAATTACCCTCTCACGACATCCAACACGTATTGTGTGATCATCCATGTTACCCGGCTCAGATTTTATAAATTCTTGGCGTTGTTACAGTCATCTGCCATGTTTCAGTTGAATGATGGGGGTGGTCAGTACGACATAGGGCCTTCAGTCTTCAACTTTAACAGTTCATTTCAAATGCAAGACTCTCTTTCGATAGAATCACACAAAATCAAAATATGAGCCCGAGTGAGTCGCGTCAACAGTAGCCACAAGTTTAATTTATGTAACTCAAACTTTCTTTCTGGTTACAATTTTGAAAATACAACACGTCACCTTACTAATCATCAGGTTCGACCCCGTCTTGGCCGACAAATGTCCTCGACATTTCCCAGCGTTATTTCCCGTTGTAGCGGAGCACGACAGTTGATAGGGCAGTGAACCTGGCAATTAAGTCCCCTTGACACTTAAATTCGATGAACGCCGCTGCCCGGGCCAAATGTCACCCATACACTTCATTAGCCCAGTTGGACCGCGAGAAGCAGGGCGTTAAACCCCATTCCATCTTCTTCCTTGTGAATCATCCAAGAAAGAGTTCGGTAAAGACACTAAAACTGTTACAGACATTTAGATATAAATGTACCTTACAGAATCTGTGGAAACTTGCTTCCTGGTCTAACTGCAGGTAGATTTCAACAGTACCAGGTTTGGTATAAACTGAATTATACGTCAGACATTCATTAATCAATCAGTGTTGCTGTTTCTAGGGGTTTACCAACAGTTCCATGCACAAAATACTAAGAACGTGGGGGGGGGGTAAAAATATATAATAGATTGTTGAGTAGGTTAGAAAAAAGAAGACGTCTTCTGATGACCGACGAATGTTGGGCCTATTAGGCCTACTCCCAGACTATCCTTGAAATTAAAAAAAACAAGATGACACATCAAACCATTTTGAAATTTAAATAAAATATATTAAATGACTTTAAATTTACAGAATATCTGAAAAACTCTTACCGCATTAGAATTAATCTCTTGTAACATGCAGCGATAAAACCCAGTTGACTTTTGGTTTCAAAACCCCCACCAATCGAAATTCTGACAAGAGATTTCTTAATTTAATGTTAAATTTAAGTTGGACTCCTAGAGTGTAAAACGATTAGCACATACAAAATGACATTTATTAGTCTCAGATTATTCTATATTAAACCATTTAATCTGTAAACCAGCATCCGATTGTGTGATCGTTGCCATGGATTTGATAATATTCCAACAGAACAGACAACATGAGGAGTTAGTTTATCACTATCAGCCGATAAACTCTGATTATACTTATGTTAAAATCCGTAATTGTTTCCCCAAGGAACAACTTAAAATCTTAACACCCCCTTTATTCTATTTATTTTCTTAATAAAAAGTGATAATTGATTAAAATCAGACGTCATTGTAAACCGATTATCGACGGCCAGTTTGTGACCACATGCTGGACCACGTCGGGTGTCACGTGTATAGATGGGTGTGTTGACGTAAGGTTATCGATAAGTGACGTAACAACAAGAATACCTGACGTAATAAGTTAATCGCTAATCAAGTTATCTGGGATTGAATTAAGTTAATTTATTTATAACTGTTTATAAAGAGTGTGGTTTCTTAATTCGTTTTTCTAACTGAGTCCAGCTGCTAAAACAAGAGTGCCTAGCGCGTGACAACAGAATAACAGTTACTGAAATAAAATTGGCGTAGGCCCCTACAAACAAGCCATTCAAAACACGGTCTAGTGGGCCCGCGCAATAGTTTCAGAATAGAAAAGGAATTACACTTTAAGAAACACAAATTGTAATTGAAATGCATAGCCATTTGCGATTGTTAATTTATTATCTGTACATATTAGTACATATCAGTACGATTTCAATAAGAAAAGCACTTAGAAACATATTTTATTATTTTCCCCAGAACTTACACCAACTGACTGTTTCGCCTTGATTAGTTTGACATCATAATATTCTTAGAGTTTGATTACACAAATGAAGTGAACCGAGCACTAGATTTTGATTTTCCGGTGTGGTTTCCTCTTGTCAGTGATGCAGGGCAGCTGTCTAGTCGTTCGGACGGGAACAAAAACCAAGATCCCGCGTACAAATTGGTGTGCACGTAAAATACACCTTGCCTTGGCAGTTGAAATTCTGCTGCCCGGACAAAATTTCCCCTCATAGCACAGTATATGGCGTATGCCCATCTTTATTAGTCGAGTTCGGGGCAGAACAGTGCGACCCTAACCCATTTCATTTCATTTTAGTATCACGCCAGTGCAGAGCCTCGTCTAAGGATTTCGTCGTGCGAAACCCGATCCGCGAGCAGATTTCTGAGAACTTGAAAAATAGTTTCGGAGATTTGACACACTGTTAGTTTTGGCATCCTGTTAAACCATGGATTAATTAATACCCTGTAAAATCGAGATCAAAACGTTGCTGAGGCTGACCCACATACAGAAATATACCAATAAAACAATCAGAAAGACGATCTTGTAATTTTTTAAACCTACGTACCATGATATAGTATTACGTACGGTTTCACACCATCAAAAAGACAAACTTTCAACAAACACATTATCACATCAAGTAGGTATGTCATATAATTATTAAACCCTACTCGCTCGAGTGTTGACTTTAATTTTAAAGCCACACACTCAGGCCCGAGGCTAGTGGGGGGGGGGGGGGGCGAGCCGCCCCCCCCCCCATGATCGTTCCTATCGGAATTTTTCTGTCTGCGTCGGAAAAAAATCGCTGGTTAGCTATGCTCGCATTTTCGCCGGGAGAGAGTTTTAGTACGACATATCCTCTCCAATTCGGCCGAGATATAGTTAATGTCGGCTGGAAACTCTTAATTTTCCGACACTTTTGCCACCTGCGTGTCATAGAGGCCTAAATTTACTCTCACAGCGTCTCAAATTCGGCCGAGAAATAGTTAATGTCGGCTGGAAACTCTTAATTTTCCGACACATTCGCCACCTGCATGTCATAGAGTCCTAAATTCACTCTCACAGCTTCTAATTTTCGTGCTCTCCCCTACTCCTGCTTACGGTAGTCGGCGATGACCTTCGTTCATTGATTTTTTGTTGTCGGAAATTTATCATCCTCGCCCCCCCCCCCCTATGTCGGCTAAATTTTGGTTTCTGGCTTTGGGCCTGCACACACTTAAAATATTAAAAGTTTGCATTATCTACAAACTTCTACTTTCAATTTTACTATTAATCGTATAACAGACATGAAACTGACAGGGTCATGACACTTTTTCCAAAGTGAGACCACGGGAACCTTACTGCGCCGGCTGCTGACTGGTACGGTCAACCAGGGACATTACAGATTATAAGACCCAGGCATGCTTGGCATATTAAACGAGGCTCTGCCCTAGTGTTTTCCAAATCTCGATTATAAGAAGTGTCCAGATTATTCTTTTTTTTTTAACATGGGGCCCCAATAGGCCAATAATCATAGGTGAAAACCTTTTCGAGCTCACAAAATGTTTGTTTGTTTAATATCATCCTGCAGGATTGAAGGCATTGCAAAATTTAATCCCAAAAAAATTTTGAGATTTTATTTGGTTATTCTTTAGAAATGAAATAAGTCAAGAATTTGTCGAAGCCGGATAAGCGGAAGCCATGTTTGAATTTATTTCGGTAACACTAGTGTTGTTTGGAAAATGTGAACAATAGTTTTACATTACTTCACAAATAATTACCCCAAGACTGGTTTGACGTCACCTATTATTGCAACGTGTTGTTACCCGTACCCCCACACCCTCGCAAAGAAATTTGAATGCTCAATATCATTGAAGATGTCAGAGAAAAGAACTTGCAATAGAACTGAAAATCCCAGAGTTTGTAGAGAAAGTTATCGGGGATTTCCAGACTGGTCCCCTGGTACTAGTTCCCTGGTCGTTCTGGTTAGCCGACGACTGAAAAAAACAGCATACAGGGCCGTATGTAGGATTTTAAAAATGGGGGTTCAGCAGAGTTGTGGGGCGCCATTGCCTTGACGTATGTGATATAACTATATAAGAAAGTTTGGATCAACAAAACCCATTGGCATGTGTGCGCCCTTAAAACCGACCGACTGATAAGTGCCTTAAGATCATGACTGTGTGATCATAATTAAATGTATTTTTCTTGGGGTGCAATTTATCCAGGCCCGAGGCTAGGGGGGGGGGCTGGGGGGAGGGGCGGCATCCGCCCCTCCCCCCCCCATGGCCGTTCCTGTCGGAATTTTTCTGTCTGCGTCGGAAAAAAATCGCCAGTAGCTATGCTCGTATTTTCGCCGGGAGAGAGTTCAAGGACGACATATCCTCTCAAATTCGGCCGAGAGATAGTTAATGTCGGCTGGAAACTCCTAATTTTCCGCTACATTCACCACCAGCATGTCATAGAGGCCTAAATTCACTCTCACAGCTTCTAATTTTCGTGCTCTCCCCTCCTCCTGCTTACGACAGTCGGCGATGACCTTCGTTCATTGATTTTTTGTTGTCGGAAATTTATCATCCTCGCCCCCCTATGTCGGCTAAATTTTGGTTTCTGGCTTCGGGCCTGACTGTACCTCAAGGACTCCCGCTAGGTACGGCACTGACATATGGACGAGCAGGTAAAATAATCCCAAATAGTAATTCAAAAAATATACTTAGATGAAAACACCGCTGTCCAGACAAAATTCGTCCTCACATTATAATACTGACGTAACCAATAAAATGAAAGTTACCATATTTTAGTCTCAGAATGACCCAAGTATTGGGTGAGCCCGGCGTTAAACATCATTGAATTCTCCTACTTTTTGATATAATCTGTTTTCTTTATATAACAGGTCATGTGATAATACGTGCACCTGAGATCTAGGATACCTGGCAATGGCGGTATCTTTGAAGTTCGTGGTCAGTTATTATACGTGGACAATGTCCATATTAATCTTAGTCGACACCAAAGATATAATAGTCGTTGGTATACATGGTCAATTGGTTTAGACACAAGTTGCGACCAGTTTTAATCTCAACGGACGAAAAAACTTCACGGACTGACCGGGGTCACATTGCTAAATCTTTGAACCTCACTGGACTTATAGCCAGTGGACAAAGCCGATGAATAATAAACCCGTAAAACACGAGATCTTGTAGAACTAAACATACTGAAACTCTGAAAGCTTGAAGTTGGTTCAGAGCTTGACCTGTAGTTCTCTTCGTATAGATACACTTTCTCTTTTAAAAATATACATGTAATTACATTGCTAAACGTGCTTCTTCTGTGCTTATGGAAGGGGGCGTAATTTATAGACTTAAAGAGCAAAGAGCATATTCTTCAAATTAAAGTGAAGGCTGTTATACTGGCTATAATATAAAAGTTTAATGCGTTGATTTGCTTAGGAACTGGGTATCTGCCTAGATTTAAAATTGTGACAAAAAAATCAAAATCCCCGTGTGCACATTAACGTGCACGTAAAAGAACATCTCACAGTTGGAATTCGAAATAAAAGTATGCCATATCGCCGCCGGGCAAAACTTCCCTCATATATCGCGTTTGCCCGTTTTTATTAGCCCAGGGCGTTAAAATCGATTTTGTTTCAGATTAAAAATCAAGAGATAGAGTTAATGTTGAGATATGGCTGATTACAATACATTCCACTGTCGACAGTTTAAAGATACCTCCCCGCGTGTATAAACTGCGTGATTTGATGATATACTTATTTAGACTAAACATATTCAAACTAATTAATCTATCAAACATTTGCTTCAAATCCCTACAAAACTTTGCATAAGCGACGAGCTACTCCAAGCTATAAAAAAAATATTTTTAGAAGCTATGTTTGTCACCAAACTTGATTGAGGGAGGACTTATTTTTCAGAATGTAATTGTGGCCCTAAGTAAATTCTTTAATTAATTTCTGCAACTTCGCTTTCCGCCGTTTAACTGCAGAGTCGGTTATTATAGTCCAAACCCGCCTAACCATTCGATCAGGAAATAACTACCGCTCCCCTAGTCAAGCTGACAGACAATAAGCCGTCGGGTTGTAAGATGGACAGTGTTAAAATTCCATATCTATAATACAAAATTTTCCATGTTTGTATTGGAAATAACCAACCGATAAATACTTTTGTGAGACTGGATCTTTAAATCGAAAACAAAACAATTGACTGAGAGAATTTAATCATATATATTTTGCTTCATTTATCGCATTCACTAATGGAAGTAATACGTCAGATTAACCTAATTCAATACTTTATTTTGACCTATATCAAAGAGATTTAGCTTGATTTAGATATTAAAAATGCATCAGTTTAGTTTCGGACTAACAGGGCTGCTATTGATAATTTAACGATTTGTACTCTTAACACATCTGTACTCTTAAAGATACATTAGTGAAGAGCTAAATTTGCCTATAGCAGGTCTTTCTTTGGGCTTGAAATGTTTTCTAAATTATTAATTAGACACTAATTAACTGATCCATGCCTTAATCAACTCTTGGTGGCATTAGATTTTTCCGATATTAAACAGATTAAAACATTTCAGCGATACTTTGATTTAATCAATATGGCGGGTTCCAGCGTCTGTCAAACCTTCAAATGCCAATACCTTCGCTTTCAATAGAGTAATTTGAATGAAAATTTCAAATTATTCATTTTACATCATCTACTTTTGAACTATTATAGCAAGAATGACTAGTTCTTATCTATATATCTAGCATAATGTAACTTTAAATGATTTGTACTATATCTAATTTTGTATTAATTGGTAGGACATATTTTGACTGATTTGTACTATCTAATAATATTATGATTGGTAGCATATTATATATTTGGACTGTATTAAAGCTTTCTGATCTGCTTGGTAAGTGATTTAAAAAAAAAAATTGGGTAGATCGTTCGAACAATGAACTGTTGTTCTTGGGTTTGACCAGTTAAGATGAAAATAGATCGTGCGTAATAAAAGATAACACATGCTACAATACTTACATAATTAATATACGCTACCAACGCATGTGTCAGTTTCCTTAAAACTTTTGGCCAAGAATACAAATATGATCTTTTGAATTGAAATAACACAAATTTCACACTTAAAGCTTGTTTGTCATCGCATATCTGTTTCAATTTTCACACTATAAACGAAACGTGTAGCAATTTTCACTTCCGTCGAAACACCAACTTCTACTTTGCCATGGGAACGTTGTAACCATTGAAATTTATTGGTAAGTGAAGTTGGCCCCCTGTTCTATAACACTGACAAGGAAAGGGGGAACCCTGCCATCAAATCCTGATAAACCTTCTTGGCCAATGCCAGAGGCGGATTTAAGGGGGGGGGGGCGCAAGGGGCCCCCCCCCCCCCCTTATTTTCGACAGTGCCCTTTTTACTTCTGAAAGTGCCCTTTTTTACTTCTAAAAGTGCCTTTTCTCAGACCCAAATATGTCCAAAAATATCAGCCAAATAGCTCTTGGAATTGCTACAGATGCAAGGAACAGGGATGTAGCCACCCCAGGCGGCACTATTTTCTGCCGCCAAGCACAAAGAAAAAATCGAAAAAAGCCGCCCAGTCGTATTTAAACCCCCTCGACTTCGTCCTTCTCTGCACACAAACTCAGCGCTCGAAATTTACCACGGCAAACGACAAAGCCATGATAAAAGACTACACAAAGCATGTCTGCCACGGCATTATTTATTTTTGTGTGCCGTAGTAGACCCTATCATCCAAATTTACGGCACTCCAATGTTAAAGTTTTAGATGTCGTTAATGGTGTCGTACGTTCGGTTTTACGATCAATTTTGAAGGTACTGTTTAAATCTACGGTTAATCCTAGCCTATCCACAATGTCAATGTTTCTTCAGGACACTAGCGTTAGCGACTCAACTTCTTATTTACTGCGATTCGAATATCTTCAAAGTACGTTTAGTCATTCTACACCGCTGCAATATCCGGCAATGTCCCCATATCAGGGGCGGATATTAAATTGTTTTAAATCATTCAGTTTATAAACATTTGGTTCACGAAATAGAATTAATCTGAACAATTATTTTCTTTTTTCGTGATGTCTTTTACAGTTTGATATCAAATGAATTTCGTCTTCTACGTCTTGACATAATTGCACAAACGATCGTTTACGTCTAATTTTAAATATCTCCGTTACAATTTTCAATTTATGTGTGCTTATTCTTAGATTTGTTAGTGCTTTTCTGTGTTTTCGATTTTTTATCACTTCTAGATAATTCTCATAATTATTTTTTTTATATTTGCATAATTATATATATAGGCCAATATATAAAAATGTATTTAAAGATTTATTTAATTCAATTTAAGATTAAGAAATTATCCAGTTGCATTGACTTCGGACTGGGACAATTTCATCATGGTCCGTCATCAAGGTCATTATATGAATTAAAATCAAACGCAAGGATAGTCAGAATTGGTTTTTGACACTTCACAAGCAGGTTTCAGGGGGTCCGGTGGGGTCAGTTTAATCAACGATGACCTGTCCGGTATTTGATTGACATGCCAAAGTCAACTGAGTCCAGTTTAAACACCGACCACAGCTGGCTCAAGGCTCAATACAATGTCCAGCTAGTGGTCGGGTTTGTTTGTAAGGTGTTGGAGGAATTTGCCCGGGTTATTCAAATGGTTCAAACAGACGAGCACTAGTGGCAGTGACAACTAATTTACCGGTTAACGTGTATTTGTTAGAAATAAAAATAGAAAGTCGGTTGAGTCATTGTTTTAGTTTGTTTGTGATTTGTTGGTTCTTGGTACTCGATAAGACGCCAATCGGTCTCTTTGGTTCGATAAGTCCACCCATGCTATATCGGTGTCCGATCTATGCCTATTGGCTTTATCTGCTGTCAGCCATATGTACCGAGTGCTTGCCATTGTTATAATAGCAGCAAACTACCTTACACGGATTATTTTCTCTAGAAATTAATAATTCCCACATAATTAACCCAAAAATACGTTTGTTTAACGACATTGATCATAAAATATTTAAATTTAAAATTCTCGTCACACCATTCACAATAAAACCTAGAATTTCTATTATTTAAAAAAAAAGTGTATGTTTTGAGTTCTTTTTCAATTGTTGATAGTTTGCTATGAATAAACTAGCGTGGTTTCGAATCCCCGGTTGTGCGTGGCAAGGGGTAGGGTCGCCTGCCCAGCCTCGTGGGTTTTCCCCGGGTCCTCCGGTTTCCTCCCACTGCTGAAGACCGCTACATGCAAACGAATTATTGAAATAAAATTAAACCATATGTTAGTCCCGAAATGACCTAGTGTGTGTCGAATGGACGTTACCCCCCCTCTCTCTCTCTCTCTCTCTCTCTTGCTATGGATAAGAAGATGAGCTAAAAACGGTTGTAAGTAGCGAAATACTTTTTTTTCTTCCTATTAAGACGTCAAAATTTGTATCACACATTTAAGATGTGGTGGTTTAAAAATTTGGGGCTTATTTCATGAAATTTTAACTAAGATAAATCCAAATTTTAATAATTTGATTGGATAATATTAAATTGATTTTATTGCTTAGCCAATCAAAATTGAAATATCAACTAAAATTTGGATTTTATCTTAAAGTAGCTAAGTCTGTAACTCAAAGCATCCAAAATCTTACAAGTTGAAAAAGCGTATTATTTGTAAATTCGGATCGTTTACCATAGTGCGTTCCAGCGTCACTTGTAACAAGAACGAGGCTATATAGACATATTCCACAACTCCTGTCAAATTGTATCGTCAATGTCATATCTTATCTGGTGGGCATGCGCAATAGACTGGAATAACCAGACACTAGAAATTGAACTTCGGCTGAGACAAATGCCGTATTTCGATGGGCATAGCCGATTTGAAATTAGTGTCAAAACGGAAACAATTAAATGTAAATCAGTTTTAGACAATCAGATTACATTATTATATGCGATCCATTAGGGTCAATTTCTAGGTCCTAAATATTACCGATTTAGCTCCTTTAAGTTAAGATTTCGAGAAACAGGGCCCTGGTATATTATCTCGTGTAACCTGTGCAATTTGGGATTCAGTCACTGATAGGCGAAAACGTCGAAACCCGTGCGAAAATGTCCCCATAGCCAACTTGCAAACTGTATGGATGTCCGTTTTCTTTGGGATGTTCCAGTAAGGTGAAGGGCGCATCGAACGATCATAAATTTCAGGGGAAGTACGCGATTTCGATTCCTGTGAGTTGACGAGGATTAATGAAACAACCCCGCCTTGGTATTCTGGTCCTTTCACTCAGCTGACACCCCTTGTTCGACGCCAAATCCACCCACCAACCAAAGCCCTTGGTGCAGAAATTCAGGGACACCCTTGAAAATATATAGAAAATTTACGCTTTTTTAAACTATTAATGTTGTAACTAACTGGGAAAAGAACGAACCAAAAATAATATAAAAATTTAAATCAAATTTCCAGTACTCTGTCGGGACCCCATCTGTAAATCCCAGTGGTTCATTTTATTATTACTGCATGATGTGCCTGGTCGCCAACTCTTTTGTGAATATCAGTTTTGTCTACTTCATTCTTTCAGAATGTTTACAACAAAATCGTATCACAGTTTTCCATTCCTTTACAGCTGAACACATATTTCATCCCTCCCCCTTTGCATACTGTAAGTTGTAACTGCTTTGTTCAGTGCCTGTGCTCAGTTGATCTTTTATAATTAATATATTTTTATATTTATTACCCCTTCAAAAATTCAAAATCTTGAAAAACCATTATTCTACCAACTCTATGAAATATAAACTAAAACATAGGTTTCGGGGAAGCGAATCCCTGTAATTTCCATAAATATTCAAAGGGTTCATTTATGGATATTTCTCGTATGCACTTACATACCCCCCCCCCCCCCCAACAAGTGTCGTTCCGCCCCCACCCGAGGGCACCGCGGCATATAACAATCTGATTAACACATTAATAATTATCAATCCTTAATTTATGCTAATTTTAATTGACATAATATAAAGATCATTTTAATGTAAACTGGAACCATCCCAGAAATTAACGAAATTAATGACCCTGACATATATATTATAGGATTCTAGGTAAATTGTGTTACTTATATAACCAAACTTTTTTTATTCCTCTTTATATTAATCATATTAACACCCTTATGATCTCAGTGATTAGCAGCAATTATTCGTTTAACCGTCACTATCACTGATGACATGGGTACGAGTAAATTACCTCTCAATATTAACAGTATATTTAACTTCTGTAAATTAAATTCAATAACAATTTATTTAATTATCAAAAAAAAAAGGTGTTCGAAGTAATTATCTAGATAAAACATATTTCCTTTTTAGTGTAAATGAGTACCTACCAGTTTGTGTTACTTCGAATGGTGTAAGCAACACACGTGTTATATTGAACGTGACCTTAAAGGTCAGTTATGTTGTACATAATAAAAAGAAATCTTTCGCATTACCGCTAGGAAACAGCTTGCGTTTTGATTTAAAAGTATGGACTTCTAATTACATTGACATCACCGAACTAACTATCTGAAAATGTTTCCAATGGGGGGACACTCTTGTCATGAATAAACTGTCAACTCATTTATTATCACATCTATCATAAGGTCTGTCATTGGGTCAACTGTAGAGGTTTCGATTCCCCGTATGTACGTGAGTAAGGTCGCCTAGTTAAATCTTTGTATATGATATGAATAACCTATCTGGTATGTTTGCCATAACAAGTGTCATGTAGGAGGCATGGCATGCTTACCAGCCTTGCCCATAATACAATTTAACAAGTTTATTTCATTTTGGAATACCCTGGGCTAGCAGTCCTTTGTACTTTTTCCATGACAATTTCATTGATTATTCGACCATGGTCTCTAATTTCAACCATAATCATCAATTATATATCTTATATTTTATGTCTATTGTAAGTAAGGTTGTTATTATTGGATTCAAAGATAAATAATTCAACCGACCCTTGATCTTGCTTTACAATATAAATTATACACATTAATTAGTGCTATAGACCAGGCAGCCATTACTGACAATCATTAAACACAAAGACAATGCTGTGGACATTTTCTTCGATTTTTAATTTGAGATAGAAGCTAATTGGTAGTTTAGGACTGGACATTAGAAACGGTTGAGTGATTAGAGGACGATGGCAATCATATCAACGGGATAATGAGAGAGAGAGAGAGAGAGAGAGAGAGAGAGAGAGAGGGAGGGGGTTTAATGCTCACTCGACAACAACCAGGTCATTTCGGACTAACATATTGTTTTAAATTTTATTCAATAATTCGCTTGCGCGTAGGGGTCTTTAGCAGAGGGAGGAAACGGGAGGATCCGAAGAAAATCCACGAGGTTGAACAGACGACCCTACTCCTTGTTACGTACAACAGGGGAAGGGAAACCATGCCAGATGACTCAATGACAGACCTTATGATGCAGGGGATTTTTATACCTATAGTTACTGTTCCAGCGAAATTTCAGGCGACACAACAGGGTAAAATTATACCATATCTTAGTGTTGCTTGCGGGTACTAATATTCCTGATTTGTCTGAAATTAATACGCCTTCGATTATCTGTCTGATAGGGTTATGGAGCTAGCTTGTTTGTTGATATCCCCCAGGGTCAATCTTAATTATGACCCCTAGTGAAGTTGTGCTATCACGAATTGTGTGACAGTCGCTTTTCGTGGAATTTCATAAAACCAGGCTCTTAAAACCAAAATATTTATTTTCACTGATAAACGAGCCATTTCTCTCTGCTATTGCATTGGAAGTATAGGGTCAAGCTTAATTATGACTCCTAGTGCAAGTTGTGCCATCACGAATTGTGTTACGACCGTTTTTCTCAGAATTTCATCAAACCAAAACATCTATTTTCACTGATAAACGAACCATTCATCTCTGCTATTGTATTGGAAGTAGCGCCTTACACCAACCTCACCCCACCCCTCCTCTGCCAACTTGGTTTGCCCAGGACTATTGATGTTTTCTAATGTTTTAAAAACTGTTAGCTAAAAAAAAATGGTCTCGTCAGCGACAATAATACAATTCACACGTTTTATTAACAGATTTCCTTTAGTAGCCGTTAACCTAGCTCATAGTTGAAGAAAACGTCGATATCCGGAAAATACGTATATACACCACTTGGCCGCCCATCTCCGGAGAAATGCGACAGTGAAATTAGCCCTGGTAGCGATAAGACAGCGTCATATCGATTTTAATACTACAAGTCACTGGTTAATTCGGCTAGGGATTAAGCCTTCTTTATATGAAGGTGTAGAGTTTCCGCCTGGGTCATTATTAGCTGTTACCACCCTGCAGTATGCCCGAGTTCTCCTAATTTATCAAAGTTAACCAGACGAAAGTTTATTGATTTCCTGGTCAAACCAAGTTTACTGTTTAAGATGATAGTGCAAATGACGAATTAGAGTCAAGGTGTCGTGTAGCAGAAATACTACAGTTAAACCCCCTTGTCCACAATGTTTTTTTAGCTACCCCAATCTGGATGGACCAACAAATCGAAGTTGTTATTACCCCTCTCGACACGAACCCCCAAAATAACTCGTATATTAAAGACGCAGTTTGGTGTCTTAAACTGACTGAAAAGTTCTAAGCCTGACAAGGATAGATCAGTTGGGATAAATCAACCTTTTGCCTACAACAAGTACAATCATTTAATGAATCATAGGCATAATAAAAGTAACTGTAGTGTTATTAATTGTCCAGGTCATGTTGTGGGCAGAAATGAACAAAACTGGCTTTAGGGCAGTCATCAAGTACCTGCAACTGAAAGGACTGACCCCAACACAGATACATGCTGGCATTCATTTCCACTTTAGGGGATGATGCCCCTTTCTTTTCCACAGTAAAAATGTGGGCTGCAGAATTTAAGCGTGGCAGAGAGTGTCTTGACGATAACCCGCGTTCAGGAAGGCCATCAACAGTAACCAGTCAAGAAAACATTACCCGGTTGCATGACATGGTAATGGCTGATCCACGTTTGACCACTCGACATATTGCCAATATTGTGGGCATCTCTCATGAAAGGGTCGAGCACATTATCACCAACGAGTTGAGAATGACAAATGTTAATGCAAGGTGGGTGCCAAAGCTCTTAACTGTGGATCAGAAACTTGTCGGATTCTAGACGTCCAATGACAATATGTGCCGTTTTGAAGCAGATTCTGATAATTTTTGGGTTAGATCTGTCGTTATTTTCCGTGTCATTACATGACAAGTGGCGGAATAAAATTTCTTCCTGATCGGCATCCAGACACTGCAATATTATTGGCAAAAGTGTGTACCCCTTAACGAAATTGCAACCATCGGCTTATAACTTTTCAGCCAGCCCTCGTAGTCCTGTCTTGGATTGACAAATATAGTTCGCATGCAAGACACAGTCAGATGTCTTGATCTAGCTAAAATTGTTCGTATTAAAGCACAGTCAGATGTCTTGTTCTAACAAAAGTTGTTCGTATAAAAGCACAGTCAGGTGTCTTGTTCTAACAAAAGTATTTCGTTCGTATTTAAGAACAAAGGGGGTGTTAATCAAGAAACTTGTCTCAAACTCTACCAGACAAATGGACTTAAGTATGTATTTGAAAACTTATCACATTATACAGAGACTAGAATTGTTGGAGCTAAACAGTTGTATTCATTGAACTATAATATCTGGGGCTTCGGTTTAGAGAAACGGTCATTTCACGACAACCTGGCGCTGCTTTTTTTATGGATTTTTTACCCCGTTGCCCAACGTTGTTTTAGGACAAGTTTCTTCCTCACCCAGACTCTTAACTTAACAGGGCTTCCCCTTGAAAGCGTCAGATCTACTTCATCGATCGCGAAATGTTCATAAAACGTGTTATGTTAATGTTTGCACTTCCCTGTCTTCAATGTATTACAGCGACTTTATTATCGCGCCTATTCTATTATTTTCCAATATTCGCCTTAACACAAAACTCTTGACGTTAACAGCCGTTGGTGCTAGAAATTAATTATTACTGCCTCAACAAAATATGCTATCGCTTGCATCTGACCGAATTTCTTTGTCTCAGGACAATGGCATGTCACATCTTTTTCACATGTCATAGGGAAAACACTGACAGTGCCACAACGAGAGTGGATCGATTTCTAAATCACCTTTCTTCTGTGTGTCTCTCTCTGTAATATTAGTGCTGTGGCCCTGAAGACAGGAGCCAGTCAGCTGTTTCCTCAAGGAAGAAACACGGTATGCTACGATCAATACCGTTCACAGAAACCCGGTTAACTAACAGGATTGAACGACAGACACAACATTGCGAGCCACAGAACATGCCTTACTTTATAATATACATGTCAGATGACTGGATCGATCAAGCTAATAAAACACGAGACGCGAACAATGAGTACAGCTGGCGTAATACCTTTAAATGACAGGCTATATTCGTGGATGATCGGAAGAATCCCACGGATTATTTACTCAATTACAGGCCTGGGACAGCACTCAGCAGAATAGGCGGTCGATGATGCCAGAACCATCCGTTTCAGGCTGAGTTAGCTTCACCAGAAATTGTCAATATTTTGCAGACAGCGCAAGCCTGGTATCCTCTGCGGAGTTCTTGTTCATATTACTCTCTGATAATAAAGAATGCATGAATAATAAACTAATTTTCTTCTATCGGAGTTGTTTTACGATATTGTGCCTTTGTGACATAATGTTATCATAAAAAATAAAACCGTACAAGCATCGGTCAATGAATGACATGGGCAAATGTCCCTTTCCTGTTTTTTCGGTGAGCGTTTTTAAAAGTCAATGACCAAAGGGGCATTGCACAACAAATTGATCATTGCCTAATTAGAAGAGATTCTAGATCTTCGCTTGAATTAGAATTACTACTATAATACGCATTAATTATTACCATATCATTGTGTCGTTGGTGTATTTTACAGTTTGAAGGACGTCATGAAATAATTGTGAATTCTGACCTTCAAACAGAATCAAATTGGCCCAAAAAATATTTTATATTAGATTGCGATACCGGCATTAGTCAAATACCTGTGTGTTGAATGGGGGTTAATTCAATTTGAAGGGGAACGTAAGTTAAGACATCGTTTTGTTAATACCTTTGAGGGCCTCCACTACATGAAGATACGACCGGTTGTGGTAGAAGGTCGCGTCAGAGGTCTTACGAGCGGTTTTTGGCCCTATGACGTGACTGACGTCAGACATCTGATTAACCAATCAGCTTTGATGATTCTAGTGGGTTACCCACGGTTCTGTGCACATCACGCCCAAAACTCGCCGTAACAGACTATTGCATCCACCAAGGACAGCATACACATTTAAAAAAAAGTTGATCGTACAATTATAACATAACATCTGCGTCGATCCTGTATGGATGTACAATCTGATACAATTATGGTAAGTCTAGAAGGACCGAAAGATGTTCGGTATATATATACATTTGTAGCTGGTAAGGTTAGTCATATCGATGGACACTATAAAATGGTATCTATAATTTCTAGGGCTGCGTGGGTATTGATTTTAAAACGTTATAAAGTCAGTTTTATCAGACAACAGTCTGCTCTATAGATTATATTCTATGTGAGACATCATTAAATATTGAAATGTATTCCACAGAAACATCCAGTGGCCAATAATCGAACGACGCCATTTTATTTTATTATTGCAATCACCCCAGGAAGAAATTTTAAATCAACGGAAAAATTAATGACATGTTGGGGTTTGTTTGTGGAAATAGCTGTAAAACAATAAATTGAGTTTTGGTCTCTACCGATTACGACAACACCATACGTCCCGTTATAATCTCTATTTTTATCATTGCTATGATAACGTCGCTAGGTAATAAACAGTAATGGTGTTCCGTAGAATAATTGTGACCTGCGTATATCATTACTAAAGTCGGCACGATAATAAAAACATGGTCTCTATTATCCATTTCATGATTAATTAAAGTTGAGCAGCAAATCGGATCATAATCCAGTAAATATCGCAGGCTAGCGAGAACATCGAGAGTTGATTATGGTCTGGATAAGTGAATTAAAGTCTATTAATAATTTAGATAACATTTAATGCGGGGGGGGGGGTATGTCGAGGAACAGTGTATCATAGTTTTTGGGATGGTACAGAGACCCGAGGCAAAATTTTCATGCATGGTGTATATGTCCGTCTTCAATAGCCCAGATGGAGCAGACAGGTAGGACGTTAAACCCCACTCCATTATTGTTAAAAGGTATGCTATTTAAATATCTTTTTAAACAGCGTATACGTTTATATCTCAACTGTAATTATAAAGCTATATTCATGGTCCCAGTATTTGCCGCCTCGGGCTCTCATACCCGAACCCTGACTAAACCCCCATCATTTATTATCTTTCGGAAGTGACATTACAAAATATCCCATAAACATGTCCTTTTTGATAGAATATTCAGGCCTCTTAATTAATTACCCACGTTTTTACTTTCTTTTTACGAAATACACCCCAAAAAAGCAACATTTTAGTATATTGGGTATATCTACAAGCGTTTTATAACAGTAATCGTATACTTTCGCCAGGAGGGGATGGCAATCCAGAAATTAGCTGCCGAGCGCAGTCAGGTGAAATTAATTCTAAACTCTGCCCCCTTAAACTATTGAGGGCTTCCGCAATTTAAGAAAACTCACGGGAAACGTGTCATTTTTTCATCAGACTGTTAGACTGTTTTCAATATTTTATTTTCTATTCAGTCGTAGTTTGGAAAATGGTAATTGTATCCTTTTGGGGTGGGGTATTCGAAACCCATGATCCCCATCGTCTGTGTTCTCCCTTGTTTTTACTAGCAGTTCAAGCATGCAGATGAGAAACTGGATTAGATAGATCTTTCATTTGTTTGAGCCAAGAGAAATATAATGCCGTCACTGCTGGATTTCAATACGCAAAGAAGTCGAGGATTTATTAAGTATACGGCATAATTGCCTCTCAAACATTTGCTGTACAAATGTCAACAGGTGTTCTTTCTGAGACTAACTGTTGAAGACTTTGTGTCTCACCAATCCTTTGTTGGGTTAAAATCATGTCAGGGAATTTTTTTCATGCAAACTGTCTTATTTAGTCTCATAAGGACCTAAATTATCATACTTCTATGTCATTTAACCGTGCAAAGTGACTCATTCTAATATTTTTATTCAAGGAAATTCATCTGACTTACTTCTGACATCACACGTCAAGCTATTATAATTAAAAGCTCCGGGGCTATTATATTAAAATATTGAGTTATTCAAAACATAAATGGAGGAATTTAATCGGAGTAAACTATTACCGCTATATAGGAGTGTCGCCTGTCTAATCCCATTCGTTTTTTTTTTCAAAATAACTGCTAGAGATTTAAATGTGATTAGGCAAGACAAGATGGACATATTGTGTGATTATCGTATGTTTTTCCCGCGTCATGAGCAACGTAATTAACAAAATTTAATTTATGCTTTCTGGTGGGTTTGGGTATTTTACGCGTGTATTTGTTGTAAGTGTAATGGAGTAGGTGGGTTTCAATTACCGTTACAAACCGGGCCCATATCTACAGGGGGGCGTGGGGGGCATGGCCCCCCGCTTAGAACCATTATAAACCATATTTTGTACTTATCTAAACTAGTTCGCCCCCCTACCGAAAGGTAATCCCCCCCCCCCCCCGCTCAATGGTGTCTAGATACGGGCATGTTACAAACTTGAGGCAGGCCTTTATGTGGGCGTTACCATTGCAGTCGCCTTTCTTGTGACAGTGCCTAGTCTAGTCTTCCAAAAATGACCAGAGGCCAGCTTCCGTCCTAGTTACAAAGTGAACCGAGAAGTAGTGAACAATAACTATATTGCTTGTAACATTATATTTACGGGGATATTAGAATTATTCATTCAATAAATAAAATTATGCGTGATAAACTGGTCCATCAATCCGTCCCGTCAACTGAGTCACCTTGTAAGTATTGATTGAGATCATCTTCCTTATTATATGGGACTCGTGTATTAATAGCCCACATAGGTACCATACATCGCCCACTCGGGATTTTAAATAGAAGCCTGCATATTCGAAATATAGATTGACAGGCAACGGAATATACATCCGACATCAGTAAAGACCCGCACAACTCATAAACGTTGAAAAAAGATCAGATCATAATGATATAAAACGGGGGTTTAGCGCTGTACTGTTCTGTACCGATCGAAGACGGGCATACGTCATACGGCTATGAGAGTCATTTTGTCCGGACAACGGCGCTACAGCCTTATATTGAATTCCAATTGCAGCGGTTCTTTTACGTTCACCCCAATGTGTAGCCTATAGTCCTATGGGACCCAAAATAATAGGCCTACGTTTTCCATTACCAGGTTCTTCTTCCTAAACCACTGACAACGGGGAACCACGCCGGAAAATCACGATAAATTTTATCGGAATTTCATATCAGCATACAAAATAACAAAACAAGGCAAAAAATATCCTTGGGCTATAGCCTATTTATTATATACATTTCCGGTGAAACATTCCTTTCTGCCAACATCAGCGAAGAAAAGATATAACAAACCCCATAATATATTCACTTTTAACGTCTATTACAATCCAATTATAACTCTGAAATCTGAATAAAAAATAATTAATTTTGATTTACAGATAGAAGCCAATAAAATCCGTCTTTATTTGCGTCTTTATATTCTCTGGTGTACACAAATCTATCCTACTATCTGTTTGAACAAATTATTACGCCTATCCGTCAATTGACTCACAGAATGAAATGATTTTCCTGTCCTTTGTTGCCAATTCAACTACAAAGCCAGCCTAGATTCGCTTCAAAGCTTATGAATGAGTACTTTGGTGTAACCGGATTCCGTGCTAGTTTGACCTTTCATTCAGTTGATGGGATATCCCCATAGGGAATCCCGCGTGCCCTGAATCGGTATAATTCTATAATTACATAGATACGCATGCGCGATATTTACTGTTACTTCGTCTGCGCATGTATACACAGTGCTCGGTATCAGATGTTTCCCCATGGCGGCCACGAAAAGGTTGTGTACCTTGCGCTCTCAAAATTCTTACGGTGAAAACGGACACAGGATTAATGGATTTAATTCAAAAAAGGAATACGGGAAAAATGTGGAATCTTTACTTGACATATCGGCCAAAGTTGTGGCGGAAAATATACCATTTCAACGGATTGAACAGCAACACGATCGGATACCCGAGCCAGTTCAAAATAGGATAGTATATTGGTCGTTTCCCCGAAATGAACGCGATATTTGTATGTATTCATCTTATGCACATTCAGTGAAGGACAGCTGCGAAAGCCAAAAGTTGCCTTTTTACCAAGGGATTAAATTATTAGAAAGTGGTGCTGTTGGAAATGTTTTACAAATAGGTAAGCAGGACAGTGAAAATTCCTCTTCTTTCCCCACATCGATCTGCCCATTATGAATCCAGTATGGCTCGTCGTCTGTCGAGACTGGTTGATAGCAGATCGTTGGCTTGCATTCGCTTTGCCTTGTTTGCTTGTTGGAGAGGAAACGATATGGGCAAGTCATCATTTCACTGTGTAAATGGTCTCCCATATTTTAAACATGTGTCAACTTAATCATTTCATTTCCTACCAACCATTTGCCAGCCATAAGCTCGCTTTATTTATTTCACAAACTTAACGGTACTCAACTGCAAACTAAATTGTGCTCACCAAAGTGAACGGATCGTTGGGAAATGGATTTAAAATAGGGTAAATTTATCGTGCTCGTCGCACACTGTTTGTCCTTCCTAGCGTGCAAAATGTACATGTCCCACACCTATCAAATTTCCCCTTTTTATGTGCACTTGTGAATTAAGGAATAAACTTTTGTTTGCCTGGCCAAAACATTTCCTTTGAAGAAGAATTCAAACGGACAAACGCCCCACTAAATCCATTTAAACCCCCTTTGCTCACAAAAGTTTTACTTACGTAGTCCTTTGTGTATTGGATTTTATAAATCTTTATAGAAGTTTGGCTTCTTATGATAAGCCTAAAAGGTTATAGATCAGTCTATATATTATAATCGTTTTCAACTGAATACCTCCTTTCTTGTTAAAAATTCAATTATGGCAACAGGATGGACCCCCATTAATTGATTTAAAGCCGGCAGAGTTTAGCCAGTGACTACATGTAATGTATGGCCAAATCCATTTAATTCTCAGTAATTTATGGAATGTAATTTGAATAGTCAGTTCAATGAAGCCATGAGCAGGATGCCTTTTTTTATTGTTTGATCTTTGTCAAATGAGTTAGAAACACAGATAACAATGTTTTTACTACACATTTATTTTATCCTGCATTATGATGAATTTAATGATTAGGTTTCCAGTGAGTATATTGCAATTTGATTTTCACACATGTAGAGCAGATTGATTATATTTACAGAAGCATTAAGTACTCATACACTGAAATGGTTTCTATTAGATTGTATATTGAAGATAATGTACATTATGGAAGATCAGATTAAGAGCTGGCAGTTCTCACTATATAATAGTTAAAAACTAGATAATGTAAAGGGAATGGAATATGCTGAACCAAGATATAAGTGATTAATTTTTCAGCTTAGGCTAGGTCATCATCACTAAAGTCAGTGTGATGAAAATCACAGTCTTGATTATCCATTTTTGATAAAAAAATATTAAACATCTATATGAGCTTTGAGCAAGAGATAGGATCTAAATTCGGTGACAATCCAACACCTAGATGGCAAGGAGAGATAATTAAGGTCTTTTCATGTTAATAAATGCCTAAAGAAAGACCTGCAATGGGCAAATTTAGCTCTTGCATAATGTATGTTAAACTTGCATAATATAATGTATGTTAAACTGTGTTAATTGGAACCAGTTGTCATGTGTATGTAAATTTTTTTTGAGATTTAAAAACCTTCAGTAGCACAATTTTGATTAATAGAAGAGGACTCCCATGTCCTTATTTTAAAAGCGTCTTTCTAATGATAATAGGCCTGTCCTACATGTTCTACATACTCAGGTTTTAAAAGATTGAGTGCTATAACATTTTGAGATTTTGTAAGCAGGTTCAAACAGCATGGCATGTACATGATATGATAATATTATTGGACTTAAAATGCACAATTTTTGCACATAATTGAGCGTGAATTGTGTTGTGTTTACCTGGGCTCTTGGATTGCTCCGTATTAACTAGGTCATAATAAATTCCAAATGATTTAAGAAGTATTTGTTGGTTATACATGGGAAGTATTGCGCAAACCATAGAAATATATACTGACATATTTCTATGCGCAAACAGTTTCTGTGTGATACAGTGTAGTATGGATGCTTACCACCATGTATATTTGGGTATTACCCTATATTTGACTGTGGAATACACTTATTGTACACATACATACAGAATGTGTATTGATCAATAACTCACACTTGAGAACATTGTGTATTGTAAGGTGTGAGTTATATGTGTAATCACTATGGGTTATTGGAGATCAGATTGTCCTTTATGAATTTTTTTCTCATCAAGGATAAATGAATGTTCAACCTACTATGTGAAGTACTAGACAAGTTAGGACATTAAACAGTAATTCCATGACCATCCATGCCTTTATATTTTTAAAAGAAATTTCAACCTTATTTTTGATCATTCACCAGATATGCTATTTTTGTCAAACATGCCAACACATTGTTTCACTAAACACTAGCAAAGACATTGAATTTGATTGAGATCCCAAATATGTTGTCCAGAGTGTTATTTTGGGTGTAAAATGTATTTGAACAGAGCTGTGTGTGTGGGATCATATGGTCTGTTGTTAAGTCCGTTTTTTGTCCTCCCAATATTAAGCACCTCTGTGTGCAACCGAATTATTGAAATACATTAGCATCATGTATATATGTTAGTCCTGAAATGAGCTAGTTTGTGTTGAAGGATAACTTTAACCCCACCTCTATAGACCTCTACAATATACAGTTAATAGTTTAATACATGTAAATGTATGTATCAGAGAGATGGAAATATTAATAGATCAAAGTCAGCTTTTAAAACTGGTAGAACCAGTATGTATATAACAGTGTTGATGTTAAATTACACTGGTAGTGACAGATGTAACACATTTACATTTTATAGTGTGAAACATCCTGACTGGTCACTAGTCCTCTAAATTTTATATCATACAGAATACATGTATTCCTATTTATACACCTCGGTGAGGTATATTGCTATCACCCCAGATGATAATTCTGCCAATTACATAATGTGTACGGTACCTTAAACATGGGTATGTTTGCACAGAGGCCAGAATAGTTTTTAGAATAAAACTCAGATGTGTATGTACCCAGGACGTTATTCATACCATTTTACATACTAGTACATGTACTAAGGTGCCCAGTGGTGGGCAAACTTTTAAGGTAAAGGGCCAAACACAAAGTATTGAAACAAAGCAGGATCAAACAAGCATATCAGTTAAGCAACTAATTCACTGACACTGCAAGGTGTGCAAGCTATGGATTATTTTATCCTACAGAAAGTAACACCTGTTTAAAGTTTAGGCCCATCAATAAGCAATTTCTATTTGTTATATCTAGAGATAAAATTATTCATTAATTTTCATAATGGAAGGGTTTGGCAGGCCGGATGCCAAGACTTCGTGGATCGGATTTGATCTGTAGGCTGTAGTTTGCCCGCCACTGTACTAACTGGAGACAATGTACATGTATACCCATTAAGGTCTGACTTTTTAAATTTATTTTATATAAAGTCAGCGAGACAACACGGAACGAATGGCTTATCAAGATTGGCATGTACATATAGATTCTATTCAGAATATGCTGCATGTACATGTACATTCATGTAAATCTGAAATCAGCCAAAACATTTGATACTTTTTTCGAAACATCTGATACTACTTTGACATGGTTTAAAAAGTTATTTGGCACCTTTCCCTGGCTGGGTTATGTACTGTACTATTAATAAACTACTTTGTGAATTTATATTTATAGAGTTTGAATTAGTTTCGGTATTATCTGTTCAGAATGGTAAATTACAAGGATAAGTACATGTAAACCTTTATGTAAATGTAGTAATTTATATGAATATTAATGGTTGGATGCTTACAACTCAACCTTTGATTGCATAATTGTTGGATTGGAATGAAACTCAACAAAGTTCTATAAAGTTATAACCACTGACTAGTATTCTTACTCGCAAAATGTTTAGTACTAAGTGTACACCATAGTTATGCATTCACAATTTCAATAATCTACAAGGAAAGGATTTAAAACAATTCAATAAGAGCATGGTCCGTTATTTTTCACAAATTAGAGATGTGATATACATGGGTAAAGAAAGTGTTAAATAGTTCTATACTCATTATTGTAATTGTTTATAATTAGGGTTTCACACTGCGAAGCTTGTGTGAAACACTATTGTTTTTGTTAAAATTATTATTCTTTTTATTATTCTTCTTCTTTTGTTTTGAGTAGATCTCAGCAACTGTTTGTCGAATCGTTACGATTTACTTGGTTTCACTGGGAAAGTAGGTGTGACTTAGAGAATAAAGCTATTTTGAACGCTCTGCGACAATGCGAAATGTCCGAAATCACATGGTTTAAATTCACATATTAACGAAAATCATACGGTCATTACTCATTTAGATACCATAAAATTGTTCTCCTTGGGTGTTCTCCTTTAAATTCGGAATGTTCATGTACATGTTAATACAATTGAAAGCCAACCACTGTATTGCTCCTATTAAAGGCATTAATGTTAAATTCAAGCATTTTTCACAAAATTAATTTGAATTTTTCAATCTATACAGAAATAAATAAGTATTTTTTTTAAAATATAAACTTCCCTGTTTGAGTAATTTTCTTTCCTTCAATTCAAATCATGACACTTTACAGAAATACATTACCTTGACACATTCTCTAAAATGACGTAAAATACCTTTATTTTGGGATATCATATAAATATTTTATGTATATGACACGCCAATGACGTTTGTGTTATAATGTGTAAGTATAGCAGCACCTTGTACTGACTCTGACAGACGACAACAGATTATGTGTTTGAAATTTGAATTGTATATGTACAAAGAAAATTACTTACATGTAGCTTATAATATTTACTGGGTTTGAATGGCTGGATATGGCTTGTAGGCTACCCTACTCAATATCTAACAGCATTATTATTGACATGCAGGTTTTGTCAAATGAGTCAGACCTGTATTCAACATTATGGTATATCGAATGAACTTTGACTTTTCCCCTTGAATAACAAGTTCAATAAATTAAGCTTGAAAGTAAATAAGTATACTAAGAGGTGTACATGTACCATGATGCAGTGTATGAATATTTGAAAAATAATTGATTACATATTACTATAAATATAATAGACATGGTAGAAATTGTGTTACTGTTAATTACCTCTTATAAGAATTGGAATAAGAATCTTATAAATTCTAAAAAAAAAACCACATTTAAATCACAAAGGGGGCATTGTTACTGTGTCTTTATATTACTGTACCCACAATTTGTAAGAACCTATTGTGTTGGTTGAAAATTATATACATGTAGTCTACATGTGCAATGTACATACTGTCACTGTTGGGTATATCACCTGACTTCAAAGTTTAAGAGGAGAAAGAGGGTAACATCCACTTGACACAAGCTAGGTTGGTCATCTCGGGACTAACACAGTTCAATTTTATTTCAATATTTTGCTTTATGTGTAGGGGTCTTTAGCAATGGGAGGACTAGCTACATGTATGTATATATTTGTACAAGATACAAGAACATAGCTAAAAAGAATAGAGCTTATCAGCTGATGTCTTCTCGAGATACAGAGGGTCAAGACAAGGGATACATGTAATATACCTTATCTATGGACACACCAATAATATTCTGATTTGCAAACCATCTGGCAAAGACAATTACATGTAGATAATAAAACCTAAGTGGTTTTATCTGAATAATATTCTATTTAGAACATGATCATTTGATTATGTAAATAATGGATTAAATGTTTATAATACCTGTTGTGGTATACAATGAATGTTTTATATCAGTATATTATTATCATGTAATTTATACTACATGTAGGTTTAGTATGAGAATTGAATAGATTATTGTTAACCATGAAATATTAATAACTGAAAAGCCATGGTATAAACTGTGTGAAGTATGAAATACTGTTGAAGTTATGTGAGGAATTTTACTTAGATAAATATACAATTAAGTTACAGATACATGTAGACTGTAGATGAAATGTACACTGTTAAGAACCTATTATGTATGTATGGATGTTGTATGGTAGTGTGTTGAGCTTACTTATAATATATACATGGTATATTCAACATGTATTACAAATATATTTCCCTGGTGGCCTATTAAACTAATTGTTGGAAATGTCACCAGAAAAAGTGGTCATTATATGAAATAAAATTCACACAAACAAGGTGATTGCACTTTGAATTGTTCCACATCTTTTCACATGCAAATTAGTGAAGTATGCATGGTTAACTTACAAAACCAGGACTGTAGAGTTCCGTAGGTACTTTTAAAAATGGATAACCCTTGAATATTCATGGGCGTGGCACCCAGTTTTATTTACATTTGATAGGTGTACTTATTGTATAATTATGGCCCACAATGGCTGTGTTATTGTCTTGTTGGGTTTGTTATTCCTCTCTGTGTCTGTAATGTTTTAGTGCTAGTAGGGTCATACACAGGCATCAGCAAACTTGATGGAGCAACAAGGGGTTAACTGGCTTACTGGGGATTAACCCAACCTACTCACAGAGTAATATTACAAAACTAACAATTTGTTTCCTGAGCATACATAGACAAAAAACTAGTGTCAGATCACAAAGCTTATAAATCGAGCCGACGTGATGATTGTTGTGGTACATGTATAAGAGTAAAGTCTTAGAATTCCAGTGGCATAATGTACAACATTTCAAGTTTGTGAAAATGTGGAGGAAATAAATTATAGGAAAGAAAGAAAATTGTTTGTGTAAAATGTAGGTGTTCATGTCTGTAACTTTGATGGCTACTATACATGTACAATAAGAAAGCTTTTGTCCAAATATCAGTCTTTGGATTTCAGTTGTGAAAATAAATTATAAAGCAAACAACATTTCCTTGAGGTGTAACTGTACTGTACATGTGTGGTTTATACAATAGTTGAACTGGCTTTTTGTTCAGAGTACACTTTAACTGGACATGTCACATGTGTATACATGTAGGCCTTCATGCTGCACTTAAGTGTAATTTATGTAAGGTGTTCAACATAAACCTGGCCCCAGTTTTACAAAACATTTGCAACTTAAGTTAAGAATTTACTCAAAATTGTTTGTCTTATCTTAATTAAAATATAGCCCTTTATTAAACTTTTGTTGTTTTAATGTATCAAATACATCGATAAGATACTGTGTGCAAATTTTTGTGTTTCTGGTACAAAGATATTTCTCATAAACATTAATTAAAGGTGAGTAAATTCTTAACCTTAAAGTCTGAGAATGATATGTGAAACCTGGGCCTGATGAATTGGGTTCCAGACCTCGTACGAGTGCTATTTTTACATTATTATTAGTATATATTTTAGCAGAAGATGCCACGGCCAACTTGTCAACATCGTTGGGCGACAGTATATTCTACAATTTTCAAACATAAAATGTGTATTACAAAGTCAAAAGGGTTGAGACGGATTTCTGAAAACCACCTTATCTTAGCTAAACAGGATAACGGAAAACTTTTGTTATAAAGATAAATATGCCAAGGGTCTTTATCTTATACTATACATTAGACTTTTACACACGACTACCATACTATATTATTAATAAGTTCTCCGGTTGTCTTTGTTCCGTCAACATACGGTAGCCTAATTTAAAAAAAAAAGTAAACTACTATTATTTTCACATTCAGCCAAAAAAAAATGGACAAAATATTCTTTTATTATTCTTTATTAAATTAATCTAGGCTAATCAATGGAATCTAGGCCTAGATTCCATTTGTCAGAGCTCTTGGTCTCCATTGTAATATTACTTCCCTTGGAAAATTTTGCGCGAGTAAGTCAGTTACTCGCCAAACACACATAGTCTTTTTTGCCGTAGTAATGGAGTACTCACGCAGTGATTCTTCCTGGCAAGCACTGGGTTGTTCTCTGACTAACAACGATTATTTGAAAGTGCTGGAGGTATGGTACTTGCACTATAAAAGTACATATGTACTCCAGACTGGAGACACTTGCACTATACTCCAACATTTTAGTGTGTAACACATACACAAGTACTCATTTGTACCAGAAAATTCATTTCTAACAAGCTAAAATATGTATTGCTGTACATTAGTACAGCCAAAGCAACCTTCATAGCATTTGTAATTGCGATTGCATACATGTACATGTATAACTAAGTCATAAAGTTGACAAATTAATGAGTTATTCATGAGAGAGTAATTTATATAATCCATATAAAAGTAAACCGGACAGTTAAAGGTAGAGAGGTCACAAATACCTAGAGGTAATACACAATTCTAAAAGAAACTGTAATGTTATCAATATTTTTTATACATACATGATAATGTACAGGATAGATTGAAATTTGGGTTGATACTTGTGATGCTTTTAATTTAACACCCACACTTGTCTCCCCAAACTACCCCCCCCCCTCAATTTGAGAAATATAAGAGTATCCTATCCTCCTGTTTGCCTTATATATATACATGTATGTATGTACATGTATATACATCGAATCAATGGCAAGTCAAGTATTCACTTATTACAGGATGCTACAGTAAGATGTTCATTGTTCACCTACACACCTTGAAATCAAATCTAATAAGAGCAATACTTGGGTCATCACATACTTTCTTATGGTGAAGTGCTGTATTTACTTTCCTTGTGGTTTCAATTGTGATAGATGTTTTATTTTACTGGAAACTTTAAAACATTTGACCAGGGCTTAAATATTTGCCTAGAGGATTCATTGAGTGATTTCTGACGATCAGTTAAAAATATAAGCTGCCCTGATAATATTCTGACTTGTTTTAGACTCAATATTTTCCTATTATTCTGACTTGTTTTAAATTTGATATTTAATTATTATTCTGACTTGTTTTAAACTCGATATTTACCTATTATTCTGTCTTGTTTTAAATTTGATATTAAATTATTATTCTGACTTGTTTTAAACTCGATATTTAACTTTAATATTCTGACTTGTTTTAAACTCAATATTTAACTTTAATATTCTGACTTGTTTTCCCTAACGATGCACATGCACCACAGTGTACATGTATTGTCACCTACAGCCAGTTCTGATCAGTATGAATACATACATATGTACCTAAATGTAGCTACATGTATTAACCTATGACAGAGTTCATGCAAAATATGTTAATTAGGTCAGGTTATAAAAGCTAACAATATTTTCTACTTAGGAATGTAATTTATTTATTTTTCGTCTAATATGTACAGAATAAATACCATGTAAATAAATGCTGATACGTGAGAATTTTAACAGGTTTTATGTTTTTAGCAAGTTGTACGTGACCTATATTTATCTTCCATATTTGGCCATGACCTGGTCTATTATCCTGCTTAGCTATCTTTTGTAACCTAGATAACTTCCAATGAACTTAGCACACAGACAATACTCAAAATTTTCCAACAAAATGTGATCAAAAAATATTTTTCAGGGGACAATGCAAGCGTGACCTCTATCCTTAAATTGAGCCAAACAGGTCCACTTTCTCAGTTGATATACATGTACAATGTATTTATAATGTAGGGCCCTTGTACAATTAATCACTGTAATAGTATGTACTATGTCCTGGTCAATTGTATGGCCTGTACATACAAGTACTGTAGATGCATCTAGGACAAATAGATATTTCATGTATTTGCTATTTTCATCTTCAGTCTACCAATATTACTGGTATTTTCTTCAGTCTTTTAAATACTAATTTAACCGAATGTGTAGAATTATAATACACAATTAGCAATAAATTAGATAATTAAAACATCTTTTGATGTTAACTATATATATCTAGTTTACTAAATATACTTGTTCATACCAGTATCTAATTTAGTTGATCCCAAGTCTTGCATACAGAAACAGTTGCATGTGACATAATAAAAAGAACAAATTGATGGAATGATTTTTTGCAGTAGATATTTAGACCGAAATCAAATATTTTGAAAAATTTAAATTGAGACTTATTGGACAGAGGTCACAGCAGAACAATTATTGACTTAATATTACTATGTATATGTAAGCTTATGTTGCTGTGATGTTATATATGAGAAACAGTATTGTTATAACAGTTATATAGTATACCAGAAAATCTAAATCTTATTGAGCATATTTGAATATGACACAAGAATCCTTACTATGATGGACTGGTTGGTATGCAACAGATAACAGAATTATCATTGTTTTATGTAAACGTAATAATGGCAACTTGACAACATTTGAGTAAATTTAGATCTACTAATGTACTTTACCACATGGATGTTTGTAGGTTGTGACAGTATTGACATTACATGTACAACAGTACAATCAATTTTATGTTAAAGGTCGACAGGTTTGATTCACACATCATGTAGGCATAATCGAAACTAAAACTAGCAAACATACCAACTTCCGCATATTTGTTAAAAAAATTCCCTTTACATTACCTTATGTCTAATCTAAATAACGCACCAAGGCAGTCTAATTGAACTTTTTATTTTGATATAGCAACTGTGGGAAAAATACCCTCATTTCACACTGCATGGCATAGCCTGTTTTCACTTCCCCAATTGGTGCAGAATACATGTACCACATTATACTTCAATTCATTTCATTTTTATGGTTTTAAACTCGATATTTAACTTTAATATTCTGACTAGTTTTAAACTCTGACTTTAAACTCGGTATTTAACTTAAATATTCTGACTTGTTTTAAACTCGATATTTAACTTTAATATTCTGACTTGTTTTAAACTCGATATTTAACTTTAATATTTTGACTTGTTTTAAACTTGATATTTAACTTTAATATTCTGACTTGTTTTAAACTCGATATTTAACTTCTAATATTCTGACTTGTTTTCCCTGACGATGTGTGATTTGCATATTTTGGAAATATCAATTTCTCCCAGCTTAATTTGTCATATTTTTGTAAATACTGTGTCAAACTGAACCATTTTTAAACTGATATTACATGTACCATTAGTGATATATCTTTCACAATATTGTATTTTGCAGTGATTTTATATCACATAGATGATCCATATAAGTACATGTATAGTCTTCAGGTTTATTAACCCTTTATCTGTCCGACGTTTCGTATGGAATTTTCCAGGATGCCATTTAATCATTTTGCAGGTCACGACCTCAAATATAAGTAAAAATGACAAAATTTTTCAAACGTTTAATATACCATGGAGGAATTCAAGATCATTCCAAAAATATATACGTTTGTATAATTTAGTCTTAACTACATGCTTTTCCTAGTCGAAACCAAAAAACAATTTGACGGTTAAAGGTGAAATTTATTACCATGATGTAAAGTATAAAAATCATCTTATGTCAACCAGAAATGTAAATGACACAGTACAACATCTGTTTCACTTACATTATGTAGTAATATTAACATTTTTACTAATTCTATACCGAACACCTACATGGTATGTGTACATTAAAAGTAAAGATAGATTATACAGTACATGATATTTTAATAGATAGTAAAATATGGGTGAATCTCTGGGTTTAGATTTGATAGACAGAAATTCTATTACATCTGTGGGCTAAGTAGGGAGAGGTACATGTAGCCTTTGAAATTTGAGACAACACTGTCTTGGTGCACATGGCTACACCAACCACAGTTAAATCTTTGCTACATGCATCAGACATTTAAATTCTTTGCGACAATGATTATGTGACAATGACAAGCTGCACAATTGTCAGTAGAAAGTACAGTCAATACACGGAAAAAAACCAACAAATTAGATGCAAGCCTGGAAATAAGGCACCTGTCACTGACAATGTCAGGCACAGATCCAGGCTTTGTCAGGCAGAAAACCCCTGGTGTCTGTCATTTTGTCAGGCACTGATTTGTCTTTTTATACGCCCACATTGAAATGTGGTCGTATATTGCCGTCGCCCCCGTCCGTCCGTCCGTCGGTCCGTCCGTCCGTCCGTCGGTCCGGCGTCCACAATTGCTTGTGGACGCTCTAGAGGCCAAAGTTAAAATTCGATTGACTTTAAATTTATACACAGTGTTTAAGGTCATGAGACGAAGAAGCCTATTGATTTTCAGCGATTTCCGATAATAACTGTCAGAGTTATGGCCCTTGATCACTTAAAAAAATCTTGTGGACGCTCTAGAGGCCAAAATTAATATCCGATTGACTTTAAATTTATACATAGTGTTAAAGGCCATGAGACGAAGAAGCCTATTGATTTTCAGCGATTTCCGATAATAACTGTCAGAGTTATGGCCCTTGAACACTTCAAAAAATCTTGTGGACGCTCTAGAGGCTAAAGTTAATATCCGATTGACTTTAGATTTATACATAGTGTTTAAGGTCATGAGACGAAGAAGCCTATTGATTTTCAGCAATTCCCGATAATAACTGTCAGAGTTATGGCCCTTGATCACTTCAAAAAATCTTGTGGACGCTCTAGAGGCTAAAGTTAATATTCGATTGACTTTAAATTTATACACAGTGTTTAAGGTCATGAGACGAAGAAGCCTATTGATTTTCAGCGATTTCCGATAATAACTGTCAGAGTTATGGCCCTTGATCACTTAAAAAAATCTTGTGGACGCTCTAGAGGCCAAAATTAATATCCGATTGACTTTAGATTTATACATAGTGTTAAAGGCCATGAGACGAAGAAGCCTATTGATTTTCAGCGATTTCCGATAATAACTGTCAGAGTTATGGCCCTTGAACACTTCAAAAAATCTTGTGGACGCTCTAGAGGCCAAAGTTAAAATTCGGTTGACTTTAGATTTATACACAGTGTTTAAGGTCATGAGACGAAGAAGCCTATTGATTTTCAGCGATTTCCGATAATAACTGTCAGAGTTATGGCCCTTGATCCCTTAAAAAAATCTTGTGGACGCTCTAGAGGCCAAAATTAATATCCGATTGACTTTAGATTTATACATAGTGTTAAAGGCCATGAGACGAAGAAGTTATGGCCCTTGAACACTTCAAAAAATCTTGTGGACGCTCTAGAGGCTAAAGTTAATATCCGATTGACTTTAGATTTATACATAGTGTTTAAGGTCATGAGACGAAGAAGCCTATTGATTTTCAGCAATTTCCGATAATAAATGTCAGAGTTATGGCCCTTGATCACTTCAAAAAATCTTGTGGACGCTCTAGAGGCTAAAGTTAATAACCGATTGACTTTAAATTTATACACAGTGTTTAAGGTCATAAAATGAAGAAGCCTATTGATTTTCAGCAATTTCCGATAATAACTGTCAGAGTTATGGCCCTTGATCACTTCAAAAAATCTTGTAGACGCTCTAGAGGCTAAAGTTAATAACCGATTGACTTTAAATTTATACACAGTGTTTAAGGTCATGAGGCGAAGGAGCCTCTTGATTTTCATCGATTTCCGATAATAACTGTCAGAGTTATGGCCCTTGATCACTTCAAAAAATCTTGTGGACGCTCTAGAGGCCAAAGTTAAAATTCGATTGACTTTAAATTGATACACAGTGTTTAAGGTCATTAAATGAAGAAGCCTATTGATTTTCTGCAATTTCTGATAATTACTGTCAGAGTTATGGCCCTTTATCGCTCATAAAAATCTTGTGGACGCTCTAGAGGCTAAAGTTAATAACCGATTGACTTTAAATTTATACACAGTGTTTAAGGTCATGAGACGAAGAAGCCTATTGATTTTCAGCAATTTCAGATAATTACTGACTGAGTTATGGCCCTTGATCACTTTCAAAATTTTGTGGACGCTCTAGAGGCTAAAGTTAATAACCGATTGACTTTAAATTTATATAAATTGTTGAAGGTCATGAGACGAACAAGTATATTGAGTTTCAATGAATTAAGATAACTTGAACAGCATGGAGGAGAACTTTATCAAAGCCAAACAAATTCCAATGATTTTCTGATAATTACATAATGAGTAGTTACTTTTAATCAGATTTTAGTGTATTATAAATGTTTCATTACCAAAAAAAGTAAAATATGCGACAACTCTTGTTAACTGCCCGGACGATTTAGCTGCTGTGGGCGTATGTTTCGTTGCCTGGCAACCTATGTTTTATTGATACTATTATGTCCGGAACTAAGATGAAAATGCCAGGTACTATTTCATTAGTGTCTGACATTTTGTCAGGTACATCTAAAATCTTTATTTCCGGGCCTGATTAGATGACAACAGACACTCAAATTACAGGCAGACAATGCATAACAAGTGTATACATGTATTCCAAATAAAGTGAATTGATCAGGGGACAAGCGTTAAGCAACCGCGATGTTGCACAGTCCCTGACCCGATGTTGCTTGTCATTCTTGAAAGTAATGTCATGAGTACCTGTACACTATCAAAATACAACTGTATATAAAGTACATTCATGTATAGATACTAGTTTATATATAACCTGTCTTATCAACATCTGGACTACGTGGACATATTTGTCCTCTTTATCAGGTTTTCAGTGAGATGTAGTGCAACAGACCTTCGTACATGTCTTACACTAGTACAAGTACATAAGGTTGTATGAAAATAAGAGTACATTGTATATGTACATAATTTAATCAAAGGAAAATGTGATGAACGTAAACTGTACATGGAATGGAAATATTCCCCATACTCCAGAGGACATAAAATAACACTCATTATTTATAAATTAACACAGAGACTAAAACTTAAATCATTTCGGTGGACAGAATGGAATGTAGACACAATTGATATCCGGTGTCATCTACACTTGATATATTTTTATTGTGTGAGAGCGAAATGTTGTCATGTAGTATGTACATGTATGTAGCACTAGTTTATCAGTTTATCAACCAAAACTAGAAATAGTTAAACAAGAATTTTTTATTACTTGAATGCATAGAGGATCTTTTAGTTGTGTTTAATTGACTGTTCTTAAATGATAAAAAACTAAAATTCGTAGAATTCTAAAATGAGGAAGTTTATTTAATTAATTTGAAGGCATAGAAGATATTTTAGTTGTTTTTAATTTCACTGTATTTAAATGATGATGGACTCTAAAATCATAGAACATAAAAACTGAGATGACTTTATCGATATGAATAAATTGAAGACAAACATGTAACTGATTTCTTATTTTTATTTAATTGATGAAAAACTTTAAAAATCATAGAACATTTAAATTGAGATGACTAAGAAAAGAAGACGGACTATCCTTATGTATTGGATATTGTCTATTACAGCTTTAATATGAAGCAAGGATAGTCGCAGCTACAAATAGAAGGTCATGTTGATTATACATATTACAGGGCCAACAGTGAGATATGTGGGCCAGCAAGTATTCAAGTGCAACAATAGGCAGAGGCTAGGCTTCACACAATCTCTAATAAAAGCATGTTTGTTAAAGAATTTGATACTCTTTTGATAAATGTAGGACTTGGTCTCGACTTGCGTTGTTTAATTTTACAGAATTTATCCACCTTGAATCCCTGTGAAGCAGTCCTCTGTTCCTATAAATATGCGTAGTTTGTATAAAGGACTTAGCCTATTGTCTTCATTGCACGTTTCTGATCAATGTGAATTTTTCTTCATTAAACACAGCGCAACAATCCAAGATGACGCTTAGTTGATTTAGACTGATTATTAATGCTTTTCTCTCTGTCGATTTTGTTGCTCAAGGCCCACGTTGCCATGGTTAACACAATAAAGTTGAAATAAGTGTTGTTAGAGCTACACTGAATGTAGAGTGGCCATTATTGACCGGTCGGACACATAACATGTCTTGCTGACATTAACATGACGAGTATGCTTCATGTATTCTACTAACACAGTATGGCAGGAGAGGGGGTCGGTCTTTAGAAAGGAAATGGAATAGGGTTTAACGTCCTTCTGTTCTTGTCCCGATGTCTAAGTCTAATGAACACGGCTGCCATGCAGTGTGCTACATGTATGAGGGACATTTCGTCCGGGCAGTCCAACTGCCAAGGGATCTTTTTTTACGTGCATGATGTAAGCTTGAACTTAGTTTGCCACCTCTTTGCTAGCCTTTTGTCTTGAAGCAGTAAATAATATTGCAATAATGGCAATATATTGTGGATTTTTATATTGATATCACAATAAATAATGAAAATTGAAAATATCGTGCAGCCCTACCAGTCAATAGATTTTACCCAACACATTTATGGTGCTGGCATGTTTATGTGAGGTGGTGAATACTGTAAATACTGAATGTATAGAATTGAATTCCATACATTTTAAGAGTTCCAACTTTCACATATTGTAGTTTGCAAAGAAATCAAAATCCTTCAAATGAATGCCAATCAGTCAGTGGCCTAAGACCCAGGCAAGTGAAATGCATATTGAGATTGACTTAAACTTGAAATAAAATTGAATTTCATTATTTTGTATTTTTCAGGTTTTCATTTGAGCGGTACAGTAACTGAAGCGGCCAATCCGTTATTTTCCGAGCCTGAGAAGCCTATAAAGGTGTCTATAAGTTTTGATAGGTGAGTTTACCAGTTTTTCACATGATTTCAGATGTTTGAGGGGCGAGAAGAAGCAGTTGTTGCAGTGTTTGTGAGATTTCAGTCCATCCAATTACTAATTGTTAGAATATATTTTACATCTGTGCCAGTGTCTTTATTTCCAGAATATATATATTATTTTTTTTAATATCTTTTGTCCAAAAATGTAATTGAAACCCAAGATCAAACGCCTTTGCTAATAATACAGAATAATTGAGTCCTAAGTAATGTAATATCAAAGGACATTGACACCATAGGTTTATATGGCCAACAAATATCAGCCATTGTTTCATGAAATACATGTCCTATATATTTTTTAATACAACCACTGACCTAGATATAATTTAATTATTAAACCACTAACCAACTAAACCAACTTCATGTAAATATACATGTACAAGCTTCCTCATGTGAACTTATATAAATGTATCAAGGCGAAAATTATATTGACTTGAACAGGAAACTGATGTAACATGTGTTACAGATTGACTAGATGGTGAGAACTAGGTCATGAACTAATTAGATCATGTGACTTCTTTGTGTACTCTTTTAGGTCTTTGGCATCACAGAAAAAACCTCGCCCAGTCTTATCTTTTATCAATTCACAGTAAAGGCAAAGGAAATAATATTTCTATAGGCTTGTCAGTAATCCTTTGTTCTTTTAGTTTGAACATGGCTTACAATCTATTGATCGCTTTGCTTCATCAAGGAATTATAATTTATGTCAATGCTTGTTTTAATATTTTAGAGCAAATTGTTAAGAACTGCATGGATCATGCATGTATCGGTAGTATAACTATATTCAAATGGTTGAAAACAATGTCTTGTGTGCATTGTTGCTCATATATATTTAACAGCAAGTATCCGCTTTTATTTCGTGAAAAACAATAAAACTAAAATCTGTTTTCATGTAAGCTATGTAATCATAAAAATTATTGCACGAAACTAGATTTCATATGTAGTGTGTACAAAGTATTATAACGATATCATGAATCAGAGCCTCGTCTAAGGATTTGGTCCTGCGCAGAAATGTCTGCCGAAGCCCGACCCGCGAGCAGCAATGTCTGGCGAAGTCCGACCCGCTAGCACCGTTTGTACAAACCGTACGAACACCGCAGGTACATGACAGATTATCAGCCCAAGGCAGGCTTGGCACAATGGAAAAACCTTGTCGACGATTTTTAAAACGTATGTATGTTGCTGCCCAGTTTTCAACTTTTGAGAACAGTAGGCGGCACAGTTTGGCCAGTGCGCGGTGGCGGCGGCGCCTAGTCACTATGTTATACGAGGCTCTGTCATGAATGATGAAATATGCTCAAACACGTGAAGAAATTCAGTTTAAACTTATAAAATAAGGCAGACTGTGTCACCTTGTACTAAAGCAATAAATAATATATAAGCTAAAATGTATTAAAATAATAAAACATTTAAAGGAGAAGTACAGTTAAAATTGAAAGGAACAGGTATTCTTTAAGTCAGGTAAAGGTAGACAGTGTTTATTTACTTATTATTTGAAAGGTAGGGTTATGTTTAAACTTGTTACATTGTTATTTAAACAAAGCCTAGTTATATCTAACAGGTACATGTTCACTGTAAACCTTTATACCCTATCAGTTCCTGGTACATATTGGGCAGTGTTCACTTCACAACTGTTTTCACAGCATGTTCACACTTAGACTCTTATATCACATGACTTAATAAATCGGCTAATTTATTTATTTCTATCCTTGCGAACTGTGAACATATCAAGCTCTAATCTGTGAACATACCTATATGAACAAAGCTTATGGATTAATTAAAATCTTTTGTGTAATTTTTTGTGTGGAAAGAAATCCTTGTGATATATTTGGGTATTAAACCCTAGACTTATATACTCCTACATGTACATGTATCTGCACATAAATAGAAAGATAAATCTATTTATACTTGTAGTTTGGTTGGGTGGGGTGACAAAATTGTTTTTGCTAGTAGAAGCTTGAGTCTACAAACCGTTACACTATTTTATTGAAAATAATTGATGTGAATATATATTTACATGTACATGTAAGGCAAATACAACGCCTGTCTAACTCCATTCTATTCCCTCATATAAGCATATGAAGTAAGCATATAAGTTCAAAAATGACACAAACACACACAAAGAATATGTTAAATTCATACAAAGTAAATGTTTGATACTCATGCTACAAAATTAAGTGAAGCTTTGCAACCTTTCCCCTCTTTGTAACGTTAAACTGTTCAAGTCTTTGCTTCTCTAGGACTCTAAGCAATTTGATAAGCTGATTATTCTGTACAGCTAGATTCAGACATGAAAATTAATCTTCAAGCTAAATCTACAACACAAGACCTAACACTAAGAGAGGTACTACGGTCGCTGCACAATTTACACCAAGACAAGTCTATGACCTTGTTTGATACGCTACTTGCTTATTGTATTAATGGCATGTGTAAGTGATTATTCAAGTGTAAAATATTGAATTATCACGGTTGAGTGAAATGAGCTTTAGTGAATAAGCGAGTCGTGAATTAGCACTAGAGAGGTTCGTTGATAAGTTGTCGGATAATTAGTGAAAATCAGCTTCATTGATGATACATGTTGAATACAAGTAATAATAATGATAACAATGTAATACTAGGTTGCTAATTTACAGTTAAAATGACCAGGAAACTGTATTCAATAATTGATAAGAGAACAATACATTGTATGCTACTGTACCATATAGTATCAATGGCGACAATGGAGAAATTGATTTTTGGAACTAGATCTAGCTTTAATGAATATTCATTGGTTGCTTATCGACTAACGAATAACGATCAGGTCTTGAAACTTGACAAGGGAAGTGTTCTTGTGATAAAAAATAGTGTCCAAGGTCTTGAATTATGATACTTTACAAGAGAAGTGTTCTTGTAATAGAAAATTTAAAGTGATTCTTCTCTTGTAGTTAGAAAGATCCCATGGGCCAAGTACAATATCTGACAGGAGTGTCTGACGAGTAGCCTATATAGTTAGGACACAGCGTAAAGTAGGCTAACAATACCAGAATAGTGAATAGATATTATATATAGTTGAATGGAGGGCAATGTCTGCACGAGATAGACCACCCACATTTTATTGTATCAAGATATTTTTATATCTAATGTTGATACTTCTGTTGCTAGATTTCTGACACTTTAAAATACATACATGTACATACGTGTATGTAGGTACTTTAGATACATACACTGTAGATATATGCAGGGTTTTGAACAATATGTACTACTATATTATATATGTGCATTCTGTTGTTGACTTGTACCATTGTAGGGTAACGAGTTTTGAGGGTATTTTTTGAATCAGCAACACACACTATGTAATTGTAAGGTAGTTTAGTAGAATACAAGTAGAATACAAAAAATTTCATTCCATTCCATGTAATTTGAATACAGTTTGTACATCATTTGTCAAGAAGATCATATCCAACTATACAAAACTAAAAACTGATACTACTGTCTGTTCCAGACGTCACTACGACTCGAAATTTGCTTACTATTTCTTCAATTTTTAATTAAAATGGTTAAAACTTAACGACCTACCTGGAATGGTCGCCCCATTACTTTCTGCGTCTAGCATTAACGCCTATTAGTTCGATAAAAGCCCTTATCCTCTTGTAAATTTCACATTTTTCGACACCGGCCAGTTTCACAGAACATCAACAATTCCACTGCGCCGGTGCAAGTTGGGTCACTCTATATCATATAGGGGTATAAGGGTATTGCACCAATCGGGTGCATTCGGTTGATAATGCTTTGTGCGGGAGGATTCGCCTGTTTGATTTGTGGCCGTGCGTGCGTGTGTATCTGTCTGTTTCGGCGTGCGTGTGTCTGTTTGTGTGTTCGTGTAAGCGTGTGTTTGCTTAGGTTTATTTGGTTACCGGTATTTTATTATTCCTTAGAGATATTCCTAGTAGTGCATGTCCCTAAAAGATTTCTCACAGAACACGTATTTTCAGCATTAGATGGCATGGTATCACTACAATATTATGCCCCACTTTGTATGTAGTTTGTATCAATTTCCAAACGCCACCGGACTGGGACCGCCAATTAAATATCTAAGGCGGTGGAGCAAACAACTGTGGTCTAAAACCCAAATAGCAAATTTATATTACCTCCCGTAAATAGCTCTTTAGTGGACCTAAGTCCGTAACTCAAAATCCTCCAAAACCTTCGACATCGAAAACACGAATTATTGGTCAATTTAAATCAACATTGATGATGAGTTTATCATATCCGATATTGTAGATAAAAAATTGGTCTAACATTGGTACACGAATCGTGTACCATAATGCGCTTCAGCCCTGGTTGAAATAAGAAGAGACTCAAGGGCCGAGGCTAGACATATTGCACTGTATCAAACGGCAAAATGTAGACTGGAATAACCAGGCGCTAGAAATTTGCACTCGATTGAGATTGCATGGTTTATATCGCCGTACTAACCGATTTGAAACGGAAACCAATGAATGTAAATCAGTTTATATACATTCAAATTACAGTATTAGGCCCATATGCGTTGCGACACACTTTTGACAATTTCTAGATCCCAAATGTTAGCGATTTAGCCCCTTTAAAACAAGTTATAAACTACTGGGTCGAAACAACTATTTAAACATGCAATTAGGACGAAACGACCCCTAGCCAAATTATCGCCCCTGTTAGATTTGGTATATTCCAAATAACCAGGTCAAGCATGGCTGTCTTCAACACCAAGAAGTAAACAAAACACGATTTTTCACGAGAGAAATGATATATAGCTTGATCTGAAATTAGTTAACGTGAAGTAGAAAGTTAAGGGATGGCAATTCCAGGTAGGTCGTTAAGTTTTAACCATTTTAATTAAAAATTGACGAAATTGCAAGCAAATTTCGAGTCGTAGTGACGTTTGGAACAGACAGTAGATTAGGTGCTGATAATGGATACCTTATTGTAGTATACTTTTTTAACCAATAATCATCTAGAGTTGATCAATGAAACTGTTGTGCTTATTTAATATACTGTATTAAATTTTTTATAACGGGATGATGAATCAAATGACGTCGTGCAGAGTAAGAGTTATATATGTATTGTTATAAAGACCTTGAAGAGAGATTTATATTAAATAAAGCTTAAAAAGAAATAGATTTATTTATTTAGAGAGTTAATAGGATTAATATAATTACTCTGTCATCACTACTCTTGTTTAAATAGATTTAATTTGTTAAAAACACAATGCCAAGATTCTTTTCAGTTTTTTCATGTTATGAATAATTCAACAATGAGAACAGCTGTATAATATTCAATTGTCACAGAAAATGATATATGACCACAACATTTATTTAAAAATATTATCCCTTAGGTATTGAATTTAAAATAACAATGTGGATTACAAAACATTGGATTTTATAGATTGATTTCGGCAAACAATTTGTCTCAAAGAATTTAATGCGCACAAAAATAACCATTGTTAGATGTGACCAATTGTGTGTTGCTGTGGCATTGTTCATCTTCTACCAGATTTATCCACATAAGAATTGAAAAATGTACTTTTATATAGTTTTCAATTCTTGTACTACTAATATTACATGTTTTTATGAAGGAAATATTAGAAATTGGTATAACCTATTATCTGATATACATGTATATATATTTCCTTCATAAATAATAATACAACATCTGATATTGTATGATATTTAAGATGGTGGACTTTGAAGAATTGTTGTACATGTATCTTGGATTCTCCTGTACGTGCAAGAGAACCTCTACACACAAAACAAATCAACTGAATTAAAGATGAAATAGTAACAATTTATTTCAAACTTTTTTTTATACCCAACCCTAGTATTCATTGTTTATCAATGGACTGACTGACAAACAGGGTTCTACAGGAGAAGAACATCCTGTCAAATTAACTGACAATCCCATTGGTTATAATAATAATAATAATAATATGATCATTTGTATAGCGTCAAATCTACACTTAAAGTATGCTCTATATGCTCTTTACACACAAGTTTGAGTTAAAAATAACATTGAAATAGATATGTTTTAAGTCTGGATTTAAAACACTCAATTGAAGGAGCACTTTTGATGGACACTGGAAGATTGTTCCATTTTGATGGAGCAAGAAAACTAAAAGCTCTTGCCCCAAATATTTTCATTTTCCACCTTGGGGTAACCAACTGTATTTGGTCGCATGAGCGAAAACTCCGGGAGGGCTCGTAAATTTGAATTAGTTCAGTTAAATAAGACGGTGCTAGGTTATTAGGCCCTATGATGTAGGCCATGTTAAATATACAATTTACAATATTTTTTTTGATCTATTAAAATTAACTATGATGTACATGTATGTAATATAAGATTGATTTTCAACAACATTATTTTCATGTCCAGTGACGTCACATTTGTCATTTGATAACATATTTTTATATTGATAATATTGTCATTAACATTTGTGAGTGACAATAGATGATGATTGAATAATGCTAATAACATCGACTGCTTTTTTTTATCTCGTGCTTTTTGTGTATTCTCTGAGTTCCTCTCATTGCTAAAGATTAAAATGTATTTTGCTCCAATTTTATTTATCAGAAGAACGACAACTTCCTTATTAGGTGCAGGTTCTGCTAGAAATCAGCAGTGTGAAGTTACTGTGATTGGTTGAAATCAATGTTTTCCAAGACATTTTTTTTTCTTAATCAAGAGCTAAATTTAGTATTTCAATGATCATAAGAATCAATGTTTGGAGAAAAGATTGTTAGACATCCTGTTTTTTTCCTTATCGAGGAGTCGATTAAACATAAAGAGACGTAAATACATTGTTGAAAAGTTTTTCCTTGTCAATAAATGGATATGGTTATATACAGATTGTATTTATGAATAATATTTCATTGTATAATTTGTTTGACCTTCAACTTTCTTGTTATTTGGTATTATTTTAAATTTAAAGTGAGAAGTTAATAACTTTGTACTTTTTAAGAATAAACTTTAAAAAACACTCACTCTAAAGTAGTACACTTGCATCGGTTCACTTTTACAAAAGACGAAAATACACCAAAGGTTTGAAATTATATCGGCAAGAAACTTATTTTGGTACTGAGCATTTTTTAAAAAACACTCACTCTATAGTAGTACACTCGCATCAGTTCACTTTTACAAAAGACGAAAATACACCAAAGGTTTGAAATTATATCGGCAAGACACTTATTTTGGTACTGAGCATTTTTTAAAAAATGTTTTTTTTAACTCTTTAAAACAACTGAAGAAGCCAACTCAATATTATCCAGTCTTCGTTAATTTAAATCAACATTGATGTTATCTTACCGTGAAAAGTTGGGCTTCTGTGGGCCTGTATCTAGACACCATTAAGCGGTGGGGTGGACATTTGGGGAAAATTTTCGGAAAGGTCATTCTAACACTGTTAATCATAATGCTATGTAATTACCTAGGCGTCTTCATTTGTCGCCTGAATTGTAACTTCTAAGCATATTTTTTTTTAGGTTAATATAATGAACTGTGTGTATACTTTAATTTCTGATTGCGGGGGAGGTGGGGGGGTCGAGCATTTGACGGGTGGCAAAGAAAAGAGATTTAGCTCCTTTAACAAAATAACATTAATTTTGTCATGAATGAATTAGAATTTAAGTTGATTTATAATTTATACATTGAGTCTGTTCAACAGTTTTTATTAGCTCTTTAAATGTTTTAATTTTGATTTTTTTTCAGATGTAAAATAACGTCAGTAAAATGTGGTTGTGGTAATAAAGATATATTTTGGTGTCAGCACGTTGTGGCCTTGTCTCTCTATCGTATTAGAAAAGCCAAGATTGTGGAATTACGGGTCCCTATATCAGGTAAGACATGTTGAAGTTTTTGTTTGTATCTGTGACAACCATATGTAAAACTTGTATTGGTTAGAAGATGAGTGACTTAGTGAGGGTTGGGGGTTATACATGTACTTTGGTGTTGGCCAAGAAATTTCTTTATGATTTTCCATACATATTTTTCCTTGTCAGTGAAGCTGGACTAGTGCTCTGGCAAGGCACTGTGTCTAGTTTTGAGGATAGGTGAAAAAACCTTGGTCTTGTGTTCTAATGCTCATAAAAGAACTTTCTGTTGGAAAATTGTGTTGAAGAGTAGGTTGAAATGCCACTGCCTGGGTAAAATTACCCTTACAGCACACTATACGTCTGTTGTTGCAGAAAAGTAGGGCATTAAACTAATCCCTATTTCATTTTGTTATACGCCTACATTGAAATGTGGTCATATATTGCCGTCGCCCCCGTCCATCCGTCGGTCCGTCCGGTGTCCACAATTGCTTGTGGACGCTCTACAGGCCAAAGTTAATATCCGATTGACTTTAAATTTATACACAGTATCTAAGGTCATGAGACGAAGAAGCCTATTGATTTTCAGCGATTTCCGATAATTACTGTCAGAGTTATGGCCCTTGATCACTTCAAAAAATCTTGTGGCCGCTCTAGAGGCTAAAGTTAATAACCGATTGACTTTAAATTTATACACAGTGTTTAAGGTTATGAGACGAAGAAGCCTATTGATTTTCAGCAATTTCCGATAATTACTTTCAGAGTTATGGCCCTTGATCACTTAAAAAAATCTTGTGGACGCTCAAGAGGCCAAAGTTAATATGCGATTGACTTTAAAGTTATACATAGTGTTTGAGGTCATGAGACGAAGAAGTCTATTGATTTTCAGCAATTTCCGATAATTACTGTCAGAGTTATGACCCTTGATCACTTAAATAAATCTTGTGGGCGCTCTAGAGGCCAAAGTTAGTATCTGGTTGACTTTAAATTTATACACAGTGTTCGAGGTCATGAGACGAAGAAGCATATTGATTTTCAGCTTTTCCGATAATTACTGACAGAGTTATGGCCCTTGATCACTTTCAAAATTTTGTGCACACTCTGGAGGCTAAAGTTAATATCCGATTGACCTTAAATTTATACACAGTGTATAAATTGAGACGAACAAGTATATTGAGTTTCAATGAATTTAGATAACTTGAACAGCATGGAGGAGAACTTTATCAAAGCCAAACAAATTCGAATGATTTTCTGATAATTACATAATGAGTTGTTACTTTTAATCAGATATTAGTGTATTATAAATGTTTCATTACCGAAAAAAAGTAAAATATGCGACAACTCTTGTTGACTGCCCGGACGATTTAGCTGCTGTGGGCGTATGTTTCGTTGACTTCGCAACCTTTCTTTTCATTTTGAGAAGATGAATGAAATTATGTAACTACCAATATGAAAATATTTCTTTCCATAATGAACCAAACATTCTGTTTTGAAATCATAAATTCTTGGCAATTTCTTCCAATCAGTCGGTTCGGATTGTTGTGTGGTAATGAATACACAGGACATTTATTTATTTATTTATTATTTTTCAGAAACTTTATTACAAATGAATCGTGAACAGTTACAGAAATTTGCGCAGTATTTAATATCAGAACATCACACAGAGGTTCTTCCCACAGCTCAAACGATTGCTGATGAAATTCTTCAAGCAAAATCAGAGATTAATTTATTACCAGGTGAACTAGAAAAATTCTTTAATCTTTTTTCCCACTCATTAATTACATATAATGGGAAATTTATTATTGGATTTAAGGGGTTGATGTGTGTGGAGGTTGAAAAAAAAAATCTTCTGTACACCTGGCAGTTAATTCATGAAGTAATCTTAGACTTCAGTTAAGAATTTACTCAAACTTTTGTTTTTTTAATGTATTGAATACATCAGTAAGAAACTACATGTATGTGCAAAGTTTTGTGTTTCTGGATTAAAGATATTGATTGGAAGTTGAGTAAATTCCCATCTTCAGTCTGAGAATGCTTTGTAAGCTGGGGACCAGACTTGTAGTAATCCATGCTGATGCCAAAGTATAGTTTGAGCCTTTACACAATTGCCCCTTCTTGTTTTGTAAATCAGGGCTTTCAATCCAAAATTTTGCCTGTCCATCAGTTTTGTATAGCTCAGATTAACAAGATATATTTTCCAAAAATGGGATAAATTTAAGTTTTATTCCAATTTTTTTACTAAAAACTATAAATTTAACTTATTTATTGTGTTCTTTGCAATTTTAATTTGTTGGCAAGTAAATTAACTTGCAGTACTTCTAAGTTCAATGGATTTTATTGCCAGTTAGTCCAGACAAGAGTAAGACTAAGAAATATTGACTTGTATAAACATTATAAGTTAGACTTACATGTAGTCAAGCCTTGAAATAAGGCACCTGTTACTGACAAGAGTACCTGACATTTTCAACTTAGTGCCAGACATGTATTAATAATATCATTAAAAAAGACAATTCAGTGCCGGACAAAATGACAGGCACCACTGCCAGAGGTTTAGTGCCTGACAAACCCTGAATCTGTGCCTGACATTGTCAGTGACAGGTGCCTTATTTCAAGGCTTACATGTAGTAATCTATTTGTAACTAGATAACAATAGAGTATTAATTAATTCGCATGTACAATTCAAAATAAAGGATTGTTACATGTAGCTCTTTCTGTCTTTTAATGGGGTTTTAAACAAAAAACATAAATTATTTCTTTGGAAATGTAAATATTCATCTAGTAAGAGGATTACATTTTAAACTAATAACTTACTTTTAATGCTTGTTTAAATAAAAAAGAATAAATTATTTCTTTGGAAATGTAATCGTCATCGAGTAAGAGGATTACATTATAAACTTATATTATTGAAAACAGTTGATATATTTTAAATATTATTTGAACAAATCTGACTGGTGAAAGGTCACCTTGTTTTATGTTAAAAAGCTTCATTAATTATTAGGTTTCATTTATCAGCATTCATGATTTAAGGCCTTGAGAGGGATTTATACTTTAGGAAATCTTTTTGTACTAGTTTTTTTTCGGAATTTTCTTTTAAATTTTTTTATTGAAGATGACTATTTTTAGTCTTAAAAACACAACTTAACTGATATCCAACAAAGGCAACCTGCGTAGTTTCTATATTGAGTGAGAACAAAAAATATAATAGTGATTGATATCAAAATAGAAAACTTCATGCAGATAATCCAGACAAAAATAGAGAGATATTTAAAGTAGCATTATTGTAAGAATGTATTGACGTGTATCTATCGAGGTAACAATGCGTAGGAGAAATAATGTATTGTGTAAGTATTGCTGAAAGAACAATCTACTCATATTACTCATAACCGAGACTCCCCCGTTGCCTAGCACTTCCATTTGCAAGACTTTTCAGTCATAATCTCAGTTTCCTTGATCACATAATTCGGTACTGACCCTAGCAGAGCATCATTGGATTATTAGATTAAAAACATGTCTACATGTATCTATTGTGATCAATGGTATGTTATGGTAATCTACAAACCTATTGAACGTCTCAAACCTTCACATTTCCCCCCAAAACACCATTTGAAAACTGTAATTCAGTGAAGTGAGGTTTTGAAAGATAAACAATTTGCATTATTCGGGTGTACTGTAATTACTGAATAGAATATTGCAAGAATGATTAAAGGTTCATTGATGATAAAGAATTTCCAACTTGAGTTGACTCATTGGTACTTTAACTGTATGTACATAGTTTTTGACTCGTTTCTATATTTTAACTGGATGTACATAGTTTTTGACTCGTTGCTATTTTAACTGGATGTACATAGTTTTTGACTCGTTGCTACTTTAACTGGATGTACATAGTTTTTGACTTGTTGCTACTTTAACTGCATGTACATAGTTTTTTGAATCATTGCTACTTTGACTGCATGTACATAATTTTTGACTCATTGCTCCTATAACTTTTACGGACATAAAATAAAAACGTCCATAATGTCATCGTCATAAATTTAAACTGTAAGAAAAAGATTGTGGGAACAGTCATGATTTATACTGGTTTATTAAATACATCACAAATAAATAACAGAGATTTATGAGGTGTCAAAATGAATTGGAAGTACTTAAGTGTTGAAAATAAGATAAATCATGTCTAGATTAAATTAACTTGGTTTGGTTTTTTTAAAATGAAAATTTAAAGTTTTACTATATGTAGAATTATCCAGAATAAGATTGTTACATTTAAAGTAAGACAGGTGTAATGCATCTTACACACAAAATATTTTCTACGTTTGACAGAAAAACGGCGACACTGTAACAGTATATTATAAAATAATTAAAATTTGGTCTGCAATTTAATACTGTACTTGGTGGATTCAGAGGCGAAATTATACTTATTTAAATAGAAATCTGACTTAAAAAATGATAGAAGGCGGTATCTTCACTGCTCATCTTCCGGGTCATACACTGGGCAGGGTTCAATAGACTGCTGTAGTGTTGCATGATCTGGGTCTTAACACTGGGCAGTGTTCAATAGATTATCTGTTGTTGCTTGATCTGGCTCTAACAATTTGCAGTCCATCTACATGTAAGCTCTAAAACAGTAAAATATGATGGTGTTTTGTAAAACTTCACTTATAATGTTTTAAATAGACCAAATAACTATATCCAACCTCATGGGTTTTCTCCGGGTTCTCTGATTTCCTCCAACTTCTAAAGACCTGTACACAGAAGTGAATTATTAAAATAAATTGAACCATGTGTTAGTCCCGAAATGACCTGGTTTGTGGATGTTAAACCCCATTTCTCTCTCTCTCCTAATAACTAAAAGAAATGTGATTATGTTTTTAGGTGCCCCTGATCCAACGGCTGGAGCATCTGTAGATGATGATAATAGTTGGCATCTTGATGAAGAACAGGTTCAGGAACAAGTTCGATCATTTTTATCTCAGGGAGTTTATCTACATGCCTCAAATCAACTTAATTCAATGTTTGCCAAGGTATGTTTTTACTCCAATAATATAATTATTTTAATGAAAAACTGAATCTTGAATCTATATTTGTACGACTGCATAATACAATTTTTATAGATATTCTGATTAAGATTCAGATTTAAAAAATCTTAATTAAATATTTCAAAAGAGCCAATTTGTCTAAACACGTCATGTTTATTTATAGGTGCGGGAAATGTTACGAGCAAGAGATTCTAATGGAGCGCGGATGTTAACGTTAATTACAGAACAATTTCTAGCTGATCCTCGTTTATCTGTGTGGAAAACACAAGGAACGTCTATGAGTGACAAATGTCGACAATTATGGGATGAGTTAGGTGAGTGATTATTTCAGTGGCTATGCAGGAAAACTGCACAATGAAATACGGACAAAAAAACGTATAAACACATAGCTGTGAGATACATATTCTCAGAAAAGATTATAATTTTAGCACAGAAAACTTACATATCAGAGAATGTTCATTGACAACCCATTTATCCTGTGAATTATCCATCATTCATCCATAGGAAAGTCAAAATTAGTTCATTTTATTAGAATTTTGGTTAAATGTCATGTGTACAATACTGTTTGTTAATAGCTTTGATATACAGATCAAGTTTTATGATATTATAGGCTTGTTGGTATGACACAGACTCACTAAGCAGGAGATATAGGGTTCGATCCTGGAAGAACATTCCTCAGGATTTACATGTCTTGTTTCCCAATTGTCAATAGTGCAGAATTTTACAAATCAAAATATGAGTCGTCTGTAGCGTCACTGTCATGGCAAAATGTCCCCTGCACATCTTAAGTAATCTGGTTGGTGTAGTAAAGTAAGCCGTTAAATTCTATTTCATGTATTGATATTTGTAATTATAGGGGCACTATGGGTGTGTGTGGTATTAAACCCCAACAGTTCATCTCTAGAAAAACAACACTGGCATGTATTATTAGAACAGTGGTCTATGAATGGTTTATGTCCACTAGAAGATGCTGACAGTCGACAGATGCCTGATGTTCCACTTACTCGAGATTTATTAATGGGTGATGGACATAGTAAGTTGTTTATAATTTCTCCAGAATTTGTAAAAGACATAATTAAGGAACTAAGATTTTTTTTTCCTTTTTTAATCTAAGAAGGTCAATCTTTTCTATTGACTATTCTCAGCATTACCATCCAATTCAGTAATTCTGGAAGTACGAGCTCCGCAAATCCATTTTCGTAGAAGTTGTCGCCTGTCACACCTCATGTGTTTTCTTTAGGTCCTCCGGTTTCCTCCTACTGCTAAAGACTCCTACCCGCAGCGAAATTATTGAAATACAATTGAACCATATATTAGTCCCGAAGTGATCTAGATTGTGGTGAGGGGACATTAACCCCATATCTCTTTCACTCTTTATTTTATCTTTAAAAGATATTTATAAGTTGAGGTATATAGTAATAAAAAACATAACTGTAAGGATTTACAACTTATTTTTAATACTCTTGACATAAATACCTGTATTTGTCTTGTGGCATAGACTAAGAAGTAGTTAATCAATAAAGTCGTGTTTATTTATTACTATTTTATGTTATTTCCAAAAAAAACCTGGCTATTACATAAAATAACTAATTCTAGTGTCCATAACTTGTACAGGTTAAAGATGTCTATTTTATAATTGACAGGTTCCTTCCAGCAAACACCTCGTCCTCGTCCAAGAACGGTCTTCCATAGATCATTAGAAGCTAGTCAATTAACATGGGATAATCAACATCTACAATATATCCTCAAATCATCTTATCCATCAGAAGATGATTCCGAACATTGCCAAGATTTATTTGATTCTAATGGACTTCCATTATGGCATGGTAAGAATTAATACAAGATTACTTTGTCTGAAATGGAATAATGGCTAATTCTCAGCAGAATTAGGGTATATATGGGTGTGGTCATAAAGTTTTTCAATTAAGGTTTTCATTGATGTTGTAGTGCCAGTAATATTAGTCATAAAAGAGTTTTTATTAGTCTTTAATCTGACATTCCTAGATATTTCAATACCAGTAGACGTTATTATGTTATATGTTCAAATGTTTCCAGATACTATAGACCATGAAGATGGTATGTTGAATGTAATGAACAATATGATAAATATTTCTGAGTAGGGTACTGATCAAGCTGTATCAGTTGTTGGGTGTAAGATATTGAAAATATTTAAATTGTAATATGATGGTGGGAATTTCTTTTATATTTTCAGAGCATATTCCAACTGCTTGTGCACGTGTTGATGCATTAAAGTCACATGGTTATACAAGAGAAGCTTTACGATTGGCTGTTACAATTGTACGAACAATGCAAGCTGAACAGCTGATTAACTTAGAGAGAAACAAGACTCGATCAGGTAGAGAATATTGAGAAATCAGAATTATTGAATTATTCGAGAAAATTTTGTCTAGGATTCCACTTAGACATGAAGTTTTGTCAACCGGGACAGCATACTGTCTATAGATCAGAATTATGAATTATAATGAACTTAAAGATGGGTTCCCGGCAAATTATTTATCGGCTGGTTATTCCCAATAAAAGTATGGCAAAATTGGTATTTATGAAAAGTATAGACACCCAATCTTACTAGAAAAATACTAGATTACGCGAAAATCGCCCATGGGGCAAGGACTGGGCAATATTGTCAGGGAATCACTAACTGTCAACCCGACAGGATTTGCTGGCTTATTGTCTGCTAACTTAGGTCAGGGAGCACTTGTTATTTCTTGCTCAAATGGTGAGGCGGTTTTGGGAACATTGCGGGTTGTCAACGTACAAAATACTCTTGAATTAAAAGGTGTAAAAAGAAAGTGGCAGAAATAATTAAGAATTTATTTAGGCCTGAATAATATGGTAAATGTGAAGTAAGTAATGATAGATACATTTTTATACGCCCACATTGAAATGTGGTCGTATATTGCCGTCGCCCCCGTCCGTCCGTCCGTCCGTCGGTCCGTCCGTCGGTCCGGCGTCCACAATTGCTTGTGGACGCTCTAGAGGCCAAAGTTAAAATTCGATTGACTTTAAATTTATACACAGTGTTTAAGGTCATGAGACGAAGAAGCCTATTGATTTTCAGCGATTTCCGATAATAACTGTCAGAGTTATGGCCCTTGATCACTTAAAAAAATCTTGTGGACGCTCTAGAGGCCAAAATTAATATCCGATTGACTTTAGATTTATACATAGTGTTAAAGGCCATGAGACGAAGAAGCCTATTGATTTTCAGCGATTTCCGATAATAACTGTCAGAGTTATGGCCCTTGAACACTTCAAAAAATCTTGTGGATGCTCTAGAGGCTAAAGTTAATATCCGATTGACTTTAGATTTATACATAGTGTTTAAGGTCATGAGACGAAGAAGCCTATTGATTTTCAGCAATTCCCGATAATAACTGTCAGAGTTATGGCCCTTGATCACTTCAAAAAATCTTGTGGACGCTCTAGAGGCTAAAGTTAATATTCGATTGACTTTAAATTTATACACAGTGTTTAAGGTCATGAGACGAAGAAGCCTATTGATTTTCAGCGATTTCCGATAATAACTGTCAGAGTTATGGCCCTTGATCACTTAAAATAATCTTGTGGACGCTCTAGAGGCCAAAATTAATATCCGATTGACTTTAGATTTATACATAGTGTTAAAGGCCATGAGACGAAGAAGCCTATTGATTTTCAGCGATTTCCGATAATAACTGTCAGAGTTATGGCCCTTGAACACTTCAAAAAATCTTGTAGACGCTCTAAAGGCTAAAGTTAGTATCCGATTGACTTTAGATTTATACATAGTGTTTAAGGTCATGAGACGAAGAAGCCTATTGATTTTCAGCAATTTCCGATAATAACTGTCAGAGTTATGGCCCTTGATCACTTCAAAAAATCTTGTGGACGCTCTAGAGGCTAAAGTTAATAACCGATTGACTTTAAATTTATACACAGTGTTTAAGGTCATAAAATGAAGAAGCCTATTGATTTTCAGCAATTTCCGATAATAACTGTCAGAGTTATGGCCCTTCATCACTTCAAAAAATCTTGTGGACGCTCTAGAGGCTAAAGTTAATAACCGATTGACTTTAAATTTATACACAGTGTTTAAGGTCAAGAGGCGAAGGAGCCTCTTGATTTTCATCGATTTCCGATAATAACTGTCAGAGTTATGGCCCTTGATCACTTCAAAAAATCTTGTGGACGCTCTAGAGGCCAAAGTTAAAATTCGATTGACTTTAAATTTACACACAGTGTTTAAGGTCATTAAATGAAGAAGCCTATTGATTTTCTGCAATTTCTGATAATTACTGTCAGAGTTATGGCCCTTTATCGCTTATAAAAATCTTGTGGACGCTCTAGAGGCTAAAGTTAATAACCGATTGACTTTAAATTTATACACAGTGTTTAAGGTCATGAGACGAAGAAGCCTATTGATTTTCAGCAATTTCAGATAATTACTGACTGAGTTATGGCCCTTGATCACTTTCAAAATTTTGTGGACGCTCTTGAGGCTAAAGTTAATAACCGATTGACTTTAAATTTATATAAATTGTTGAAGGTCATGAGACGAACAAGTATATTGAGTTTCAATGAATTTAGATAACTTGAACAGCATGGAGGAGAACTTTATCAAAGCCAAACAAATTCCAATGATTTTCTGATAATTACATAATGAGTAGTTACTTTTAATCAGATTTTAGTGTATTATAAATGTTTCATTACCGAAAAAAGTAAAATATGCGACAACTCTTGTTGACTGCCCGGACGATTTAGCTGCTGTGGGCGTATGTTTCGTTGCCTGGCAACCTATGTTGAAATATGGACCCTCCCACAATGAAGTTAAGTTGGCAGACATTGCGTTTAACAACAGCTTACTTACAGCTATAGGCATCCCCGGCGAAAACAGAGTTTTGGAAGGGAATTGAAGCAAATTTTTTTGATAGATTGGTTACTTTAAATATGTGTTTAGTCCAAATATATCGTCAAATCACAAAGTTTGTACCCGGGAATGCATCTTTAAGTCAAATGATCCAGATATGTTGATTATTGAGCAATTATTATTTCATCTTCAGTATTCTATATATTTTTTTATGTCAACACATGAAAAACCAGATTCAGTACACATTGTGTTTAAGGTGCACCTCTTTATAATTGAAAAAGATTTGTAATAAAGTTTGTTGAATGTATGGAATAATTTGGTAGTAAGATAAACAGAATAAAGGTCAAATACTGATGGAACCAATATAACCTTGTAAAATAAGTATTATTTATAAATATTTATCTAATGATTGCTGTTTTTTTAGGGAGTTCAAGGTCCTGTAGCTCTCGCACATCAAGGTCACCACCACCATCTAATGCTGAAGGTTGGGTAGGACATCCATTAGATCCTGTAGGTGTTTTGTTTGATACGTTGATTGAAGCCTGTACATCTCCAAGTGATGACAATAGAATAGGTAAGTTGTTTTATCTACCATTGTTAGCTTTGCAAAAACAGTCGAGTTGGATGGTGGACTGTAGAATTATTAGCTGCAAATTACATATTGATCCTTTGTTGAAACAATTAGTTTTGGCAAATATAACAATCGTTTTCATTGGAGGATTTATTTTTATCACCCAATCAGCATTTATTTAATAAATAAATACAATAGAAAAAAGATTATTGAGATTGCGCAATACAATGTCGGTAATAGATTAGCATGAGCTTCAGTTGGCTACTGGCTAATCAGAGGGTAACAATAAAAGGCTATCGGATGCCGGGTAAAAAACTTCTAGAAAATATGGTTATACGAGCATAAATGTGATATTTGTGACTTGGTTCTCTAGTCTGTTTCATTTAGAAATGTATAAAAATTGATATGACTTATAATTGAATACATCAAATTTTTATCAATATTTCTGTCATTATGATATTAAAGGAATGTTTTTATTTTTGTAGATTGGGGAGTGCGTAACAGTAGTTCAAGCAGCACTAGTAATAATGGAGAATCTTCTAGCCAATCATCATCCAGATATCATCATGGTCCGTTACCAGGCAACATGGATAATAATGAATCTTACCTCACTCTCGCCATGGAAGTTGGTCTGATTGGTAAGTTAAAACTTGAAAAATGAATGTGTGGAGATTTTTTTAACCCGATAAAAAGAAAGTAATTATACAAAATTCAAAGTCAGTTCCCCGGTAGAGGCCAGCCTCTTTGAAATTTTGTAAAAACTTTTTAACAGTTGAGAAGCTTGTATTCCAAGGTTTTATCTTAATAAATTGCGTTAATGTTTTCTTGGTTCCTGTTCTTCAGTGAATCCTAATTGTCAAACTTGTCTTGTTGATCCAGACACTAAGTAGTTTCTCACAATTCAAAAGCCTTGTTTAACAAGTCTCTGATGGGGAATCTGGTCTGACCTGTTTATTGGTGTGTATTTCAACGGATGTACAAGACAACATAACAGCTTTGTCTTGTTTAACAAGACCTACAGTAACAAGAATAATGACCTTCTAGTTTATACATTGACCCTGTCTGACATGAATTGTGACTTGTTAAACAGGACTATCAATTGTTGGAATTTGACAAGTGTGATGAGTGTCTGGTTGAACTTGTCAAACATGTCATGTCTACCTGTATTCATTAGCCTAGAAAGTGCGGAAATGTTGGACATTTAAACTTCATTTCATTTCATGTGGTATATTGCTACAAACCTGTTAAGTTTAAAGACACCTATTATGTAGTCTAAATTCTTAGCATAACAAGTTTGACAGAGTCTTGATATGTAAATGACACTAAAAAACTTTTACACTTTTACTAAATAAGAAAATACATTATCTTCCATTAAAGTAGCAATATATTGTTATCAATTGCGTCTGTGGGTAGGACGTTGGCTCGCTATCGGGAGGTCCGTGTTCGATCCCGGTGTTTCCCAAGAATGTTCATCAGGATTTTCTGGCAATGATCATCCTTGTCATGGAGGGTTGACCAGGAACATCTTGCATTGTATAGTCATTTGGATGGGACAAAAAAAAAACACCTGAGGTCCAGTGTCAACATTAGCAATCATGTAAAAGAACCCTTGAAGGCCGTAACGCCGCTGTCTGGGCAAAATTCTCTCAAAGCACACTGCATGGCGTATGCCCTGTAAGAGCAGAAAAGTAGGCAGTTAAACCCCCCATTTCAGTGAGTCCATATTTTGTATGGTATGTATTATTTTTCAGGTCTTGGTCAACAAAGAATCATGCCTCCAGGTCTTTATGCTCAGGAAAAATCTTGTAAACAAGAAGAAAAATTATTGTCGAAAATACAGAATATATCACCTGATCCTCGCATTCTGGCCGTTATAACGAAACAAGCTAATTTATTACTGGAAGGTATGTACACATATTGATATTCATTTAGAATTAAAGTTTGAGACAATCGGTAGAATTTTATTTCTCAGATAATAGGCTATAAATTAGTATGTTGAGCAAACATTCTTATTTAACTTACTTGGCTGGATGGGATTAATGTTTAAGGGAGTTAACTCCCCTTTTCCCCAAGTTGTAAAATATTTGCCATGATAATCACTAGTCAGTGACACACTAGGGGCACCCCATCAATCTGTTATTGTGTGATGCTTTGCATTAATGAAATTGAATCACAGTGTCATCATATTATTTCATTTTAAAAATTGGATTTCTCTCTTCAAAAAGCTCAATGTGTATGTATATGCCTACGTAATTAAGAGATGATAATGGCAAACCTCCTCTAGAGTACACAAATTCCTGGATCTTCCTCTGGAAAGACATTTTTTGTAATATGTTTAATGTTTTTATGTAGGTGGACCTCAGAGTGGATTTGGTTCTGGTATACATCATGAGAGCTATCCTATGCATACGTTTGCTAGATATCTGTTTACAACCTTGCTAGTCCATGATACAGATTTAGCCTTTAAAATAGGTACACGAGCTATGAGGTAAATTTTATATTTCTTATTTCTTATGTTTTTAACAGCTATGATTAAAGCTGACTTTTATACACCCACATATCGTGTTATATGTGTCTGGCCATAATTTGTCGTGAACACTTTATAGCTCAGACTTCTGCAGGAATTAAATAGATTTTTTTATAAAGAAAAACAATATCAAAATACAGATCACTGAGTTGTCTGCCTGTTTGTATTCAAACTTTTGATGTGAAAGCAAAGGAATCCTTACACAGAGTTCTCAATGAAATGTTTTGAAATGGAAACTTGTGATTGTTGATTAGGGTGCAAGGAAGAACATGATTTGATTTGATAGTATGCTGATGTGAATAGTTTGGTTTGCATCTTTTTATTTGGCAAGCCTTCGTTCTTGGATATGAAAAGTAAGCATCTTTCCTATTTGTTTTCTTTTAAGGCTACCGGTTTTAGAGAATACAGAAGAGCTAAACAATGATGAGGGTGCTAATAATATTGGATCAGCCATATTGAGCAGGTTTCCACGTTGGTTTGTCTTGAGTCGTGTTGAATCACAACAGTGTGAATTGGCTTCAACTTTACTAGCTGCTGCAAAAGGTAAGAAATTTAATCTTACGTGATTAAAAAACCCAGCTGAATTTACCAATAGATATTCTGGGATGTTAAATACATAATTGGTTTAATAATAATAATTTATATAAACATATAATTGGAAGATGGAATAAGGAAGTTACGAATTTGATATTTCCTCACATATTTCATCATTTGGGTGACATATTGAGTATGACACCGAGCTCCCTGAATAGATCCTACTGTTGGCGGAAAGTTTCCAGCTCGAATTCCCCTTGTCAATAGTAAAGGACTGGCCAATGGTCGCACCTGGCATTGAAAAGCATCTAGTTGTTCAGATGGGGTAAAAAACATGGTTCCATTTACCTCTTGTAGCACAGAGAATGGGGCTCTGTTGATAAGCTGAGGCAGATGTTAGTAATGTCAAATGTTAACAGTATTGTTAGAAATGGGTGACAAGGAGTAGAATCGCCTGTCCAGCCTCGTGGGTATTCTCCGGGTCCTCTGGTTTCCTCCCACTGCTCAAGACCTTATGAACAAGGGAATTATTGAAATAAAATTGAACCAAGTATTTGTCCTGAAATGACCTAGTTGTGTCAAGTGGACGTTAAACCCCCATATATCTCTGTCTGTGTTAGAAATGGGGAACTGAAATGACCTAGGGGAATACACAGGACCTAGGTTTTTCGTCCCATCTATAATAAAATACATGATTGTATATTACAGGTGATATAACAAGATTACGAAAAGTTTTAGAATGTGCTCAGAGACATATTCATAGTTCTTCACAGTTGTTTAAACTAGCTCAGGATGCTTTTAAAATAGCCACACCCTCTGATGGTCCAAAACATCAAGCTACTCTTGATGTCGCATTCGAACTGGGGTTACAGGTCATGAGAATGACCTTGATGACTTTGAACTGGCGACGAAGGGAGATGGTACGGTGGTTAGTTACATGTGCTACAGAAGTTGGAGTGAAAGCTCTTATCTCGATCATTCAGAATTGGTATCAATATTTTGCTCCTATAGAAGCTACTAGTAAGTAACCAGTCCTTTATTTTTTTACATCAACAGAATTCTTGAGAAATTAAAATAGTTGGACAAAATAATTGCAATTGTTAAAGATTTTAAGCAAGTAGACTATGTCTAGAACAACTGATTGTGATCATGAAGCGTTGATTCTGATCATGAAGCGATGATTCTGATCATGAACAGCTGATTGTGATCATGAAGCGCTGATTGTGATCATGAAGCGTTGATTCTGATTATGAAGCGATGATTCTGATCATGAACATCTGATTGTGATCATGAAGGTTTGATTCTGGTTACAAATCCACTGTCCACAAGAAGAGAACGTGAGCAAAACAATAATACCCCGTATAACTGTTTCACGAAACTTTGGTACTATTGTTAGCGCTTTGAGCAAACAATACTGTTTGGAGTCTACTGCTTTAGAAGAACACTTATTATTATTATTTATGGTGCTAGCGACAGGACAAAAATTTCACATAAATCAAGACTGCTAAATTAAAAAATTAATGTGCATATTAAAAAGGCAACTATTATGTGTTTAACTGGGTCCATTTACCTAGATATTACCTTTGCCATCTGAAATCTGTGTAATGCCCTCAGGATGGTACATGTAGAACACCTGATATCACCTCTCATTGATTGTATTACTCTTACACTTTTTATTGTACATTTCTATTGTTTGTTACATAAAAGGTGACTGGAAAACCTGATTGAGGTGTGGATGTTTTGTTGAGCAGTTATCCTTCATTGATATTAGATAAATGTTACAACTACGTATGTTTTTTTCAGGTACGGTAGCGTCTACAATCATGTCACCAGCCACTACAATGCAACTGAACTTGACCTACCATCAGATGGAGGAAGTAGCTGATTGTGCGCGAAAACTAGCTCTACAGTGTGCAACCAAAGATCCTCAAAACTGTGCTTTATGTTCTCTTACTCTGTGTGAAAAGGACACGATGGCGTTCGAGACAGCTTACCAAATAGTCATAGATGCTGCAGCTCACGTCATGAATTCCAGTCAGTTATTTACTATCGCAAGATACATGGAACATCGTGGATATCCCAGCAGAGCATACACTCTTGCGTTATTAGCCATGAAAAATTTACAATTGGCCTACAATCAAGATACACATCCTGCAATTAATGACATCCACTGGGCGTGTGCTTTAAGTCATTCTCTTGGAAAAAATGAACTATCTCGTATGATTCCGTTATTGGTGGAAAATGTGCAGTGTGCTACTGTTTTGTCAGACATTTTACGACGTTGTACGCTGACAGCACCGGGGTTGGCAAGCCATGACGGCAAACGACGCGTTATTAAATTATTGTCATATGACAAACAACCTCTACGCCAGCTAATGGACGCCACTATGTATGCTTACATCAACACCACACATTCCAAATTAACACATATTAGTCCGCGACATTATGGAGATTTTATCGAGTTTCTGAGTAAAGCGAGGGAAACGTTTTTATTAGCACAGGATGGACATATACAATTTGCTCAGCTTATAGAAAACATGAAGTTAGTTTATAAAGGAAAAAAGAAACTGATGTATCTTATTAAGGAGCGGTTTGGTTTGTGAAATTTTACAGCATTAATAAATCGATGGACACCAATATAAAAAAGAACAATGATAATTTATGAATAATTTTAAATGTTACAGGGACCATTTTTATTATGAAGAGAATTTTTGTCTCAGTGCTATTATTAAAAAAATCTTGCATCGTATGAACTTTTGTGTCAAATTTGAATGCAATAAATTTATTAAGTGTTATTATGTATGAATATTATATTATTATTATTATTTTTTTGTTATGGGCGTTTTGTAAAAAGAACGAACCTGTATTATTTCATTAATTAGTGTGGCATGAAAGAATTTTTTGTTAGTGTTTTTTTTTTGTCCGTTGTTTATTTTTGAATTTGTTTGAATTGAGAATCAGTTGGTCATATGTTAATGTTGTGTATGATAATATTGTAAGTTTATACATGAACATCTGTTTTAGTAATTAATGTTGTTAAAGGTTCATCAGAAATTATCACTATATTATTAATGTTATTGTCAAACAGTATTTGAGATAATTAGCAAATTATATCTCGCATTGACAGGACATTTGTAATCTCCCCCTCTTGTTCAGTATGCTTGGATATGCATAGCTTTAGCCTTAAAGACAAAATTTCCACACCCCGACATAGGGCTCTCAAACTCTTGACATGTAAATGTTTACCCAACATATTTAATATAGTTTAAAATATTGAATTAATTTCACCTGTCATTCAGTTCAGAGTTCAGGGCATGCAAATATTGATGAAATGAGTGATGTTAAGTTATAGCGCAACTTGTAGGGGGGGAGGGGATAATTCAGTTTACAGATAATTTATTCTAACTAACTGATTGTTAAGAAGAAATTAAATGCTATACATACCCCAATTACCAAGGTGTCAAATGTGTCTGTCATTGGTACCATACCATAATTTTATTAAAATCAAGAATTAGTCCCTACTGTAGAAGTATTAAATCATATACCACTCATCAATAAATATTCTCTTATAAAATTTCAAACTCTTAACCTTTTTAGGATTTTAAGAAATATAGGGTAAATATGAATCTATGTTAGACAGTGATTATTATCGTTGGGAAATTGAGATAGTATTAAATATTTTAGAATTTCATGAAGTAATAATTTATCATTATGGTTTTAGTATCTAGAAATATGTAACCTAATTCCCAAATAGATAATTCTTGACTATGTTCAATTTATTTTGATCTATGACAAATTTTCCTCAATCTTACTGCAGGTAACTGACAATTTGTCACTCTCTATCTAGAGGGAAATTCTCTACTATTTATCACTCTGTATCTAGGGGGACGTTCTATACTATTTATCGCCCTGTATCTAGAGGGAAGTTCTATACTATTTATCACTCTGTATCTAGAGGGAAATTCTCTACTATTTGTTACTCTGTATCTAGAGGGAAATTCTCTACTATTTGTTACTCTGTATCTAGAGGGAAGTTCTCTACTATTTGTTACTCTATATAGAGGGAAGTTCTCTACTAATTATCACTCTGTATCTAGAGGGGAACTCTCTACTATTTGTAACTTTCTAGAAGATGAAATTTTGTACTATCATATATACCCCATGAGAGATTGGATTAAATTGTACTGTTTTGTACTGGTATCATGCTTATTGCCTAGCTCTTTATGTAGCTCATACTTTGACATGGTTAATGTCCTTAGTTAATCTAGGGGGCGGTGGATGGTCGAATGGTTAGTGTGTGCACATTGTATAACAAGGTCTGTCATTGAGTCAACTAGCATGGTTTGATTCCCCGGTTGTACAAGATCGGGTCACCTGTCCACCTTGTGGGTTTTCTCCGAGTCGTCCGGTTTCCTCACTACGCGCAAGCAAATTGAAATAAAATGTTAGTCCCAAAATGACCTTGTTTGTGTCGAGTGGACAATTAACCCAATTTCTCTCTCTTGAATAATCTGAAATTTGACTAAAGTATGATATACAAGGTCTGGGTTAATCTGAACTTGAACTGTTCCTTAAAATAATAGCTGTTCTGTGAAGAAGGCAAACTAGATTACCTCTAAAACTACCGGCCATTGATAACAGTCTATAGCACATATAAATGTGTGGCTTCAGTGATAGTGTTGCATAGACTCATTATGTTAGTAAATTTTATAAATACATTTATTAGGTGGTTAAAATCAAGTCATAATTTAATATTATTTATATAAACACTATCTACCTTAACATACTTGATAATTTATTGTATCTCGCTAGACCCGTCTATTATATTTGTTGAGGCAGTTGATAAACTGATTGATTGGCTGTTTCTCCGTTTTCTGACCCCACTCGAGTATCAAACTTAAACCCTACTAATTTATAAAAAAATCCCAACAACTCGAGTATCAACTTAAACCCTCCTAATTCATAAAAAATTCTCAACAAATGAAGTGTTTTCTGGCGAGGTACAATAGTTTTACCAAGAATAGGTTTTATAATGTAGTTATAACTTCCTATAATTAGAGCAATAACAACCCCTCTCAGTGTATATCTCAGGTTTATATATAGGTATTATATATTATACAAATAAACACTTAGATGCATTAATACTTTCACCTAGATAATACATGGAATTTTTAATATTATATTTTAAAAAACTCAAGATCATTCACCTCTGATCCAAACACTGACCTGTTTAAAGTAAGGCACAGTGATTAATTAAAGCTCCTTGCAATTTTTAAATTTCTGTAACTTGTCAATGGATTGACCAAAATGCTCTTGACTTTTTACATACAAACTAATTTGAACATCTCCTATGAATTTATGATAGAGATTTACTGTCTTATAATGGTTCTGTACTATTTTCAAGGGAGTCTTGTATTTTTCTACTTGTCATGAAACACATGTATAACATCATTCATAAAGTATGCATTATTGGACTTCATTCTGCGAATCATTTTAAAGATCTCCAAATAACAACGGTAATTAAATTATTTTGCAAAAACAATATTATGGTATTTTCCTTGAAATTATCTTTCAAGTGCTACAAAGTGAAATTAAAAGAATTACCAATGTTTAATATTATTATATGAACCTGTTGTGTAATTTTGAATTAAAATATTTTGAACTTAGAAATCTTAAATGATATAAAATGCAACTAGAATGTGAATGTCTAACTTCAAATTATAATTTTTTAGATTTATTCACCCTTTTTTTATTCATATTTCCATTGCAGCAAATTTTGAAACATGCAAAATTAATAATAACTTTTTGAAATATGAATGAACATAGTCTTATATATCCATTTATGTATGTATTTATTTATCTTAACTGGGGGAAAGCTGCTCCATGTTTCTCTACATTTTTCATGTACATGTACCCTACAGACTAATGCTCTTTTAATTCTATATCTTCACTGTGTTAAGTGTTCTTTCTCCTACAAAATATTCATCCTTGATTGTACTGAGTTGTCTGCCCATTAGTTTTGAAGTGAAGCCTAGCAACTATAATAAGATTTATCATGTGCTCATTGCTGAGATCATTCCAATCATGATAAGCTCTAATTCGTCGTTAGGAAGCAATGTAGCTGGAATATGGAAAATGGGAAATGCAAGATAATATTTTCAGTATTTTCATGATAATTTCTTGTATTTCAAATGAACACGAAAGATTTAGTTAACGTCACTGTGACATATGGTTAACACTTTATTACATTTGTTCACTTGATCATTCAATGTTTTTAAAACTCGATTAAAACTTATAGTCATGATCTGTGAGACATATATGTAGAGTACAAATAGCCACAGATATTTGTTTTCAGACTCAATGGTGCCATGATCTGGTTCAAGAGAGATTTCAAGGTTCTGTTTAATGTCTTATCAACACAACATTTTTGGTCGTTTTGATATCAACTATTGTAGGCTATTTGTACATGACCTTTATAATTGTATTGTTTGTTTTTCTCAATTTTCCTCAGATTTTAACATTTTTTTGTGTGATTTTTTTTGTTGAAACTGAGTTCTCTAAATTAATCTTTCTTGTGCACATTCTACCTCAATGTCTTTTACATGATGCATAATCTCTTTTCTTTCATAAAGTCACTTTCAGTTGAAAGTTTTATCTGTCTAGGCCATTTAGTTTTAGCAATCAAAATAAACCAGTCTTCTCAACTCAAATCTGATTATCTTAGTCTGTAATTTAGCTATGTTTTCATATCATTTAGAGAAAAAATGGAAAACCTTCAATTTGGCTTGATGATTATTTGAACTGTAATATGTCCCTTCTAATAGTCTTTTTTTAATTATATACTTTCATGTGAGAAAATTAAAATTGTAAAAGAACTTGTCAAGTTTTGATTGCCAAACCTAATGACCGAGACAGAAAAATTGGGTCTCACAAGGCAGCATTTAGAAATGCTTGAGTAACACTATTATCCATAAAGGGAATTTATTCTGTTATTGCCAAATTGTGACCTGATTTTCAGGGATTTAGACAATCAAAAAAGGAAAATCGGAAGCATATTTTTGTTCATTATAGTTTGATTCTCCCAGACCCATAATATTTATCCAGGTCTGTCCAAAAAATAAGTTTTATATTCGAGTTTCAATGGTTATGCATATGTAAGCAATAAATTGGGTATATTCTAATATGACTGAACCTGTTTGAGACCGTTGTTTTCAAGATTTTATCTTCTAATAAATGTTTTGTTATATTATTATATGTTATATTTATTGGGAATATGTCCGATTTGACAACAACAAATTTCTTCATTTGATATTTAAAAGGATATTATGGAAATAAAACGAAAAAATGATATCTTAAAGATAAAGTTTCATCTGTCTATTCTATAGTTGAATTAAGCTTCTTAGACATTTTACATTTACCCCCTGGACCTTTTCTTTATTACGTAATATTATTTTCCAACCTATATTATGATCTCTCCCTACCCCCTCACTAAACAAACCCATTAGTATTCCTAACCCCGGCATCTTATTTAATGCCCATAACTTTTTCAAGTAATAGGTTTTGTTCAAATTAATGCTCTCCTCACTTTAAGTCTTCTAAGTGTTGAATGTCCCCTAGTTTCTATTGTGTCTATCTTTTCCTTTTCATAAATTAATTCACAACAATCCCCACATTCATAACCTGTATAAATCATTAGATTATAGAAAAAAACTATGTAATTTATGAATAATTACTGGTTTGTTCCACAATAATAAAAATTATTTATATAATACAGTAAGACCTCACAACTAAGGCCATGTTAACAATGGTCCTAAAAGCAAGGCTTAGTTACAAAAATTGTATGGATATGATGGTGTATTTAATGATATATGGTAGAGAAATAAGGTCTTTACCATTTGTGTGACGTGAATGTTGTGGTATGTGCTTTGATCTATTTTGTAAAAAGAGAACGATTATCAATGCCAATGAATAAATATTATGAAAACTAAATGTATGTATGATGTATTAATTAAAGAACTATCAATGTACAGTATGAGCGAATGATTTAAAGAGATTATTTCACTATTATATGTTTGATATCATGAAATGTCTGTCTGTCTGCCTGTCTGTATAGAGCATAAATAAAAAATGTGACATATTCTGACATACGTGTTAACTTTTACTGTTTAATTTTTACAGTGTTGAAATCACCTGTCATCTGTTCAATGTGGGTGTTCGATCTGCGTTACTTTCCTGGGTTTTACTTTTATGTTGTCTGTTTTTACACTGCTAAGTAGCCAGTGTGTGTGCATGCAGATTTCATCAAGTTTTTTTTTAATGTTCCAGGTTATTCCTCCCATCCAAATGACCATACACCGGGACCGTCGGAAGTAATTCATGATTGGGAGGGGGGGGGGGGCTTCTGTCCTAGGACTTTAGGTGAGTGTCTAGGGGCTATCCCCTGCTGAGTTTTTCCTTCTCAGAAAACTATGTGTCCATTAGTTGCCCCGTCCTCCTCGTTCCCGCCAGGATAGGTGGTTGACAGTACGTCACACTTCCTCGGGGGTCAATATGATTCCATATTCTTGAAGCAATGGTGCGAGAAACCCCCCTCTTAGTGGGATTAGTTCTAATCAAACGGAACACTGCGAGAAGTATGATATGATTCATGCTTTAAGCCCTTATATTATAAGAAAGAGTCTGAAGTAGATTCCTAGGCGACAGCGTTGGCTCTTGCCAGCCTTTAATATTGTCAGAACTCAGTGCTGGATCTAGGGGAGGCAAGGTGGGACAAATGTCCCGGGCCCCCCACATTTAGGGGCCCCCCAACAATTCTGGCTCATGCTAATATTTTATCCCGGGCGGAGCTAACCAGTACCTGGGCTGAGGGGGCGAGGATTGCGGCCCTAGGCAGTAAGGGATATTGTGGGTCAGAGTATAGTAGTTCAGACAACAGAGTTTAATGTTTTATGTCGTCTAAAATAATTTCACTAATAAAAAGTAAACGAAAACATCATGAGAGAAAGGTTTAAAGTACTCAAATTGTCAACGAGTTCTTAACGTCAATGAAATCGCTGCCTAAATTGTCTAAGATGCACTGAAATTAATCTTTATTTTAAACAAAAAAACTCTGGAGGAAAACACCCCAGGCACTCACGGGGGCGGAGTACATACTGGTACGATCCGCGGTCAGTACGAACAATTTGAAATGGGGCCCCGCACAGTTGATATGTCCCGCCCCCCCCCACAAGGTTAATCCGGCCCTGTCTGAACTGTCAATAGGAGACACCCGGCGGGGTTCCTACAAAGAGCAAGTACCGTTTCAGAAGTTATATAATACAGACTCGTTAATTATGCACGAGACTGATGTTATGCTGTTGAAAGAAAGACTGAAGAAAATAACCCGAGAAAAAGATCAACCGAGGCCGATTGGCCGAAGTTTTTTTTTTTCACGGAAGTCTTTCTTCACCAGCATAACCGAAGTCGTGGACTTTATATTGCTTTATAATCCGTCTATGTTTACATGTATGCAAAATGATAATATCCCAGGATTCTTGTAAGAAAAATCTTGTATCATGTTTTTTTTTCCTAAAAAAACCCTACCCTGGAAGAATATCCTGTTACAGGTCTAAAAAAAAATTTCAGACGAATAACTTCAAATTCCCCTGTATATATCCAAAGCCCCCCTCGACTTTCAGACCGCAATTTATTCCGGGCTTAGACCAAAGATTAAAGAGTTTATAGATACCACATTTTATGCGTTTATATGTGAAAACGTTACCCTGTATAATGTATTTTGTATCAGACATGTTATAGAGATCTAGTGTTTGATTAAATGTGTTTGCTGTGCTGAACGGTATTCGATCTCCCTTAACAATCTGGCCAGCAAGAACTCAGCCAACAAAGAAAGACAACAACTGAAGTTTAAGTAGTGGAGTTCACAAATAGGGGAGAAAATTGGCGATAACAAGTTCAAACACCCATGGCTGGTACAGGTCAGTGGGAAATCCTACAGTCTCGGTCATTTCATTCCATGTTCAAGTTGTCCATAGACCCACCGAAATAGCGAAGGAAGTCGATATCTGGTGTGGCCTCAGCAAGTCTGGATCACCCGTTGAACTGTTCCCTTCATCGACTGATTGAAACGTTGGACCCGAGCCTACGTTAGTCTGTTCCATTTGTGGTGTAGCCTATTTCAAATCCTCGCTTTTCTGCAATAAGTGGATCCCTCTGCGAATTTTACGATCAAGACTGTACCAGATATGCCAGATTGGATTCAGACCAGGAGGTATTCTGGACAAAACCAACAACGACACGCGTACGGTGTGGTCTAAGTTGTTGTCCATGAATAATTATTTTCAGAAATATTGCCATCGATCACCCCGAATATTCGTGCGGATACTCTACTGTCTAAAGTTATCTGATTGTCTTGACTTGTGGACAGTGTTTATGTTCTTGAGGCAAACGGGCCTAAATAGTGTTTAGGTGCCCCCCCCCCCAACATATATTTTACGGCTACGCCTCTTGGCCTGGATTCGGGATACCCCCGTTCTATATACAGGTGTAGTTATTATTTTTGTTCTCTTTCTCCCACAAGAAGGTAAACCTGGGTAGATTTTTTTTCTTAGTAAATTATGATAATCTGTGCCCAATTCAACAATATTTACGTAGAGACGGGGGGAATCACGTGGCTAAGTGGGTAAGACACTGGCTCGCTATCCTGGAGGTCGGGGGTTCGATCCCTGCATTTGCCGAGAGAATTCATCCAGATTTTCCGGCGTGGTTTCCCCTGGTCAGTGATGCAGGACGAAGGGTCTGACAAGGACAGCTGTCTAGTCGTTCGGATGGGTTGAAAAACCGAGGTACCGGGTACACATTGGCATGCACATAAAAGATCCCTTGGCAGTTGGAATTCGATATAAGAGTAGTCCGAAGCGCCGCTGCCCGGGCAAAATTTCCCTCATAGCACACTGTATGAAGTGCCCGTCTTCATTAGCCCAGTACTGTTTAGGAACAGAGCAGGACGTTAAACCCCATTTCATTTCATTGCGTAGGGGCGGACCAGTTGCCAAAGGATAGATTAGCGATGTGCGGAGCAGTACAGAGTAAAGTTATATACTATAAGTTGGAAATGGTTCCACCACTGATATCTTATTTCTTGCTTCAAATTCCAACGCTGGAAAATGGCTGTCCCATGTTGTCAATCGCAAAACAGGGGCGGGGGTAATTGTGTTGTTTTTTCCTGTGTCTTAGATTTTTAAGGGTGGCAAATAATGCCCATGGTCGTATAATAGTGAGCAAATGACATAGAAATAATTATGTTTTAACTTTCCCAGAAGATTTGAAATTCTCACTTTAAAACGCAACGCAAAGTCGAAATAGCTAAGCCCACAGTGAAGTACAAAATATAAAAGTGCTGCTGTGGCACAGAATAGTCTTATATAGTTCCTGTTGGCTGTACTGAGCCACGATGTTCAGTGTCTCAACCTCTCTCCATGACGAAGGAATTGTCACACAGTGGAACCGACAGTGTCTTATTCTCGATTTGTAACCTTGAGACCAGAAAAGTCCCTATTTGCCAGACGTGTCACATATCGCCAATCTCGAACCAGAAAAATTTTCTGACTCCGGGAACGAGATTGACATATCGCGATACTTGTATTATTAGCATGGGTTGATAAAAAAATAATACACTTTATTGTGGGGGAAGGCAAAACATATGAAGAAATACTGTCTGCGGCGCTGCGCATTGCAATAGTTTAAATTTGCAATATTAATTATGCAAACATCATGTTAATTAAATAATTGTTTATGAAATAAAATGAATCACCACTCTGCCCTTACAAGTGAGTCATCAATATAATACACATATTTTAGCAGTTTCAATCGCTCGCCATTAAATATTCATCCGTAATCAATAGATGTTTACCGTTATCAAATACCAACTACATGTGGGTATTTACAACTGGGGGTTCATTTAATCCTATATCTGAAAATAGAGAAATGCCATGATTTCCTTTTTATTCATACGCATCGTGTTTTACATTTGATACGATATCCATTTGAAATAATTTTATATTAAGCCCAAATATTTCCTACTTTTATCCCGAATAGTATCACTTCAAGAGTTTCGGTTATCCCTTATATAAAATGAAGTATAAAATATTTGTCCAACTTCGATGCATATAGTGTTAAAGAAGCATTATGTAACATTTAGATAAAACCTGGCCGTTTTTGAAATAGCAGTTCAATACATGGTAAAAATGAATATTGAAAGGATCGACCAAATTACTTCATTCTCGGCGAAGTTAGAAAATTATGCAAGCAGGATAAAAATGTTAGCCTGTTAGTCGACTGGTTCTAATCACAGATGCTGTTATTACACTAGGGGTTTGGTTTGGGGTTTTGGAAAAGGTTAAATTGTTATGGTGTTATACTTTAAATAGAACTAGAGTGGAAAGTTTATATTCATTTATTTAGTATACAATCCGGGTCTCATCCAGAATCTGGAAATCTCCAACCTCCTCACGGTTTTGTCATTAGGACTTCTACAGGAACAAAACACAAATTGCGTTCGGGACTGGTTAAGGCGCTTTGGGCAAATGTGAATTTATATCGATGCAGCTGGATTATATTAGTAGAGGTTCTAATAACCAACAGTAAGTGGTGTTACACGACCACTCAAACATCCATTTCCGGAAATGACAATAGCCTGATTGCTGTGGGACAAACATGGAGAAACACGAGAAGAATCGCGAGGTTTCAAACAGGCCACCCTGGACCCTACCTCTGGTGACAGATATAATATGTAAGACCCACAACTTATACCCCTCTCTCCCACGTGTAACGTCAGACCCCTGATGCTGTTATAGTGTTCATAGTTTGGAAATGAAATAACGCAAACCCTTTTCCTTTTGATTAAAACCATTAGTCTGCTTACTCTACTACTTTATAAGAAGATTCGGGGCAGATTCATCTCACATTAATACAATTTAACAACGCATGATGATGTCTAGTACAGCAACCTTCGCATGCAACCGCGCACGCATATGAAATACAAGTTTTAAATGTATCCGGGCCATTTTGCAACAATAGACAGTCCAGAAACTGATTTGAGGCGATGAACTGTGGTGATTGACAATGCCCGATATCGTGTTTTCTAGCCGCGAAATGATCTTAACTAATTGTCATAAAAAAAAGTTTTTATTAATCTCAAATGTTAAGTAATAAAAGCAGGACAATATTAAGTTTGAAATGATTTTCATCTTCTAACATGTAATCTACAGATTCTATTCTATAAAGGTAAACCGGATATGATGTAATGAGGGTTTGAGTGAAACAGTGAATGGTTAGGTCGTCAATGGTATTAGAGGTTGAAGAGGAACAGTGTTAGTTCTGGATTGGTCTTCATCTTCTGCAACTACAAGATTAGTATAATATTAGAGATGTAAGTTTATCACTATAGATACAGAAAATGGAATCGTTAAAGGCCCGGATCCAGGATTTTGTCGAGGGATGGGTGGGCATACATTGGAGCAAAGGGTAATCATCAGAGTGCCGCATGCATTAGTGGTTTGGTGTAGTCCCCAGACAGAAACTATAATATGTGAGTCCTATTTCTGGCTGCAGGTGCTGGTCTGAACAGTGGTAGGTATAAGAATATTGTATAATAATAATAATAATAATAATAACGAGGATTACTGTAGATAAAGACAATGTTAGATAGAACGTTAATTGGAAATAATTATTTTATTCTAAGAAATTAAATGCAAAGCAAAATATGAATTATTATTTTGATGCTTTAGCATGTAACAGTTGAAAAGAAAGCATTGTAACGCAATTTCAGAATGATACATACCAATTTCTTTTTCTTTTTCTTTATACACCTCCTCATTTTCCTTAGGCCAATGCAGGCCAATACATAACATATATATAACAGAGCCTACAATAGCTCCAAAATGAGACCCACAAACAGGCACCCAGAACCAATTATAATCCCGATAACTGCAACATTAATATATATAATTGTCTAACTTGTTTCAGGAAGAAATAGACAAATATTTGGTGTTAAAAAAACAGAATCTGATTAAAATACAGATCTAAATTTCGTTCCCCTTTTTATACTTTTTATGGCCTACACTACATAAAGATCCGACCAGTTGTACTGGGAGGTCGCCTTTAAGGGTCGTACGTCCCTATGACGTCAGACATTGATTAATCAACCAATCAGCGTTGACGTTTCTAAGGGTTTACCCACAGTTACGTGCAGAACACACCAAGAACTCGCCGTATCAGACCGTTTGATTGACCAATTCCTCACACGAACAAGAACGCCTGTTATATAACAACTCTTCCAGACCCTAATGTCGTGAAGACAAGTAAAACGAAATTTTGAAAAATAAAAAAACGAAACGAATATGATCTGTGATTTAATCAGACTGATAAATAACACAAACAGACGTGGTTGATTTTTGAGTGCCTAGGATGGGGTGGTAATAAGACTTGGCTACAAATTCTACATACAACCATAAGTAAGGCGAATTATTTTTTATTTGAATAAAGTTAGTCAGGTTCCAATGCAGGAGTATAAAAATATATTTACTGGGAACATATAATAATCGAATGCCTACCTGAAAGGTTCTGCTCCCCAGCCGGCAACCGCAGTAAATATTCTAGGAGCGAGATCACGAGCAGGATTTATGGCATAACCACAGTTATATCCAAAGGTCATACCAATAGCTACAACTACTAATCCTATACTGATTGGTGCTAGACCGGTAGGTGTCTTCATATTTCTTTCATCTGTGATGGCTAATACACATATTAATAACAGTGCTGTTCCAAATATCTAAAATTAATAAAATTATGTTAATAATTTTGTGAGATACCTATTTTAACATTCCTGAAGGAAAACGTCAAGTCGTTCGGATGGAACAAAAAGTCGAGGTCCCGAGTGCTCACCTGATCACCAAAGCCATTGAGTGCTGAAAGATGCGCTTGAGGATAAGTTGACCAAATACCCGCTGTGGCTGTTGACCCCTCCGTCAACCTCACACCTCCATCAAAACTATTAAGAGCATCTGAAAGTAATTAACGGGGTATAAATATGTATAGTGAAAATGTTTTGTTATTCTAGAGGAAACCTGGTCAGGATAGTTGGGTTCTTTATAATGTTGAAGGGTGGAGTGTCTGGCAAGGGAGAACGTATAATCGTCGGGATGGGACAAACACATTAGTGTGCACGTAAAAGATTCCCTTGGCATTTGGAATTCGATATAAGAGAAGGCCATAGCAACTACCCTCATAGAACACATTGTGGTGTATGTCCATCTTCATTAGCCCAGTATCGAGCAGAACAGTAGGACTTTAAACCTCATTTCATTTAATTCATTCATTTCGTTTCGTAGAAAATAATTCATTTTTGTACATATTTTAGCATAGTGCCATTTAAAAATATATATTCGTACTTGTATATTTCTTAAGGGGGGGGGGCTATCCGAAACTTTTTATTCTAAAATGTTAAAGCTATTGAATTGAAAACAGTACAAGTAGTTAGGAAATGTATTAAACAAGAGAAAATTGGCATTAAAGAAGTTGTTACCAGGGTAACACAATTTTTGGGTAAAAAATTATGAAAAACGTAGGTACGCTATATCTCTGTAACTAATTAAAATATCTTTACCAAATTTTCAAGATATATAAACTAATATCTACCACAGAATCAGACAGGAAGCAATTTGAATTATCATTAATATTTCAAAAGTTATACAAAATATTTCTCCGAAGACAAAATATTGTGGTGAGACAAATAATTTAGACATCATTTTCCAAGAAACTATAAAATTTATAGAGAAAACCTCTCTGTCTGGTTTTAGAGTTATCATTAGAAAATACGCATTTCGAAATGAGACATTTATCTTTATTAATACCAGAGATATAGTGTACCTATGTTTTTCACACTTTCTCCAAAATCTGTGTTACCCTGGCAACAACTTTTTTCTTCTTTATTTTTAATGCTAGTTTTCCCTTGTTTATTGCATTTTCTTGTTTGTGCCATATTCAATTCACTGGCTTTAGAATTTCAGAAAGCATTTTTTCGGGTAGCCTCACCCGCTAAGTACTTATGCCATTATTACCATGCCATTTTTGTCCTGTGCTAAATATAACCGTGTACCTCCTATACGTACGCCACGTTGTGCTAGTAACCAAAACCGACCTGAGAGATGCACTTAAAATATGAAACGGCTATAGTGCCATGCTTAGTATAAATCCTCAAATCGTTCAAATTTTGCGAAAAATAGGAGCCGGGCAAAGAAACCAGAATTAACAATGGACTAACTAATGGCGGTCTGCATCCAAATGATTTAAAAAAAAAGAGTAGCCTCCCTTCTGTTCAACTTGAAGCTTAAAATTACATCTCCCGAACCTTTTTCGACAGTTTTAAGAAAATAATAACAAGATCAAATATTAAAACAGTATAATAAAGAATAAATGTACTTTTTTTAATACATGATATTATGTATAAAAATGGCCACAGTACGCAATATGGGATAAGTTAGTGACCAGTTAGTCAGCGTAAAGAACTGCAAATAGCTTATAAGCAAATGTATTTTGGCAGATACAATCCGTGCATCTAAATCTAAAGCGATTTTAAATGATGACAGAAAAAGCGTTTCGTATTTTTCATTAATGCCGAATACTGGTATTTGTTTGTAGAAAGGGGTATAGAACCGGAAGAGGGTGCGCTGGGGAGGGTTAAATTAAATCTTACCTACCCGCCCGTCCCTTTTAGACTTAAATCACATTCTTAAAACAAGATATTTCTAGGGAATGGATTGCGATAAAACACACGCCATGGAACACTTTCCGATTTAATTTAATTGACTAAATGCAATCTGATTTGTCCGGGTTGTGAAACGATGTCGTTTTACTCCCCGTAAATGGATATTGATCAAGCTTTGAAGATACCTCCATTATTACAGTCCTGTCCTGTCTCGACTGGGCTAATGAAGACGGACAGAGTGCTATGGTATATTCTTATATTGAATTTCAACTGGTAAGGGTTATATTACGTGTATGCCAATGTGTTTCTTGCCAGGCCCGCGGTCGTACACCACTGTCCAATATTTAAGACAAAATAAACATTTCACATTGTTACACCAATAGTGTGCCATAATGCATTTCAGCACCATTTGACACAAGTCATGTCCAACGGTGACCTTAAATTCTTATCTGAAGTGTAATAAATACTACGTAGACTGGAATAACCAGACGCTATAGATGACCATTAGATTGAGACTTCTGGCGTATTTTGCCGAACATAACTGATTTGTAATTAGAGTAAAGTAGTAAAGCGGAAACGATTGAATGCAAACCAAGTATATACATTCAAATTAGATTATGATATGCGTTTCGACCCATTCGTGTCAATTTCTAGGTCCCAAATGTTAGCGATTTAGCTACTTTAAAGGCTTTCTTTAAAAGACAAGTTTTAAATTGACTCTTAAAAGCGGGTAATCACACACTGCTATGTATAATAATATTACATAGTTTAAGAGAAGCATCTAAAAAGACTTATCAACGTAGATATAAATATTAAATATTATGACTTACCTGTGTATACAAAGAACACCATTACTGAGGCTACAAAAGCTCCTAAATATTGACCTAACATATAAATAGGTACCTTCCTCCACGGACATTTCCTTAAAATAGCCATAGCTAATGTAACAGCTGGGTTTAAATGTCCACCTGTAATTAAAAATAATACATCAGACTAAAATAACAACAATAATATATTATGTACCATTAAATTAAGAAATTCAAAATAAGGACGTTATTATCGTTCTGGTGGGATATAATTGCGGCAGTTGTACATATTAGGAAGAAAGTAATCGAAACTTACAAATTTTAGAGTTATCTCCAATTTACGTCAGGCCTTTTCGGAACAGGAAAGAACCCACACTGATCCGCAGTGAATATTCGCATGGCCGCTAAAACAGATTGGGAAGAACTCTATCGAATATTCAGATAGTTAATTTCAAAGGCGTTTGTAGAGTCATCCTTCCGTTTTCATTTTCGTTTCGTCTCGGTAGATTTCTTTCGATTTCGTTTCGTAGGGCCTACTTTACAGGCACCCTCTCAAGTAAGGGTTCACAATTCAACTTTAAAAGGATAAGTCTTGCTGGTACTTTTGTACTAAAAAGACGACAACTGACCTGATATACCACCAGCAACATAAACTCCCATTGTGACACCAAGACCCCAACTCCAGTATATAGTGGACGAGGAGCCAGCTGTACCGCCACTTAATACAAGTTGAGCTACAGAACCTTCACCAAAACACTGAAAATACAAAAAGAAAAAAAACATACATTCAATGGAATCTGACACTTCTGAGACATTGTACAAGGTCGTTAAAACGGATTACAGAGCATGACGGAATACAGATTACTCAAAACTTTTTTGTTGTTGGAGCAATGATAGTTTTGAGGCTCAGTGCGAGGGGTGTCCATCAAAAGGGCACAAAATCATAAACAACATTTCTATAGTAAAATTGAGCAATTGAATACGATGCGTGATAATCAGGTCAAACGTCAATTTTATGAGTTAATCTGCACTGAAAGTGAATACGTAGCCATACAATTTGCTGGGTCTGGGTTTGTGCTCATTTTGGTGAACACTTTCGCGCACTGAGCCTCTGATCTATAAGGAAATAAATTGGGACATGAAAATGATGACATATTTCAGAGGATGGCGTTGTGTTTAGAAGCAAGATGTGAGTCCTTTGTATATCGCGAGGTAAAAAGAAAATAAACAAATATATACATATATCTCGTGGAAGAAAAAAAGTCCCAAAATAGAAATTGCTAGTTCAAAACGTTAACGTTTCAATTAAAATTCTGATTCATTTTATCATTATTATTTCCAAATTTGTATCATAAAGTAGTATTCTCTATCATTTTATTAATTGCTTCTCCGTGAACGGCTTCAGTCAATTATAAATACAGACGTTGTTAGATAGCAGTAAAAGATAAACCGTCTCTTTAAGGTAATTGTATTGTTACACACCATTTTTTTTAACTTTTCACTCCAATAGAAAACTAATGATTTAATTTAAACGATGATTAATGAATACATGCCCGAGTCACGCGTGATAAGCATGGTTTAATTCATTCAAGCTTAAATTTAAGCACGATTGTATTAATCAAACTGACACCATCATAATATGTCTAATTTTCATATTTTCTTAAAGCCCAAATACCACTCTTGTTGTAACTGTATAATATGTCCCAATATTTATTCTGGTCAACAAATTGTACTATTTTACAATATTCCAATTAATAAATGATACAAATTTCATTTCATTTTAAAACACCTAATTTTAAAAATTTGGAAAAATTTAACTATATGCCGTAACATGGTTTGAAAAGCTTTACGTAAACACTTTCAAATGCAACTTGGATTTAAACATATTTTCGAACCCTCTGGAAAAGATAGGTTGTACTGGATAATTTACACAACAGGTAGGACACTTAAACATCTGGACCTGTCAAGCCAGCAAGAGTGTTATTGTCCCTTTAATATTGTAGCATCCAAAACTAAAAATAGCTAAATAATTCTCCGTAGGTTGCGTGTTTCTTGTGTTCCGAATGATGTAGCAGCCTCTTTTAAACAGCATCTGCTATTAGGGAAGGTAATTCTGCTATCAGAGTTGCATAGATCTCATTAAATATGCATATATTTATTTGTCTTAGAGCTAGGAGGAAACTAGAGTACCTGGTAAGACACAAAACCCCAACACACCGCATTTATATCATTAGGGGGTGTTCTGTACCCAAGGTTATGAGAAATTTTGGACACTGGTTCATGAGCATTATGATGATAATCATAGCATCCAAAACCACATTGAAAGTCAAATCACGTAATTGTTTTATTTATAGTCATTTGATCGGGGGGTGGGGGGACAAAACTCATTGGAAGGCGACCATATTCATTGTTAAAGATGCATTATGTAAGAGTTATTCTGCCTATTACACGTCTTCATTCTGGTTTAAAATGTTATGTAAACTATTATTTAGGCATTTATCAACATGAAAATCCCATAATCAACACTCTAGACTATCGAATGGCAGCTATTTAAATGGTTTAGGATGCCTGCAAGATATAAACATTGAACTATAAAATGGACAAACAAGACTAAGCACCGATTCTCCAGCATCGTCGCCACGACAATAACCAACATGCGCTACATCTTACAATACATTAAACGATTCATTTATGGAATCAAATATAATCGTTGAAGGCGCAATTCTGTTCCTGGATAAATCGGAGAATACTCCTACAAGATAATGGAGTAAGGTTACTTTTAATAACTTGAAACTCTAATTCGATCTGGTAAGATGTTATCCACACTTCCCTGTCTAATCCATAATATTAACCAGAACGCAGGTTATATAACAACTCTTCCGAACCCTAGTGTAGTAAAGACAAGTAAAACGACATTTTAAACTATAAAAAATCGAGAGGAAATAGGATCTGTATTTTAATCAGATTGTTGGGTTTGTTAACTCGAAAACTGACAGCAAGAAACCGAGTAATAGTTTTGAAAATAGTAAGGGCCAGTACGGTGCATAAGAATGTCGAACACACACAAGTCTCCGGTACGGGTTTACTAAAATAAATCCCCCGTAGACGGCCCATTGTAGCACTTACGGAGGCCCATAGGATTTAGTTATTTATTATAATAAATATATAGGTTACCGTACTGTTAATATTAAAGGTTTTTTTCAGCAAATCGTCAACTTAACACCTGCCCAATAATGGTAATACAACGTAACTACACGTGGCCAATTAAATATTAATAGTGCGCCGTGATCAGAATATGACCGAGTAATAATTATGACCTCAGCATTTTTTCCGAACACAATGAATGAAGTCAAATTGTAATGATCATATAAGAGGGTTTATAATCATATTTATTGTGTTATTATTATTGAATAGAAAAATATTATCAATATATTAATTCAATTTGTGAACATGTCTGACATTTGATTTATTTTCGAAGAACTTTTGTCTAGCTTTGAATAGTGATATTTTGTATTCCACTTTTGTGCATGTAGGCTTGTTATGATTATTAAGATTAATGTTCAAATGAATAAAAGAACTAAAAGTACAAACCATGAAAATAATTAACCAAGTTGTTAAACATTCTAAACAAAGAAAAGCATATTTAAAAAGTACTTTAGTATACGTAGCTAATCTATAAAATATAAAGACGTCACTAGGGGTTCTCTACACGCCATTTAAAGCTTTGTTGAGTCCCTTTTGATTTTTAAATAGAAATTTAGTTGAAATGAAAACTAGTTAAATGAATATGTACGGAAAAGCGGCAAAGAGCCAATGGTTTATTTCTATTCAGTTTGTTAAAGGGCTAATCCCGATAATATTTTTGGGAATAAAACTGCTTAATTTTGTGTTTAAATCCCTTAAAATCCTCTACCTCAGGGCTGAGCAGCTAACTGAATATATGTGATACGATTTCAAACAATTTAACCTCGTCCGTCTTTATTTGTAAATGGAGACCGATGTCCTAAGCTGTATTATGCGGTGTCTGGATAAAACCAGACTTTATTTTATAAAAATAATGTGTAGGTGAAATTTTCCTGTTGTTATCAAGTACAGCACATGGGTCATTCACTAAATAGACTTCTAAAGGGACGGGAGTGGATTATAAGCTCACCCAGCCAACAAATTGAACAGAAATCTTAAAAGGGTTCAGGCCCGTAGCCAGTGGGGGGGGGGGGCAGTCCACTTACTATGACTCGAGTTCAACTTTCAGATTTATGGACCCTCTCTTTGATTATCTAAGGCACGTGCAGAAATCAATAGAAATCAATGTAAACTTTAAATGGCCATACCTTAAAGTGGCATTATGTAAGATTAGATAAAGTTCTGACAGTTCTCGCTATAAATAGATTTTAAAGAATAATGAAAAGAGAACAGCATGAACATTTCGTTCAAATTACTTTAATTAGTCTATCCTCGATTGTCATTACCACCGTTGTTACGTTAATAAACAAAGTCTCAATTATCCATTTTAAGGCAAACGCATCGACCACAAAACATATTTGAATCTACTTTTATCGTAGCCATCCCATGGCATCGAGAGTTGTTTATGGTCTTCGTAGGTTAATTAATGTCTAATTAATAATTCATATAATATTTCAGGCCTAAAGGAAGTCCTGCAATAGGCAGATTTAGCGGTTTGTTAAAATTACTAGTTCAGAAAATGTTTTAAACCAATAAATTTCGATTATGTATGGTCTTAACTTCTTTTTGTTGGCATGTTTGGTTTTAACAAAAATAAATAGGTACTTTATGGTTGTTTGATAACGAGTACCGGTATTCATTTTCACACGAATAGTACTTCTGTTTGATTACTATAATGATCAAAGTACAGTTGTTTAAATTTTATTTTAGTTCAAAGTCCTGTATATTTATAAACACTCGTAAATTTAACACCACCTTGTCCTTGAATCAATCCTAACCTGCCATAGATATACCGAGGAGTTACTTTATATTTAAAGTGTCAACCTTAGTCTCGAAATGACCTAGTTGTGTTGAGTGGACGTTAAACCCATTTCCCTCTCTCTCTCTCTCTTAAAGTGCCAACCACGATTATATTTTGGAGTATAAAACTGATTTATTAAACTCACTTCAAATCCTCTACGTTTGGACCGAGCAACTAACTCAGTTATATACGTGATACGTTTTCAAACAACTTAGACCCGTCAGACCCGATGTTCCAAGCTGTATACGGTGTCTGGATAAAACCAGACTTTTGCTATTAAGTACAACACGTGGACCATGCACTGTATCGATCTATAGGAACAGCAATAATCCAGTCACCAACGATAAAATTGAATCAAATCTTTAAAAGGGTTACGTGTCTGGATAAACGGTTTTGACGTTCACGTCCAAACGACTCAATATTTTGAGACAAGGTAAATACTAAATACACCATATATTTTGGCGCTGAAAGTTCTTACGTTCACGGGCTTTTATTTCCGAGACTAGGTATGGTCCCTTTAAACAGAGAGAATGTGTGTCAGTGTCACGTCTTCCGAACGGAAATCGTACATCAGATCTTTCCTGGAGTCTCTCAGTTCTCTATGACCCAAAATAACACCGCATCATATTAAAAGAGGTCATATTATATTAAAACGAAAGTATTATGACACATGGAGGGTTAATTAGTCCATGGACTGTAAATTAAATGGGTTTGTATTGTAGTCGTCTGTATTTGTCTGAAATTGTCAAACTTCGTGTATTCTCTTTTCATTACCTATTGTTTAAAGATACATTAGTTCAGGGTTTAATAAAGAGTTAGTCATTCTTTCTATACTTATACAAAAAAAGATGATTAAAAAAGAAAATATTGAAAATTTCAGTCAAATTACTTCATTCTGAGCCGAATTATCACTGTTTTTAGTTTTGACAAGATGTGTGCATAGTGGTAACCTGCTCTTTTATCTAATCTTAGCTAATGTCGCTTTAATTTGTTATCCGGTATCTTTTGAATAATTGTTTAGGTATATTTGCCAACGATTTAAATATGTTCACGTAAAAGACCTATAGACCGAACCAAAGGCTCTCCATAGTAGGCCTACTAAAGGCCAGCGATATGAGATCTAATGCAACATACAACTGAATTTTCGGATATTATTTTTTACATTTTTAAAGCCCCAATACCACTCTTGTTGTAACTGAATACTATGTCCCAATCTTTATTCTGCTCAACAAATTGTACTATTTTACAATATTCCAATTAATAAATGATACAAATTTCATCTTAACACACCTAATTTTAAAAATGGTTTGAAAAGCTTTACGTAAACACTTTCAAATGCAACTTGGATTTAAACATATTTTCGAACCCTCTGGACAAGTAAGATAGGTTGTAATGGATAATTTACACAACAGGTAGGACACTTAAACATCTAGCAGTTAAACTAAGGGTATTTTTTTCTGGACCTGTCAAGCCAGCAAGAGTGTTATTGTCCCTTTAAATTTGAAAAAAATACTCTAGTATTCAGTTGTAAGTACTTCGTGATCGATCAAAGGACTAAATTATATGGACCAGTCGGACTACATGACTTAGTCCCTTCCGGAAGTGGAAACGTGTAGGCTACGATAGCACATTATATTATATATTATATACCGTCATATGTGGATTGTGCGTTAGGGTAAGGGTTAGGCTTGGTCCAGGGTTAAGGTTAGCGCTAACCTTGTTTTCATCTCGGGACCTTGATGAAATCTGCAGGTCCAAACGCTTACCCTAACACGAATAAACAATTCATGACGTCATATGTGCCAGAATGTGCTAAACCTTCTCCAATTGAGCGTTTCCCTGGCATGGCGTCTTTACCGCAATTTTTTAAATATTGTGGAGTAAATTATAAGAAATCGAAATCTGTACTGGAATTGGCGAAGCCTTCAGACTTTTTGTTAGAAGATCATCTCAAGAAGCAAATCAGCAAGACCAGTAGAGCTTGGGCCCAGTTGCTGGTCCAAAAATAACTTATAAAGCCGGACGTACGTGTGACTTCACTTCAGGGGTATATAGCTTGCTGGGTTAATTCTACACAGCAACAATACAGTTGTTTACATTATAAAGAACTCGATGTTTTGCTAAAACTATAAGTAAACGTCTTCCAGTGGTTTATACCTTAAAATAAACACAACAGTTCCATGGATACCAATTACTTCATAAGGGGCCTACTATTAAAGCTACGTTACAACAATGATTCTCTTGGTCGTTATCAAGCACAATACTGATACAGATAGAAGAACGAAATATATGTAAAATATGTACAAATCAATCATTGAATGAAACCACCAATTAGGAGAACAGTGGCCCTTGATCCTGATAATTTATTGGGGTTTTATTTGACATTTAAAAGTGTATCTTCTCAGGGCGTGCTTAGGCAATTTCTGCTCTGTCACACGACGAATTATTAATATTTGATTGAAAAATTAATGACGTAACTCTAACCACTTGCTTGACGGATTGTTTGTGGTTTGTTATTCTTTAAATCTTGGCACCAAATTCTGTTAATTAGTGTTTTGGACCTTAATCCGACCCTGTATCGTCTGAAATTTCATTGACTTCCAGGCAACTGATGAATGTTTATCAACAGAGGGTGATTATGCCTTGTTGACACTAGGTATAGACCTGCATTTTGTTAAATCAGCATATTGCAAGTCTTTATTTAAGCTTCAGATGTAAAAGAAATTATTAATTAGACCTTTATTTACATGACAAGCTTGAAATCAACTCTACTGACCCTTAGACATCTTCCTGAAGCAACGGCCGCGAGTTTAACAACATCTAACCCTTACTTCAACACTTGGCTATTCCTAAACTTTTACGCTGGTTGTGTTTACACGTGACTAATTAGCATTCAAATTACTGTCCATTCAGGGGTCGTGGCACAGAACACACTCACATTGTAGCACGTGACAGTAGTAAACAAATATGGCAGCCTCCACAGAAAAAGAACGAGACAAGTTTACAGCCGTTGAAAGTTTTTTTTCAATTGAGAAACTCACAGAAAACCAAAAAAAGGCAATTGAAGCAGTTTTAGGACCTTGCCATTAATCGAACCTTGACCTTTGCATCTCGATTGTCACGTAGACATTTTACTTAAAAGCGCGAGACTCGATAATCGTGACGATATTTTTTAAGGAAGGATAAATAAAATACATTGAAAGTAGTCTTATTTTTAGTAACCCATTTAACGAAGGGATCTGATTGGATCACGGTTGGGGCCGGTACCCAATCAAATTTAGTGCCGAAAAATGTAGAGTGTTGAGTGAAGGGCTTGATAAGCTGTATGTAGTTAAGGCGAGATCAAGCCTCCTATTGAAGATGACCCTCAGATGGCTTTGATACAGCTCGGATTTAAACAGCCGTCCATTTAAAATTAAATCAGTAAATGGCTGACCAAGCTAACGTTTACCATTACTCGATGGCTTCGGTACCGGAAACTGGTGATGCGATAATAATATTGCTATTGAGAACGTTACTTGATAATCAAGAATATGTGGGTGGATTTATCGTAGACGGTTTAGACGCAGTTGGTGTCTATTTCTAGTCCAACTTTACAACACTGATAACTCCGTTCAGAATAAAGAAATTTTCAATATTTTCTTTTATTATCATCTATTTTTGAATTATTATAGCAAGAATGGCTAACTCTCTATTAAACTGTTAACTAATGTATCTTTAACAGTGAATGCGCAATGCACTATTTGTACTATAAATCCTCGACCTAATATTGTTTGTAATGGTAAATGACACAATCGAGTTTTGCATTCAGTGCCGCATGTAGGGTTTCAAAAGTTGGGGTGCAGCAGAATGGTGGGGGCCAATATAATGCCAAATAGTTACTGATATTGATCATAATCAAGTGTATTATTTTATAATTGTAAGATTGTCGAATTTTTTTGTGGAGGGGGGGGGGCGCCATTTCTAAAGGGGCGCCTTATTTTTCTTGGGGTGCAATGTACCCCCTGCACCCCGCTAGATACGGCCCAGTTTGCATTGTGTACACAGCTGTACTAATAATATATGTATTTATGTATGTTCTTTTAGGCTAGTCTAAGGTTTCCAGGTCAGTCGTATTAGTTAGTCGATATTGGTTTTATGTCACATTAATTTAATTCATCCTGTTTCTCAAATTAAAGTTGGGTTGGATATAGATGTGATAGTTCAAACATATAATGTAAAATGAATGTATTGAAAAGTTTATTCAATTTATTTTATTCTAAGCTAATGCTATAATTAGTAACGACTGGGAGATACAGTCTGGGACAGAGTCTGAATATTTGAGATATCGCGCCAACATTTAGATAAAAATTATAAAATTGTTTCTAAAAATAACCCATTCGGTACACAGTCCCGTTTAATAAGTAGACATGAATTTGATTGAATGCTGGTAATTGTATACGCGATAAAACAACGTCAGTATTCAAAATGTTTTAAAACTGGTCATCAAATAATCATTTATTTTGTAATTAGATATACATAAATAAAGCCGAGTCGCAGCTAAACTGGATGCCGATAAATCCCATTTCATTTCATTCTATTTCATATTCTTTTTAGAAATTTATGTAACTATTGTTTATGGTTTTGTCAATGATGTTTGCTTGGTTTGTGGTTTATTGGGTTGTATAATTGACCACACTCGTTATCACGGCGCTCCGTAGCGCCGCTGCCCGGGCAAAATTTCCCCTATAGCACACTGTATAGTGTATGTCCGTCTTCCATTAGCCAAGTTTGGTGCATAACAGTAGGACGTTAAACCCCATTTCATTTCATTTAATTTCATCACGGCGCTCTGTATCATAAAGTCTGTCATTGAGTTATCTGGCGTGGTCTCAATTTCGTGACAAGGAGCTGGGTTGCCTCTCAAACGTGGGTTTTTCTTCGGATTATCCGGTATCCTCCCACTGCTGAAGGCCAACGAACAAGCGATTTATTGAAATAAAATTAACCATATGTTAGTCCCGAAATGACCCCCAACACTTCTGTATTTATCGTTTATCATGCAGTTGTGTAATGGGGAATTTATATTGCACTTATTTTATATTTTCTATTTCGAAACATTAACCGACAATAACTTGTCCTCGGAAACACAAATGACCACCTGGTACATTATTTCAAAAATATCATATTTAAACATACATTATGCAAGAACTAAACCTGCCTATTGTGAGACCCTTCTTTAGGCCCGAAATGTTATCTAAATTATTAATAAGACATTAAATAACTGATCCCTGCAGCCAATATTCAAATTCTCGATGCGATCGTTAGTATGTGATATTAAGTGGATTTAAATAGATTTTGTAATGGACAATTTAACGTAAAAATATAAATCGAACCAAACTTCTAGAACCAATATTGATGATCGAATCTAGCCGAAAATTGAACGTTAATATCTCGGTTCAGAGTAAAGCTTTTGGCTGAATCTTTCAGCATTTTCTGTTTTCATTATCTATTTTATCTAATCTTACCAAACGCCACTTTAATGTAACCTAGTGCTGATTGTAATTAAAGATTAAAACTCTTCCTGAATACAGACAACTTTTTTTGATCATTAAGAAAACAAAAATCGTGTATGGATATTTGGCCGCCCTCCAATCGCCCAGTTCGGAGAACCCCATTTCATTTCGATATTTGGACAAAACCTCTCCCTATTTTATACGTAGCGAAGAAAAGCAAAAAAAAAAACAAAAAAAAAGCCAGAGTAAAAATGCCAAGAATGTTTAAGTTGAGTTGACAGTCACATATGTTTTAAAGATATCAGTCGGTACGAGTAGGTTTTCGTACGTAAAGCAAATGCCAAATGCAAAAGATGTAGCATATTATTTACCGTGTGGGAAATATTCAACTTAAATTGTGGAGCCATTTATAAATCAGCATCTAAATTGATTAACGGGGTTAAGTAACTAAATTAATAATTTAGATAACAAAGAAAGACCTTAAATTGACAGATTTCGCTCTTGCATAATGTATGTTAAACCAAACGTTCCGTTTGTGGGAAACTCACAATAGTATAGTATGCATTAGTATGGGACAAGGCTAATTGTATTATAGGATTTTAGAGGTTTTATTAACTAAAATATATCTCCTGCCAATTGAAATTTAGAATCTTTAAAATGGCTTACCATCAGAATAAATGTTCCTAAAAATTCTGCTAAGAATTCCCTGCATATTGGATATTTCTGTAGACTAAGTCGCGTTTCACAACTTCCACAACCCATGGTAATTGCGAGTAGTTTTATTGGGTTTAAATGTTTGATTTACAACAAATTCTTCTAACCTAATTATTTAAAATGTCAAATGAGTGGACTACTAACAGTATCACATATAAACAAGGCATAGTTAATCCACTCTTCTCTCGAGTTTATTCATAGTACACTTTTAGAACCACACTGCTTTATGTTTCGTTTCTATGTTAAAGTTCGTTCTTAGCCTTGCATTCTCAATTCTTCTATTCTTAATATTAATAACGCGTTTGTTGTACGTAAACTTCACGATTTTAATACATCTAAGCATTGACACAATGCATTGGCATTCCCTATTAAGAACACAGTTCTAGTAGTTGATTCCTATTCCTTTCCGTTACACTAGGTCGGGTTCTTTAGATGTTATGAATATAAAAATCTATATTTCATATTGCATATACATCAGCTGGACCTAAAAAAATAAAAATAAAATATTTTTATCATATTCAAATATTGACTGATTTGTATCAAATTTCGCAAACCTAGCCTACTTAACTGAATATTCAAATTACGACACATATGGGTTAACAATTCGATGACAGTTGACTTAAACCTAGCCTACTTAACTGAATATTCTAATTACGACACATATGGGTTAACAATTCGATGACAGTTTTATATCTTAACATATATTAAAAATAATTACACAATAGACAAACATCAGGACCAATCCTGTAACCCCATATGGGGGTTTGGATGGCCGAATAGTTAGCACGTGCGCTGTATCATAAAGTTTTTCATTGAGTCAACTGGCGTGGTTTCGAATCCCCTATTGTACGTGACAAGGAGTATGGTCGCCTGTCTAACATCTTGGGTTTACTCCGGGTCCTCCGGTTTCGTCCCACTTTTAAAGACCCCTACGCGCAAGCTAATTATTGAAATAAAATTAAAAAATGTTAATCCCGAAATGACCTAGTTTGTGTAGAGTGGACGTTAAACCCAATTTCTCTATCTCTCTCTCTCTCTCTCTCTCTCTGTGTAACCCCATATTAAAACCAAGGCGAACATATTAGATACCACCTGAACTACACGGCAATGATGCAATCATATTCAAATTCAAAAACACAAAATGACACATTCTTGTAATGTTACACACAACTTCACAGCAGGAACGTGACCAGCGTTCCAAAAGCTAAACAGCATCACACTTGTGTACGCTATATTTACCGTTAGATGTTTATTAAATCCGAAACAGTTAGTAACTTTTCAACAGAAATGTTCGTTTTAACACCGTTAAAATAAACCGACCGAGAAAGTAACAACTAGCCGTGTATATAAAGTATGTAGTATGAAATATTGATCTATAATGATAAGTACTATATAATATTGTTATATATATTACAACGAGTATAGTAGATAAGTAGATATATTATAAAATCTTGCAGTCCCTACATCAAGTCGGCGGGCAGATATCATAAACTACTAGCCTTCACAATAGATCGATTAAAGCACGCACTTCTTCTCGAGCTATTATCAACTTGCAATGATCTTAGTTTATGACATATTCAACTTTTAGATGTGAAAGATTAGCATAATTTATAACATCGATTCTTGTCCACACGATGTGTCTAGCCAATAACTGTTACTTCCCCTTCAAACATTAACGTTAAAGCGAGAATTTCAAATTTTCTAAGAGAGTCAACACATAATTATTTCTATGTTATTTTGCTCAATAGGTTATCGACTCACTATCATACGACCATGGGCATTATTTCCCACCCTCCAAAAATCATTTACACAAGAAATAGTAACACAATTACCTCCCCTATTTTCCCATTGCCTCCCATGCATTAGCCATCTCAAACGTTGGAATTTAAAATTGAAAATGATATTTTTGCCAACTTCGCAGCTGGCAGGGGATCACGGTGGCTAAGTGGATAAGGCGCTGGTTCGCTAGCCTGGAGGTTGAGTGTTCGATCCCTGCATTGGCCGAGAAAGTTCATCTCGATTTTCCGGCGTGATTTCCCTTGTCAGTGATGCAGAAGGAGGGCCTGACAAGGACAGCTGCCTAGTCGTTCGGATGGGACGAAAAACCGAGGTCCCGTGTACAAATTGGAGTGCACGTAAAAGATCCCTTGGCAGTTGGAATTAGATATAAGAGTAGGCCGTAGCGCCGCTGCCCGGGCAAAAATTTCCCTTATAGCACACTGTATGGCGTATGCCCGTCTTCAATTGGCCCAGGTACGGTGCTTAAGCGTAGGACGTTAAACCCCATTTCATTCATTCATTCATTCGCAGCTGGCAATAGTGAATTATAAGATTAATAGGATTATTCTTAAACAAGGTAGGATTGTTTATGGATACCATATATTTTAAGGCTTTATTTTAATACATTTTAAAAAAAATAACTTGAAAATTTGAAATTGGAACCACGTCAGTAGCCTCAATATTTTATTAATGTATATAACTGATCTTAGTTCTTTATAACGATTCTGTTGAAAAAACTGTCAGCTAGTGCTTACTATACACCATGCCTACTTTTAACCTGATTTCAACTTTCAGGGATTCTTTTACGTGCACACCAACATGTAGGCAAAAATTCGATTTCGTGTCCCATCCGAACGACTAGATATCGTTGCTTATCCGGACCACGAAGAACTCATTCAGCAAACTAACCTTGTTATCGAACCAGCGCCCTAATCACTGAGCCACCCATGTTTCAATACGTTGTGGAGGGAACTGGATTCAAATTTATTTCAAACTATTTTTGGCCGTTTAAAAATTTAAACATTCATTGTATGATATTCTTCTACACTCTTTACAAGGAGAAACTTGATGACAATATCCTAAATTTGAAACAAAAAATTACCAGAAAAAAAACCATTCGTCTGTTAAAAGGTTTGTTGTCAGAATATTACTGTCGAAATAAAATGGAAGCTGTATTTATTACAAGCTGAACATCAACCAGGCTGTTCAACATCTTAACCCTTGTACAAGGGGTATTTCGGACCCCACGACCGTATCCATAACGTTTGTGAGGAACTGGTTAATAATTGCCTCGCGAGAATTTCATACATTGTCAGCAACTTAATTTACGCTGTAAATAGAATGGAAGAGAGGCAGTGGCAACATTCATCATTAATTTGACAATGAACTACGAGTATTACAGTACCGACACAAGGGGTCATGTGGACCCCCCCTTCCCTTTCCTTTCAATTTTATTCTGTTAAAAGTGTCTAATCTCTTCTGCGCTCAGTGCTAGCTTTGTATTTTGAATCTTTCTCACTGATGATATTGTTTTGGATATTCTAGTAATTTAGATTTGAAAGCAAATCTAGTTACTCTACCAACCCCATCAAAAGACAGATTCTACATGGAAATGACAATTAAGTTATGTGTAGATCGGTTCGGTTTCAAATATACCTTTAAATTCATATCATCACTGATAATACTTCAAATATCTTTTATTGATTATTATTCAGTCTTGATATAAAGCTGTAACTTGATCGTATTTGAATAACATTATGCATTCAAAAACCTTTATAAACGACATACCCCCATGAGTGTAATTACGATAAAGTATTATAAAACAACAGACACATTGTAGATTTAAGGAAGCTAAATCGATATTCTTTGGCAGGGGGGGGGGGGGTGGGGTGAGCGCTGTATCATAAGCTCATAAGGTCTGACATTAAATTAACTAACGGGGTTTCGATTCCCTGGTTGTTCGTGACAAGCATTAGGTAGGGTCGCCCGTTTAACCTCGTAGGCCCCCCCCCCCCCCCAATGCTAAAGACTTTTACGCGCAAGCGAATTATTGAAATAAAATTGAACTGTACATTGTATGTTTGTCCCAAAGTGACCTAGTTTGTGTCGAGTTGACGTTAAACCCCATTTCTCTCTCTTCCTCTCTCTCGCTATACTTTGGCACCTAGAAATGGACACATATGGGTAGCAACACACATAATAATTTAATATGGATTTACATAAACTGATTTACATTCATCCGTTTCTAGGTTTTTCTGTAATTTCTAACCAATTATGTTCTTGAAATACACGAAGAGTCTGGATTGAATGGCAGTCTTTGGAGTTTGGTTATTCCAGTCTACACCGGTAGTATTCTCCTACTTTGGATATGATTAGCTCCGTACACCGAGTCGCTTCATACAATCGGAGCTTCATACAATTTGTCAGAGGCCAAACCTTTCATAGCAAAGATATAAACATCAATGTTGATTTAAATTGACCAATAATAGGCGTTATGGGGTCCATACATGATCAATAATTCCGTCAATATTATTGACTCAATATATTGACTCAATATATTGACTCAACATATTGATTCAATAATATTGAACGTGTGTGGGCTATATTGATGTAAAATATTGTCAATGACCAATATTGCGTCAATATATTGACGGATCAAAATCATTTCGATTTTTATTGATGGTTCATCAATATATTGGCGGATGGTCAATTATTGAATGACACATTTGATCGTGTGTGGATAATTTGTCAATAATTGCGTCAATATTTTCATTCCATCGTCAACCTTGGAAGAGTAAACATGGCATCCATTTTGAAAAATGACCAAAAATGATGAAATTATTGATGGAAATATTGACTCGTGTGTGGGCAATCCTTGTCAATATTATTGATCAATATGTTGAGTCAATATATTGAGTCAATAATATTGACGGAATTATTGATCGTGTATGGACCCCATAAAGGGGGCCATACACGTCAATATATTGACTCAATAATATTGAGCGCGTGTGCGCTATATTGATGTAAAATATTGTCAATAACCATCATTGCGTCAATACTATTAAATTGAAGGGCGGTCAATTTATTGAATGCCAATATTGATCGTTTGTGGAAAATCTGTCAAAAATTGCGTCCATATTTTCATTCCATCGTCAACCTTGGAAGTGTAAACATGGCATCCATTTTGAAAAAAAGATAAAAAATGATAAAATTATTGATGGAAATATTGAATCGTGTGTGGACATTTCCTGTCAATATTATTGAGTCAATTACCTATCTCGTTTTGTACATGACGTAGGTCTCGAGTTCGTATTCGAATCGTTTCTCGTAAACGCGACGAGTTGACTCGCAAAATGACCGAAGACTGAAGAATTGGGGAAAAATGTAAACAATTCATTTTTCTTTATTCTGTTCTTGAAGACACCGCCTAAAAATAAAAACGAGAAGTTGTACCAGTTGTCTGTCGCCAAATGTCCCTTATTCGTATTAGGAATGTCCTTGATATTCATTTAACTTGAAATTCAAAAGAAAATGAACTAACGTCTTGTACGTCGTGTCCCTTGTTGGAACGCCATCTTGGAAATCGAATCGTCAATCAGGCAGGCAAACAAGTTTGAAGACTTGCATAATCGATTTGGCTAGTCTCCGTGGTACATACGACACTTAAGTGAACCCGATTAGGCTATTTTTTGCTGTAAATGTGTTTGAGCAGGAATTGCAAATCGATTAGCAATAATCCGTTTCTCGTAAAAACGCCTGGGTCAATAATATTGACGGAATTATTGAACGTGTATGGGCCCCTTTAACAATGTCTAAGAGTGTCGGTGATATTGAGTTAAAGACTTGGCTCCTTATGGATATGTTACAAGGAGTAGGGTCGCCTGTCACACCTCGTGGGTTTTCTCCGGGTCCTCCGGTTTTCTCCCACTGCTAAAGACCCCTACTCACAAGCAATGATTGAAATTAAAACCATATGTGTGTCCCGAAATTACCTAGTTTGTGTCGAATTGACGTTAAACCCGATTTCTCTTTCGCCTTTAAAGGATAGGCCTACACGTCGTAAAAATGTCTTTCTTAATGATGCATTTACTTCGGTTTAACGTTTTCATACAAATGCAGTTCTGTTTTCCAAAGTTATCTCGTGCTTGTCAATAGATATAAACTGACAATGCAATTAACCTAGTAGTGCAAAATAGGTCGATTCTTGATCAATGATATCATCGTAATAATATAGTATTTCAAAATATCGACAGCGCACAGCACAGAGAGTGTTATAATTCAAAGAACAACCAGACATGCCACTATACTCGGGCAAAAGGGTTAGCCAATTTAAAAATAATATACATACATAGTCTTGTGTACGATACCTTTCTGTATTCGAACATGGTTTGTTTTTGAAGCTAATGCATACACTAGTCACATATGATAAAATTATTGACATCAACTTTAGCAAAAGGATTCAATAAATGTTTCATTCAAACTGTCGACAGTTAAGCCAAAAACGAAAGTAAACAAATCCACTTCCGCTTAACATTTCAAAACGAAACTTTAATCGTATGGATTAGGCCCCCATCTAATCGCAATTATACAGCAGCTCAACCCAAATCAACATTAAAATTTTATCTTAACTTAAATCTAAAAAGTTTACATACATACGATCTAAAATTTGTGTTTGAATACTGGATATTTACTTCATACACAATATAGTTGTTATCTCATCACATCACAGTAATAAACTATAACACATACTTATGGAAAACAGCTACTGATTTATGCGTATCTCTGTCATAGTTTATTTATCTATTATCTATCCAGTCACGAAATACCTCTATAAGATCACAATTATTGCATCATATAGAAAAACACAAAATAGATTAATCAATTTCTACCTACGTCAAGCCGTGGTTTAAGCTGAAGTGCCACCTAGTTCCTAATATACATGTATAATGGTCAATTTAAATCTCAAAGCATGATTTTAAAAAAAAACAGAACAAAATAAATAACATAAAGATATTCTTACGTTGTCCGTGAGGAATGTATGAGTAGAAACAAATACTGTTACGTTTTCCTTCCCCAGCTAGAATTGTTATGTTGATGTGGCAGTGACTGCCAACACATTAAAACCGTACAACTAAACGGTGTCATGTTTCACACGGCTTCCATTTTAACTTAAAGCAGCAGCCTGACTGTTTATCTGAGCTAGTATTTCAACAGGCTATTTACGTAAGAAATCTCTCCATTGGCTACCCGTTAAGCTCGCATTGACTACAAAATCCTGTTTCTGACATACCAGTGTGTACATCAGACCGCTCCTGAATACCTCTGCGAACTCATCAAAACCTACAGACCAACCAGAAATCTCCAATCTGCCAGCCAACAGCTTCTCCAAATTCCAAAGTGGAAACTCAAATCTTTTGGCCGTCGCTCTTTTAGTGTATTTTCAGCCACAAAATGGAACAATCTGCCAGACAATCTCAAATCCATAGAAACTCTTTCAGCCTTCAAATCTAAACTCAAAACTCACCTCTTTCTGCAGTACTACTAATCCTGACTCTCATATGATAATATTTTAAAGCTGTGGACACTTCTGTGACCTCCATTTGTAAGTATAACTATTAAGAAGAGCAGAGATGAACGTAATCTTGGATATTTTCGACGTTGGTATCAATCTGATTGCCACAGGGTCATTATCAGAACGCCGACATCGATTGTTTACGGTTCTTACTTAAAGGGGCTGTTAAGTTAAGATAAGATACAGAGCTGGCTGGCAGTTCTCGCTATAACAAAAACAGAAAATGAAAAACATTACAGTCAAATTGCTTCAATCTGAACCAAGATAATAACGATTCAATTTCATGCTAGCCCCGATCATCATTACTAACGTTAGTTATATAATAAATAAAGTCTCGATTTTTAATTTTACGTTAAATTATCAATCACATATGTATTCAAATTCACTAAAGATCGAAGGCTAGGGACAGCACCGAGAGTGGATTATGGTCTGTATAAGGTAATTAATGTCTAATTAATGTCTAATTAATAATTTAGATAAGATTTTAGGCCTAAAGAAAGACCCGCAATAGGCAGATTTATTCTTGCATAATGTATGTTTAAGAACATAACTTTGAAATATAAAATATAATGTGAATATTATAGAATTGTCAGGTTTACTACATGGTCTGTTGCTGGGCAATCTCTGAAGATGGAAAATAAAAGAATAATATTATGATTTTTACATGTTTATACAAACATTACAATATATAGAACAATTAAATATATTATTCTAAATATCTTATAAATAGAACACCATCATAATTTAAAGCAAGTAATACAGAGTCTGGATATAGCTACCTTTTTTATTTCTGCGCCATAGGCGGGCGAAAAAATTGATAATCCAGTGTTTTACAGATTATATTGATTGCTAAAATTTTAAAAAGATATCTAAATGTTTCATTTCTATTTTCCAAAGAATAGCAATTTAGCTCCTTTAACATGCTAGTACGTATCTGTAATATTTTAAAAAATATCTCTGATAAGATCGACCGAATCAGAGAGATTAAAATATATACAAAGATAAATACCGTACTTGATATTCAGTCTAAATATTGTTTTGAATGACGTGGCGTACCAGATTAGTGATTGACGTACCGAAACCTACACAAACCACCCCTTCCCTTCCACATCAAAAGTTTTTACATCGTCCACTACAGCGTATCTTTAAATTGGATAATATTCACAACTAAACAACCATTCAAATATTCAAGATTAAAGGTCAGCGATTTATCATGATAAAGGTCACAGAATATTTTAAAGGGCATGAAATTTATCAGTGTGTAAGGGGCAAGGGTTGAACGATGATATTCAATTAACTCTAAGCTATACAGGTCAGTGTTCTATGGGATACGATTACTGCTTATTACTGAACGACGTTTCGACTAGGCTTCTCTAGTCATTATCAACTAATAAGCAGTAATTGTATTCCATAGAATTGTGACCCGTATGTTCCAGTTCAATTACTAAATGCCACTGGAATAACTTTGAGCTGCTTTCTACATATCGATCTATATCTATATTTTTTTAAAAATTCATATAAAATAACTATAGTCGTATGACCTCCTGTATTCATCCTTAACCACTTCGTCGCCATTATTGGCCAAGTCAGTGCAGAACGGTAGGATGTTAAACACAATTTCAATTCATTACATTTATTTTTGCTGTAGATTTTAGCAAACGCGAAAAGATCTGCAAGAGCTTGTGAGAAACACGTCCAAAATCTTTGTTTATTATCTTTCTTGTCAAATTTAAATCCTGATCGCCATTTGAATATAAATCCACATTCGGATACGGATATATGAAACACGGAATAAAATTACATGATTAGCATGTAAACCACCTGTATATTATATAGACAAAAGATAAAAAAGATACACCAAAATAACAAAGAACATCAGCAATCAAAACCAAAACCTAAGATGTCAAACATGCAAAATCGTAAACTTATCCGACCATTTCCACAACAAAACATATTCCCAATATTAGACCAACTTTCACGCAGTAATGTGACAAACAATAGGTTGAGGAGACCCAAATTCCACTTCGTGAAAGGATTAACGGTCACCGGTCAGACACATGGTCACCAAAGAGACCCACCTGTCTCAATTCCAATCTGATTAAAACACAGATCCAATTTCGTTTCGTTTTTACTTGTCTTTGTAGTGTAGGCCATAGAAAGTATAAAAAACGAAACGAAATATAGATCTGTATTTTAATTTGATTGTCTCCATTCACTTCAACCCTTTAAATTATGACATTTCTGATCAGATGGACCAAGAGCGACTTTGAAACTACAGAAGAAATTAAAACGTTTAGGCTAACAAGAGAAACATTCTGGATTGACAAATTGAAAACAACCCTTTGTAGTCCCCAGCAAGTGCAGCCGAAATCATCACAAAATACCATAGGCCCAATGATCTATTAAAATCAGCCGGAAATCTTTACACAGAAACTTCTAATTGCATATTCTAAAAAAAAAATCTGAACGACATCCTAGTGCACAGTAAATTAGACCAAATAACACCAGCCCCTACCCTCACCCAAACCAAACAATATATCAAACCCTAGTCCTAACCCTTAGTAAATAAAATCAACTACTATAGTTATAAGAATGTCAATCCCAAACCCCTCGATTATGGAAAAAAAATCATTTTTAGAAAATCTTTAGTAGGACGCACACTAATGTGACTCTAACCTGAGAGCCCTAAATGTATTCTTTTTTCTTGCATATAAATCTAATGTATTGTATGTAATATATCAGGAAATAAATTTTCATCATTCTAGGCCAGTGCTTATGTTGAGACTTAACCTCTCCCCCAAATTATTAAACCGAACCCACAATCCTCGGCAACAATCAAGCCAGAGGCCAAAGCCAGAACCAGAGCCTTATATATAGATAAGGCTCTGGCCTAAGCTAATCTCCCAAACAAAGTTGTCTTCCCTTGCAGTCCACACTAATGCTGGATAGCGAGACTTGCGTGGAGAATGGGCCTAAGCCACTAACCCTGTTTACATCTAGTGACCTTGACGACATCCTCAGGTGGCCTTTATATTTAGATATGACCGCTGTAGCAGAATCTAAGATTTCTCATCATTGGAAAAGATAAATATATCTGATAATCACCTCGACCTCTTATTAATTCTGTAATTGTTATGTAAATTACCCCTCGGATGCGCTTTTATCTGAACGGTCGTCAACTATAATATTTGAAAAATAATAAAATAATATATTGTGCATGAATACGAAAGAATCTTATCAGATATACGTGTATTAACAAAAGAGTTCAAATTAGTGTAAAATATTTAACAGTAAAACTAGTTCATGGACTGGTCTAACAGGCTTCACATGTGGACTATATAGGGAGTTGTGAGTCCCTCAACCAAATACCAGGCCTATATTTCTCAAAATTATTTTACAAATAATAATTAATCATGAGAGAGAGAGAGAGAGAGAGAGAGAGAGAGAGATAATGGATGTAAAATCGATAGATAATATCGACATTGATTTTTTATTTACAAACAAAGGCTGCTCAAACCGAAACAGTGACGCCAAACATATTTGTTAATTTTGTGTTAACCCTTAAACATGCATTGTGTAAAATTAAGATAAAAATCTGGCCGTCCTTGCTATAATATTTCCAAAATACATCATTCAAAATTAAACATACATTATGCAATAGCTAAATCTGCCTATTGTAGGTCTTTCTTTAGGTCTGAAATGTAAGCAAACTATAGATAATGTAAAGGTAATTTCCAAATAAAAATACTATTTTAGTGAGAACTGCCAACTCTTTATCTAATCTCACATAATGTATTTTTAATATATTGAAAATTTGACTCAAATTACTTTATTCTGACCGAAGTATCAATGTTTCAAGTTTTAACAAAACGTGGCATAGATAGTGCATTATCGTAGCAACGTTATCTGTTAATCGAAACTCAGCGCCGATACTCAATTGTTTAATCAAATCATTAAATGTCGATCGTATTTCAATCCGTTTAAATCTCCACCATCTGATGACCTAGAGAGTTGATCATAGACCTATAATGTGAATAAATGTTTTAATTATAATTTATTATACTCTTTGAATCTATAAAAAAAACCTGTAATAGGCCATTTCAGCTCTTACATGATGTCCCTTTAAAGAGAGATAAATATTAGTTTTATGACATACACTTTATTTTCTCCTTACTGATCAACATTAATATTGTCATTAAAATACGGAGTTCAGGGTTGATATAAGTATAGTTTCTAGTTAAGCCGCAAAATTGCCTAGGTGACATGGAAAGATAAGTGTTTCTATTTAAACAGAGAAGATGCAATAATAAAAATATTGCAAACTTAATACACTTCAAACATTAAGAGTATCGATTGCGTTATTTGAGTAGATATAAATCAGTATCTAAAGTGTTTACAAACAAGATAAATTATTAATAGTAATGTACATTCACGTCTAGTTGTAAATATTATCGACGTAGCAATTTAATAATCGAAATCAGGTAAGTTGTAACGACCCATGTCGTAGCTAGTGGTTTGAATCGTGGATGGGGTTGGATGGCCGAATGGATAGCACGGGCGCTCTGTATCACGAGGCCTGTCATTGAGTCAACTGACGTGGTTTCGAAATTCCCGTTTATACGTGACAAGGAGTAGGGTCTCCATTCCAGCCTCGTGGGTTTTCTCGAGGTTCTCCGGTTTCCTCGCACTTCTAAAGACCCTTACGCGCAAGCGAAATCTTGAAATAATAATAAACCATATGTTAGTCCCAAAATGACCTAGTCTGTGTCGAGTGGACGTTACACCCCATTTCTCTCTCTCTTTTTCTTGATTCGAGGAGTCCCTTGGTTGTTGGGGGAATACGAAATCAAGTGTCGTTTACACCCTTAAATCTTTGTCTATATGAATATATTATTTCAAGATCCGCTAAACGAAATATATATGCTAAAAGTAATGCATATACTAATACAATTTGTGTTCTGATTGCCGATAATATGAGAGAGATAGAGAGAGAGGGGGGCAGAGAGAGATGGAGGGACCAACTATATAGGCCATTTCGGGACTAACATATGGTTCAACTTTATTTTAATTCGATTTCGCGTAGAGGTCTTTAGCAGTGGGAGAAAACCTGAATGCCCGGAGAAAACCCACGAGACTGGATATACGACCCCATTCCTTGTCACGTACAAGTGGGGAAACCACGCCATTTGACAGATCGTATGATGCAATGCGCACTCGTTAACAATTCGATAATAGACACAAAAACTTGGACCATTTAACTAACACAAAACTGACTTAAACCTATGTGTAAATATAAAAGATATATTTAGATCCTCCGAATCACCTTTTGGATCCGCCCCTTGCATGGTTATGCTAACATTGGGAAAGCGATATTCCCACGGATTCGGACTACTAATCCTCTCCCAATTTACTTCAATGTTAAACCCCTATCATTTCTTGGTCTATATTATTATTCCGAATATTCTACCCAAACATGATGGCCGAGTGGTTAGGACGTGTGCGCTGTACCATAAAGCCTGTCATTGAGTCAACTGGCTTGGTTTCGAAACCCCGGTTGTACGTGACAAGAAGTAGGGTCGCCTGTCTGTCTGTCTATGTCTGTCTGTCCGTCTCTCTCCTCTCTCTCTCTCTCTCTCTCTCTCTCTCTCTCTCTCTCTTCCAACATGATACAAAGAATTGAAGGGCTTCATATGTTTACGCCAGGTTAAGCGGATCTAGAGGCTGTGACATCGTTTTAACATAATTCATGTCTGTATACCCACTGATCTTTCCGCTCCTAAATTATGAATATACACCACCGAAACCTTGAAGAAACTGTACATTCATACATCCTCCTTTGATTCCAGCCAAAACGTCGACATAAATTGTTATCCAAATGATATAAAAGGGAAAGGGAAATACAGATAATTGCTACAAAAAGACGAACTTCATTTTTATAAGCATTTGTATAAAGTATTTTCTTTAATTGGGCTCAACGTTCTCCACAGCAGACGGAGCATCGCCTGGTTATGTCTCGTTTCAAATCTTGAATAGGGTTGAACAATGAAATGTTAAGATACATAACGTTTGAAGTGGTTTACTGTAAATACGAAGATATGATACACCATATACTACATATACTACAATACAATGTGTGTGTGTGTGTGTGTGTGTGAATGGCTTTGATCCAAAATACTTATCCATTCCAATCTTATGCAAATACATGTTCCCTCCTGTAACCTCCGGTCAAACAGACTTTATCAGTTGTGGTGCCCAAGTTAGAAGTTAAAATTATTAGGATACAGATTGTTTTCAGTAAATGCATCTAAAGAGTGGAATAATCTACCAGAAATTATTAAATCTGTCAAACTCTTTATTGTTTTAAATCAAGACTTAAAACCCATCTTTTTGAGAAATGTTATCTGGATTAATCAAATAAATTTCCTGGACATATTTCCTTCTAATTTGAGAAAAACTTTCTCGGCCAATTACAAGGATCGAACACTCGACCCCTAGGCTAGCGAGCTAGCGCCTTACCCACGCGATCCTCCTTTTGTACATAGCTGATAATAATGGTGAATTCAGCCATACTTACTCTCTTCTTTATGAGCAGATTTACTATCTTCATCCCCTGGATCATCACTCAAATAATACTCTCGATCCTCATCATTTGTATCTGACTGAGTCTTATCTGCCTTTGATTGGACATCTTCTTCTCCATCTTCTTCTACCGCTGCAGCTTTCTCTAATTCTTCTTTCAATTTGGCTAATTTACTTTTCTTGTCCTTTTTCTTACTTTTCTTTTTGTCTCCAGCATCTTCTGTTCCATTTGCTGCATTCTAGAATTCTGTTAAAAACAATAGTTCTAGTTCAAATCAATCTGAATAAAATCAGGCGTTGAGAATAATTCATCTTATTATAGATGCTGTGCTACATGGCAGAAAAATATGAGTGTTTTGCTATATAAAACTTAAACACTCACAGTAGCTAATTTAGTATTCAACATTCTGTAAATGGCGAATATGTCATTTTATACTAATTTATAGACTAATTTCTCTGAATCTCATTAGAAAAAATTCTTCGGAATATGGGATTTAATTAATTATCAATGTAATATCCTTTAAAAAAAACAGGAGGGTGAAGTGGGTGCCAAAAACGGAAGAAACGACCTGATATGAAAAATTGATTAATTATAGGGGAGCTTTTACTCCAGGTTTATCCAATCTCCCTGATGGGTTTAATATTCGCAGTGGAGCTATTGTTACGACAAGTCGTAAAAATAGTCCTCAGACTCAGGCTATTGTTACGACGATGCTTTCAGAGCCCTCCATCAGCGAAGTTAAAAACTGAATAGTCGTAAAAATAGTCTTTTGGCTATTGTTACGACCATCGATTTCTATTACTCCTCTGAATCAATGAATTTCAACTTCACTATAGGCCCGGATCTAGGGGCCGTGCCCCACTCCCCCATCAGCCTGTGCTACTAATGCAAACCTCTAATGCATGTGACACTCTGATGATTACCCTTTGCTCCAATTAATAATATTTCCGCCACAACTAACTATATTAATCAGTTCATCCTACCTGAAACTGGTACAAATCGTTGTATTTAAAATCGAGGCGTTAAGACGTTACTAAGACCGTCATCTTTTTAAAACGGCATATTTTGACGGCTATCATCATGAAGGCGGTCCAAATATGAGGCTTTTAAAACAGCCAATCAAAAAGGCAATTTTGGACTTCGTATCCGTCAGGATATGAAAAAAGGGGCGTGTACTACAGGGACGTGTAGTGTTGGCGCATGCGTTAATGAGTGTAACTATGACAGAATTTTGACGGCGGTGAATGTTGAACAAAATGGACGCTTCATTACCTTGAACGCGAATATTTAGAGTTAGGCGATAGTTGTGCCACGGCATTGGCCTCTGTCAGTTTAATTAGTCATAATAGCTCAAACTTATCTTATTTTTTAAAAAATGTGTTACATGTATCAATAAAATAATTGAGTTTGGCAGACAATAGACATAACAAATGAAGGAGTAAATATAGACAGAAAACAAATTGTTGATTGGCATTTTAGATTGTCTAGACAATGAACTATGACTCTGGCCATTAATAATTTAGCACATGAAGAATTTTGGAATTCCTTTTAAACTTTGGCGATAGAGGGCCCTGAAAGCATCGTCGTAACAATAGCCTGAGGACTATTTTTACAACTTGTCGTAACATTAGTACCGGTAACAATAGCCACTGCTTTAAATACTTCAGAAAATATCCCGAATTATTAAAGCCCCAATACCTATACCACTCTTGTTGTAACTGAATAACATGTCCCAAACATTATTCTGATCAACAAATTGTAGGCTACTATTTACAATATTTCAATTAATTGATGATACAAATTTAATCCTCTTGAACCCTCTGGACGACTAGTATAATAGGATGTAGTGGATAATTTACACAACAGGTACATGTAAGACACTTAAACATCTCGTAGTTAGAATAAGACTATTTTTTTCGGGATCTGTAAAGCCAGCAAGAGTGTTATTTTCCCTTTAAATAATACACCATGATGAGTTTTATGAGAGAATGCCAGTCAAATCGTCTACAAGCAAAGTCGTACACACGAAAAACCTGGTTAAGTCGTCCACACCCGTTTGTGGAGTCGTCCACACGACTTAGTATAAATTCTGGATATAATAATACGTTGGTGGAGTCGTCCACACGACTTATTAAAATTTCTGGATATTGTAATACGTTGGTAGAGTCGTCCACACGACATAGTTTTACTTCAGGACACATAATGTATTTTTAATTAGTATAGTTTTTCTGCGTGGTCACCCTTTCTCTCGGCAAATAAACAACAAAGTAAATCATTTTATTCAATAAATAACAAATTCAAAAACAGATTTAACAAACACATGACATTATGTAATCATATAATTCCCATTTTAATTTTTTTTTATCATGAATAGTGTCCAACTTCTTCCTATGTGCTTTTTATGCAGGTTGGTTTCACTAACAGCATTGCCCTGAATTTCATGGTTCCGAGATTTGGAGATAAGCTCCACCCCCTTACTGTTTCAATGTCCCACAAGTTTGATCAGATAATTTTTTAATGCCAGTTCTCCCTGTACGACTCTATTCAAGTATTAATTGTTAACAATTAATTTATTTATAAAAACATAGGTCACAGGTGGTTCGATCTGAAATCAAATAACATCGGCGATCGACTACACGTATATACAGAGTAAATTGTGTACGAGTCTTATTCACCCATAGTTGAGGACGACATCACCAATAATTGTGGACGACATCCCCAATGCCTTGTGGACGACTCCACCAACGGGTGTGGACGACTTCACCAACGGGTGTGGACGACTTTGTTTGTGAACGATTTGACTGGCACCCGACTGGCATTCTCATAAGGGTGCCAGTCAAATCGTTCACAGTGTGTGAGTGTTATTGGTGACTGGTGTCCCACCTCGTCTGTTGACAGTTTCTTTATTCCAGCTGTTATCTCAGTCTCGTCATCTGGATCTTTCCAATCATCGTCTTCACAGCCTTTAATCTTTGGTTTCTTCGGCATCTTTTCTTTCTTAATTTATAAACAGTCGCGATATTCAATTTTTTAATAAATAAAATGTCTTTTTCAGCGAGAAAACACAATTTATTTCACCACAACACGAACATGTGTGACTGCTCTGACGTAATTTCCTCGTGCCTTAGAGTTATCTGCCCGAATTATCAAGCGCTTGTCCTCGTAAATCAACATGCCTACCACCGAGCTACAAAATTCGAAATACCTTACTACAGATCAAATGCGAGAACAGATGTGCACAACCCTTCGCTCCCCCTGAACTATATTCCACAATTGTAATTATGGTCCGATTACAACAAAGCTTATATTATTCAGCAGTTAGGACATTCTGAACATCTGAGACACGCTACCTGCGGAGAAGTTAACTCAGACACATTCAATCGACATGTTTTCATATCACGTGGTCTATACACTAACAATAACAATCATGACTTCACTCTTCCTTGTGTTATAGTATGGATGGTAAAAGTAAAACAGAAAATGTTTTACAATTTCTGTGTATGATAATTTTAATGTTTTTGATAATTTTAATGTTTTTTAATATAGCACCTTTAAATACCCACTTTAAACTTCAATTGTCACTTTCCTTAAGCTGTTGTTATTTTAACAACAGTGAGTGGATTCAACTGGGTTTCAATTTGGTTGCTATGTCATGTGATGTATTTTTGTTGATGGATACATTGAGTTGAAAGCCATCTTTCTGTAAAAGGTGTTATAGAGAGTTTGTGCACAAGATTAGTTATTGATGATTGATTTCTTGAAGTTTTGGAATAAGGATGTTAGCTATTTACCAGGTATGTTGAATTGTATATTTGCAGGGTTTTCTTAATTACTTGCCTGGTTTATGCGGTAATAAAGATTTGAACTCATTCTGGATTGTTTATTTTGACGACCCCAGATCCCCTCTAAGTGTTTATTACCGCATAAACCAGGCAAGTAATTAAGAAAACCCTGCAAATATACAATTCAACATACCTGGTAAATAGCTAACATCCTTATTCCAAAACTTCAAGAAATCAATCATCAATAACTAATCTTGTGCACAAACTCTCTATAACACCTTTTACAGAAAGATGGCTTTCAACTCAATGTATCCATCAACAAAAATACATCACAGGCCCGGCGGAGTAGGGGGGCTAGGGGGGCTTTAGCCCCCCCAATAATTTGGCCGCAAGTACTCTTTTCTTCAGGCGGCACTGTTTTTTGCCGCCCAGCACAAAGAAATAAATAGAAGAAAGCCGCCCAGTCGTATTTAAACCCCCTCGACTTCGTCCTTCTCCCACTCTGTACTCAGACTCCGCATTCGAAATTTACCACCCCCGGCAAACGGCAAAGCCATGGTAACTATAAGCCCACGCAAACCATGTCTGACACGGCATTATTTATTTTTGTGTGCCGTAGTATACCCTATCATCCCAAATTAGAAAGAAGTATTGGTATTATGTTTATTTAAATTTAGAAGTTGTGCGGGTCTATTCATTTCACGATCACCCAGACCAATTACGGCAGTTCAATGTTAAAGGTTTGGATGTCGTAAATGGTGTCGAACGTTCGGTTGTACGATCAATTTTTAATGTTCGCATTCTACGGTTGATTCTACCGAATCTATATTAAATCCTAGCCTATCCACAATGTCAATGTTTCTTATTCTTTCTCAACTTCTGTCTGACCTGATTCTCATTCCACCGTAATAATAATATAAAATACTACAAACACCATTTTAAGAATAGGCCTATATAAATTTGAATATAATATAAATGGAAATTGATTTGCACTGAAGAAAATAAAAGACGGCTCTGGAAATACTCCAATAATTGAATAAGGGTTAATTTTCATAAAAGACCACGCCCCCTCCCAAATTTTTTTTGGCTCGCTACGCTCGCCAAAATGTTTTTTTAACAACTACTCAGCAAATCCTGGCTACATCCCTGGACCTAGGATGGGAGCCCCCCCAATTAAGAATTGCTTCCGCCGGCCCTGCATCACATGACATAGCAACCAAATTGAAACCCAGTTGAATCCACTCACTGTTGTTAAAATAACAACAGCTTAAGGAAAGTGACAATTGAAGTTTAAAGTGGGTATTTAAAGGTGCTATATTAAAAAACATTAAAATTATCAAAAACATTAAAATTATCATACACAGAAATTGTAAAACATTTTCTGTTTTACTTTTACCATCCATACTATAACACTTGTATATCTTTTGTAATATCCATGGGAGAATTTGAAAATCAGGCCCTTGCCATAACATTTCGGTAACACAGCTTCACAGTCGTGACCTTCATAAAAAGCATGTAATCCCTCCACTTCAGGGGCACTTGTTTTTCCTTCAAATTTAAGTTTGTAACTCCTAACTTCGACTTTGAAAATGTATAGCGTCCTGATACTTTTCGCTCATGGGCGCTGACATCTTGGAATTATTTTGTGCGTCGGTAGGGTCTATATCAGATATACACAATCAATTATTTTAATGTTTTTAGCGTGGGGGTTGACTAATAGTTAATTTATTTCAGTTTTAAACAAAAATCTAAATCTTTATATTATATAGCAATTTTAACAAAATAGCCAAATTCTGGCTGGGAACTTTACCACCATACGAATACAAGCTGTGTGACACCAAACTAAAATATACAGAGAAGGAAAATGATATTGGGGTAATTATTGACAATAAATTAAATTTTGAAGACCACATAAATGAAAAAATAAATGAAGCCAATAGCATAATGGGATTAATACGCCGGTCCTTCACATATCTAGACCAAACAACATTTCTACTACCGTAGGCCTACAAACCACAAGTCCGCCCACAACTTGAATATGCAAACCTGGTATGGAACCCCTATAAACTTAAACATATTACAGAGATAGAAAATGTACAGAGAAGAGCAACAAAGCTTATTCCAGGGTTCAAAGACATAGGTTACAGTGATAGACTGAGGAAGCTGAAACTCCCAACACTCGCATATAGACGTAGGCCTACTCGGGGCGACATGATCGCGACACAGTAAAAAGTTATACTTAACTTCTTTAGAAGATCAAACAAAAATAACAGGAAGAACTTTTTCACAAATAGAGTAGTACAAATATGGAACAATCCACCGGACAGTGTAATAATAGCAAAAAATACAAAAACATTTGAAAAACGTCTGGACAAACACTGGATAAATCAAGAACTTCTGTATGACTTTAAATCAAACCGGATTACCCAAAATAAAATAAGCGAGAACGACGATATGGATCTGAGTATAGTGGCCGACGGCTAGCGCTCAGAAGAGGATCTGTAAGTATCTGTTTGTCTTACTGCGCAAAATGGCCAGCCACTGTGTACGTGCGGGAAAAAAAGCCAGCTACGTTATAAATTTCGTCACGTTAGTTACGTTTGCAGTTAGGGAGAACAGGGAGACCACAATACATAATATATTTTATATTCCGGTTATCAATGACAATATTCATTACAAAACTTCACAAGACAAGCACAAGGACAAGACAAAATATTTACAAACACCATATACGCCCATATTAATATCAGATCAAGCGAATGTAATTCACGAAATAAATCCATACTACTGCAAACTATAGGCTACAATATGTGTTGGCGTAACATAAACATAGGTGTGGGGCAGATGAACTTTAGGAGTGTGGAAGATATGTTAAAGCCCCAATACCACTCTTGTTGTATCTGAATAATATGTTCCAATCTTTATTCTGGTCAACAAATAGTACTATTTTACAATATGTCAATTAAAAAATGATACAAATTTCATCTTAACACCTAATTTTAAAAATTGGAAAAAATTCAACTACATGCCGTAACATGGTTTGAAAAGCCTTACGTAAGCACTTTCAAATGCAACTTGGATTTAAACATATTTTCGAACCCTCTAGACAAGTAAGATAGGTTGTAATGGATAATTTACACAACAGGTGTAGGACACTTAACCATCTTGTAGTTAGAATAAGGCTAAAAAAAAATTCTGGACCTGTCAAGCCAGCAAGAGTGTTATTGTCCCTTTAAACCCTCTGATTCACATCGTACTTTGCAAGGTGAAACTATATTATATATAGTCCTATAGTAGCATCTCTTATCTCGAGACACGCAGGGTGTAGTACTTTGGAAGTCTTTTATTTTCACGTTGTCTTCTCTTCCGTGACTCAATACTACAGTTTCAGGTTCTTTCTAAAATAATTTATATTACTTAAATAAAGCTGGAAGCGTTCTTAATCAAATTTCTTCCTGTTCACAACACCTTGGGGAGCCTACATCAACGAAACCTGTGTCCAAATTCCGTTAGGGTCCCCAATGACAAATAAATCCCCGAGTAGTCAATTTTGGCAATAAACACACTCCTGGGTAGGTCATGGCCACACTAGTCGGTATAACACACCTTGGGGAGCCTACACCAACGAAACCTGTGTCAAAGTTTCGTTAGACTAAATACCCCCCCCCCCCCCGGGAAGTCAATTTGGGCAATAAACACATTTCTGGGTAGGTCATGGCCACACTAGTCAGCCATGAGCAATCTACTTTAAATATAAACCTCGACCCAAGCTCATACTTGGTGCGGTATGAAACTGTTCCCTGGGATCGCCAAGAGCAATATTAACCTTCTGGGTTGTCAATTTGGTGAATTAAGCCGCTTCTGGATCGGTATATGCGCGACAGTATGGGGCCACACATCGTGAAATTCCGTTTACATGAAATAGATTTTTAGATGTTTAAGCCAAAACATTTAGCTTATATTGACTTCACATCGATGTTGGCGGATTCAAACAAATATGCTTCAAACCCCCACGGACACTTTTAAGATGGGGGGGGGGGAGACTTAAATTATGGGTTTGGGGTATGGGAAGGCCTAGTGTATATGGTATTTTATTCAGACATGCCCCCTTAACAGTGTGATATAGAAAGTAGCTAATATCTTAAAAACATAAAACAACATACAGTTTGTAAATCTAACATTTATTAAAGATACATTATGGGAGATTTTATAGAGAGTTGGCCATTCTTGCTATAATAGTTCCAAAGAAGATGATGTAAAATGAATAATTTGAAAATTTCATTCAAATTACTCTATTGCAAGCGAAGATACTGGCCTTTAAAGTTTTGACAGACGTGTGCAATAATTTCAACGACGGTCCTGGATGATCGAAGCTACGCCTGGATTCGCCATATTTGATTTACTACGAAGTAACAATGAACCATGCTAATATATTTAATATCGGATAAATCTCATGCCATCTATAGAGTTGATTTAGGTCTGGATCAGTTAATTAATGTCTAAATGATACTTTAGATAACATTTCAGGCACAAAGAAAGACCTGCTATAGGCAGAATTAGTTCTTAACTAATGTATCTTTAAGCCAGATTACATAAACAATGATTAAAAGATTTTTTATTCTGAAATACCACATCAATTTTGTATATCGACTAAACTACACCCAATACATAAACCGTCTTCTCTACGTGCATCTAACTTTTTCTTGGTTTATTCCTGGACTCTTGCTGAAATACAATTAATACATAGTATAATGATAGGCCTATTTATAAGTTAATAACAGCTCATCTTTCAAACTGAAATTTGAGTGAAGTTAGTAGGAAACAGTCCATCTTCATACGTCATATCAATGTGAAGAATAATGACTTAGATTTCAAATTGGAAATTATTGATTTAGTGAAAGCTAAAAACAAATAAACGATCAGTCAGACTTTTAAAATTCACTTATCGATATATCGATGACGTTTTATCACTTAGGGTCATATATTCTGATGAGCTCGACATTAAAAACAATTACGCTTCCTACTTGGATAAGCGTCTCGATTTTGACAATTGCCATAAACTGAGTGTTTAATTGTACGATAAACGTGATGACTTTGACTTTTCAATTGTTAACTTTTCATTTATTAATAGTAGCATTCCAATAGGGCCTACCACCAGCTTATGGTTTGTTTGTGTCTCAGCTAAATCGTTACGGGAGAGCTTGTTCCTTTTATTCTGATTGTTTAAGTAGATCGAGGTATTTTGTCATCTAAGCTTGCGCACTAAACTTATTAAAACCTTTAAAAAGTTTTATGACCGTCATATTGATTTGATTGGTAAATATAACGCGTCTCTCTCGGCTATTATACTAGATGTATTTAATTGACACTTATACTATTACTATCTCCCCGATAATGTCTACTTCGGCGTTAACACAATTCATCGCGTGCATTTTGCATACCGATAGTTCATTGACCAATCACGTTATTTACTGACGTTTCGCCTAATAGTTTGGATGCAACTATGGCGGGTGTGGCGCAGGGCAGGGTAAGATTATTCTTCCGGACACCTGTTACCACGGTTTTTCGTGTATTTTGTACACGAGGAGCAGTCCATTTGCTGATTACACCTTTTTGCTTGAATAGGCTACACTATTTTGCCTATAACATTTTTAAGACTTCGAATTCTGTCTTATGGTTTGTTTTGTACGTACTTGGTTTTTGTTTTATTTATCACCAACTGCTTGTGCTAAGGGGTCTTTAGCAGTGGGGGACATCAAAGCAGTATAAAGCGATATCACTAACTGTGATATACTGTATAACAATAAATAGTGATATCATTGTTGGTATACACTGTATATATTTACCTGAACATTGGCTTCTTCTCCTAGCTCCAAATGATCGAGTGGTATAACCGTCTGGACATTGTTTACAACTCGTTTGTCCAGTCTCATCTTGATAAAAGCCTCTACTACACTGGACACAACTGTCATCAACAGATGCACTGCCCATTGGACATGTTGCTATAATAAACCCATAATAATTGATCATGTATTATAAACTTACGAACCTTATACATCATATTTTATGTTAAAGACAAAAAAAACCACGGCGTATCCCTTCCCTAGATAATGTTGGACATTAGACTGCCATAAACGCGTTTTCCTGTCATTCCGGCTAGCTCGTGGATGTATTAAAGCGAAAATAATTATTTCTATGTCTTTTGCCCCATAGGTTGTCATCTCAGTATTATACTATCATAAGTGTCATTCCTACACTTAAAACTCATTTACACCGGAAATAATAACACAATTACCCCCTTATTTTACTATTCCCCACTATGGAATAGCTATCTTCAAGCGATTAAAGTTGAAGTTGAAAATGATATCTTTTTCAAATTTCTCAACTGGCGCTAGTGAATTATAAGATTAATAGGTGGGACTGTTTACAGATACCATCTATTTTAAGGATTTAATTTAATACATTTTTAAAATAAAAATATGAAATTGTAACTGCCTTATGGAATTCCAGATGAGACGTCTGGGGTATGGGGGTTGGCTCCCCCAGATAATTGATGAAAGTTAAACGCTAATGGCACTGGTTTACTAAAATAATTGGATATGTCTCAAATTCGGATCCATACTGTAATTTAAAGAAAGTTTCGTTGATGAAACAAATATTGATCGACGACCGAAAACTTTCGAACGATGTAGATTCGCTCCAAAAAGTCGTCGGATTTCAGGTACTTTAATTATTATGACAAGGTTCGTGACGAATTTTAACGAAAAACAATATTATTATCGTTAAGGTTTTACTCACTTGAATCTGACGAATCTGACGAACTGCCACTGAACAACCAGCCAAGTAAGCTACCTAAGGCACTTACTACAATTGTAGTTACTATCTCTCTCTTTTTACGGGAAGCTGTAAACGGAAATACGAAAACCCATTACATGTTGTGTAAAAACAGGGTAAACGTGTACAATAGTTTTTACTGAAATTAATCCACAACCATTTGTAGTTACATGTTTTGTTTTTATAAGAAGTCATAAAAACAATAATACTAAGTTATGCATGGTGTTCCATAAAGTTTAAATCCACCTTGAACAGATTTATACATGGTCTTCCATAAAGTTTAAATCTTACCGATATCACTTAGAATCCACTTTAAATAGATTTATACATGGTCTTCCATAAAGTTTAAATCTTACCAACGTTACAATCAGTCTGATGCCAGGTATTCTGAAAACAGCTGAAACATGTTTCATCAACTCCCTTTATAGCACACACAGATAGAGATGGATAATATGTATGATTCTCGTATTCTTCATGATGTTGACCAGGTGGTAATCTACACCATTCAATATCATCTCGATTAATATTACCATTCACGTCAGTATTACATCCGAATTCTCCTGGGGTTTCTAACAACTGAAATAAATTATATATTCTATAATGATAATCCCTTGCTTGGATACTATTAATAAGGTGATTAAATCAAAATAAAATAAAATTTATTACATTTATATTATTTGTTGAAAATGGTAATGCCCGTTAATGTGTATACATACTAAGAATAAATATTATTTCTCTCTGGTTTTACTTACCTCTAAAGGTATATTTCCTGCAAATGAAGGAGTAGTTCCAACAATCATAGATCCTATCAAGAAGGACAACAAAACAGTGATCTCCATGTTGATTTACCGTGAAAATTCTAGAAAAATTCAAATATTTAAGGTATTTAAATACAAAATAAATATGAAATTCTAGCAAAATTCGAATTTTGACAACATGGTTAGAAATATGATCAATTACTGTTTTGGAATAACAAAAACATCATTTACATATATATTTAGTCCGTAACTCAAAATCCTCCAAAATTGTCGACATCGAAAACACGAATTATTGGTCAATTTAAATCAACATTGCTGATGTAAACTTACCGGGAAAAGATGAGCTTTTGATATCCGATATTCAAGATAAAATATTTTTTTAAGGTACACGAATCGTGTACCATAATGCGATTCAGCTCCAGTTGTATTGAGAGACTCGATGGACGGAGTTAGTAGACTGAAATAACTAGTTGCTCGACTTTTGCACATGATTATTTCGCCAAACATAACTGATTTGAAATTGGAGTAAACACGGAAACCACTGAATGTAAATCAGTTTATAATCATTCATATTACATACAGTATTATATGCGTTGCGAACCACTTTAGTGATTTTCTAGGCCCCAAATGCTAGCGATTAAGCTCCTTTAAATTGGACTCGTATATAATATGGAAGCTGCAATACGAACTATTTCTTGTTTTTGTTTTTATATAATATTAGACTTTGATCTTTAATTTATCATTTAAAATTTAATCGATATTTTCAAACTTTAATTTATTATTTTAATCTTTAATATAATAATTAATAATTTTAAACGTTAATATAATAATTTTAAAAATAATATATAAAACTTGAACATATAGATTTAAGTTTAAAATAATAAATTAAGAATTTATTAAAATAATGAGGTATATATGCATATATAATTTCAACTTAACTAATATATTCGATATTTACAATAAAAACTACCAGCTAGTAATTAACTCATCAGATAGACTTGTAAATATAAACGGAATAAAATTTTATCCGCGAATCTATTACCCCGTTCAGACGCTTATAACTTATCCGGCGATTTTTATCCGGCGATATTTATCCGGCAATTTTTGCGTTCATACGTGTTTTAAGATACTGGCACTATACTGGATTAACATTCCTAACCATGTTCCTGACCTCGTCGGTCAAGCGTCAGAGGTTAACGCGCATGAGCACTGATAGCCGCCATTTGTCTAAGATGGTTATTTACTAAGCACTGCGCATGTCCAGAGGGAAAATATCCGGATATTTTAATCCTACCCGTTCAGACGCCGAAAGTTAAACCAGATAAAAAAAAAGGTGAATTCAATTCACCTACGGAGGTGGATATTTTAAACCAGATAAAAATCTCCACATATGCGTTCAGACGACGAAAATTGCTGAATTAACTATCGCCGGATAGAGTTAAACTAGTTTAACTTGCGCGTCTGAACGGGCTAAAATACATTCAGTCATATATAAAGGTCGTCACAGTTTCTTGTGTAATATCATTAGTCTGAAATTTCTATTTCTCAATAACCACTAAGAAATACTGAGAAACTTGAGAGACTAACACGGAGGAATAATTTCCCTAACAAAAGATTTATATACTTACCAGTAAGCTTCTCTTGTCTTCTGTCGGTGAAATAGTGTAGTGTGTTGAAAACTCCGCAATTTATAGCAATATTTGAAGACGCATCCTCAATTCATGGAAAAAAACAAACGCAATTTTTAAAAAAAAAGAAGAAATTCATGGAATCGCTCTCCAAATATAGCCATTGTTCCGGCATAAAGATTACCAGATATCATGTTGTCAATTTAAAGGGACCATTCCGATTCTAACAGAGTCTCACAAATAAAAATCTGTGTACGTTAAATTTAAGCACCAAAGTATAGAGGAATGGTGTATTTACGTCAAAACCTGACATTTTTTTCGTTGGATGACCTGATAATCTATTGTCGTTCTTTTAGAGACCTATACAGTGCATAACCTACGAAAGCTACTGTACTTTATAACGAAAGTTAAATATCACTTAAAGACGTTATTTTTATCAAATAAAATCTGGTTTTATCTAGACAACGTATAATAAAGCTTAGGACACTGGTCTCCATTTCCAGATAAAGACTAACGGGTTTAAGTTGTTTGAAAACGTGACACATATATTCATAAGCGTAGGACCTCGGTGACAGTTAGGGTTTACAGACAGGAGTGACCTTGTATTCCCCAAAGAAAATTTTAGAATATTTGACGGCTGCACACACGTTTCCTGCTATTAAAGCCGGTGTAATAGCAGTAACCTCAAGTGGCTTCAGACAAAATGTTTTAATCCTTAGTCAACTCAGCACAAATTCGTGATATTCATTTAAAAGAAAAGTAAAATTAGTGATTTATTAGGGCTCAATGACAGCTAGGGAAGCATAACTACAAATGCCCGAAAAATTCGGGTTTTATAGACAGTGACGCCGGTTTTCTTTGAGAGGCGAATGACCCCCCCCCCCCCCCCGCCCAGAAAATTATGGATTATTTGACGTTCGCAAACGCGTTTTACTGCTAGTTTCCTCTGCCGTTTTCCAGCCCAATGTCCGTTTTTCGGGCAATACCGGGTTTTTTTGGCATGCCAATCATAAGAAGAGAGCTTCGAAATTTTTTCGGCCATGCAATGGACAAGAAAAAGAAGAGGAAATATTTTTCGGGCAGTATGAATCTCATAGAGATAAGTAAGTTATATTTTTTCTCTAAACGTTAATAGAAAGAAAGGTCGAATTTTTCATTGCCAGAAAATAAATTGGGGGGGGGGGGGTGCACTTCTAGCAGTTTTATTCAGTATTTTTTTACAGGCGTAGTTATCGGTTCAGAGGTGGCAAGTGTGTTTACAACCATATTGGATATAAATCATATTTCGCACTTATATATAGTTATTTCAATTCTTTTGGCAAGACGTTCAAGATATGCTACACAGTTAAAACTAATAAGGTAGTTTACGACGATTCGGGTGGAAATTAGCCTTTAGTGGTGTAAACTAGTGTAGAATATAAACCAATATACACCAGTAGTGTAAATTACACTTCCGTTTTAATTATTACACCAAAACGGATGTAATTTGTTTTATTGGATATTTATTTCAAGCCAACGACTTTTAAGTTCAGAAAACTTGAAATTGGATATATGTCCCTATAATACTTAGTATAGGACGTTTATCCCGACCCAGATTCCATATAGCCCGTTGAATTGACAAATACCCATCAGACTGATTCAAATTCAACTGATGTTGGGCAATTATACAATCTGTATCAATTTACAATGAATATAAATCATGAGGAAAATCAATACACATATCCTTACAACTTAGCTAAATGTTGTGGTTTATTCAATTGTGCACTCCACCTGAATTAAGAATAATTAATTTAGATATTGTACATGGAAATATTTTTGAACATTTACACGTCTTTAAGGGTATATACAAGATATAATAATTAAATACTTTTCCTCGTTATGAGAAAACACTCTAAAATGAGTTATAGTTGTGTTATTAGGGCATTTAACGCTAAATTTAACCGCCCCGCCCCCTCAAATTGGAGTACACAAATACTTTTGTAACGCAATTGACACCTCATTCGGAGGAATGTTTCCCTAAAATAATTACACCTGTTGGTGTAAATGCAATAAAACGCTTGTAGAGGGGTGGCTCATCCGAAAACACCCTTTAGCGGCTACAGTTACACCTATCCTGGTGTTCAGTACTTATGAATATCCCCAATAATAGTAACACCCTTAGGTGTGAATGCAGTATAACACTGGTAGTGGTTTAACTTATCCAAAACACCCCACAATTACACCTATTTAGGTGTTCGGAAGTCATGGATATCAGGTGTAGTTCTTTTAGTTGGTTATCGCTGTGGTGTAAAGTTTACACTTAATTAACACTGCTTATAGTTTTTAATTACACCCATTTTTAACAGTGTACCTTTAAAAAAAAAAGACGATAGTGGGGGTTTATTGTTGATTGGATTAACTATCCTGCATTACCCAAAAAGATGTCATAACTGATTTCGTAATTCTGAAATCTAAACTGTTTTCCCTTTTTATACAACAACATTTAATGTGAATCCTGGTTTTGTTATTCCCTTTTGACTTCTTAGAAAAAAACTATATCTCTTATAATCACTTACACATATTGTCGCAAAAATGTCTAATATTTAATGATTCCTTCCCAGGTATAGTTATTTAAATAAAAGTACGACACATTTGGTAATTTTAAGTAGGGACATTTAGATGGTTTGTCGATGATGATGATCATTTGATCGTGACCAATTTGAAATGAAATGTGTATGAAAAGAACAATGGGGTATAATTTTTATATGATTTTGATAAATCAGTCGATGTTTACATAATTTAGTTTCACTTACCCTATGCCATCGGGTTTAGTAGATTTTGTTTGTGCATGTATGTGGAATTCTGGTAATTGGATACAATTTAAAAAATTAATAATTTATTACCAACATCTATTTGTTTTAAGCTATTCAGAAACATTTAACTCTAAGTATAGAACTGCATTCCACATGACTGTCAACATGAAATTAAAATCATTTTTAAAAAATTCATTTGGAACCTTTTCTACTTTATATTATTGGTACAAAGTACTGGATTATGTAAAAATGTATATTTTATATTTTGTATTTCTAATACATTAAAATCGTAAGAGTTTATAAGAATTACAGTAATTAATTCAATTTCTTAATTTCTAGTAGAATACTGCAATAAATGATAATAATGAATAAATCATCTTAGACTAAAAAAAATATAAGTATATCACATCATACAAATAATTACAGAAAACTGATGGAAATCTGATACATGGCGAGGGGCCTGGCAAGGGACAACGTATAAAGTCGTTCTGTTGGGACGATAATCTGAGGTCCCGCATGCACATTGGCGTTCACGTTTAAATAACCTCCGACAATTGGAATTAAGTAGGCCTATAAGAGTGGGCCATAGTGCCGCTGCCCGGGCAAAATTTCCCTCATAGCACACTATATGCCCGTCGTCACTAGCCACGTCGGCATAGAACAGTAGGACGTCTAGCCCAAATTCAATCCATTTCCATAAAATCTGATAGATCTTAATTTGGAAACATTACTAATCTGTAAATCTTTAAACATGCATCAGGAAGGGCTAAATCTGGCTATTGCAGGTCTTTTTGGGGGCCTGGAATGTTTTCTAAAGTATTAATTAAACATTAATTAATTGATCCAGGTCTTAATAAACCCTGGATGGCATCAGATTTCTCCGATATTAAACAGATTAAAACAGTTCAGCGATACTTTGATTTAATCAATATGGCGGGCCCAGACGGACCGAGACTTAGCTTCGATCAACCAGGACCGTAGTTGAAATTATTGCACACGTCTGTCAAACCTCCAAAGACCAATATCTTCGCTTGTAATAGAGTAATTTGAATGAAATTGTCAAATTATTCATTTTTTCATCATCTACTTTCGAACTATTATAGCATGATTGGCTAGTTCTATATCTATATCTTACATATTTCTTGTGACCCGGTTTACTTAGCACACACACACTCACAAGCCGGCATATATTATGTAATCTGATATACATGTCTATGGCCTTGACTACCAAGAACTGTAAATACGGAACCTAGTTATCAATCATGTTTTTGCCATTATCAGATTTCCATCCGGGTCCTGTTTTTATTTGTATGGTGTGATATACTTATATATTTTTTTTTTGTCAACGGCAATTAATTTATTGTTATAATTTTAATGCATTATTCTACTATAGAAATTGATGATATTACTGTAATTATTATAAACTCTTACGGTGTTAATATTACGGTATAGGGTATAACAAATACAATATATAAAATTTTATACGCCAACATTGTATATTATCGTCGCTCCTGTTCGTCCGTCCATCCCTCCGCCCGTCCGTCCACAATTTGTTTGTGGATACTCTACAGGTCACAATTTTTATCCGATTTGGACGAAACTTAACATATGGGTTAATTTCCCGACGATCTCGGTTGCTGTCGATATTGGCATGTATCGGATCACTTAATTGATTATGGCCCCTAATTGTACGGAAAATCACGTTATTAGCTATCGAATCGTAAGTTCCTGGATTATGGCCCTTGCTTGTATAAAAAATCGCGTTTTAAGCTTTTGGTCCCTCTAGCAGCTAGAGGTAAGAATTTTTATTCAATTTTTAAAAAAAAAACAACGTTTAAATATATAATCGCCACGCTCTAATGATGGTCGAGTTCCCACTTTCGTGAAAATCGGATCAAAACTGTCGGACAAAATAGCCGCCCCTCACACGCTAATACTTAAAGTTCGTGCAAAAATATGGTATATCAAGGTTGTGGACCTTCTGCAGGTCACAATTTTCACATGATTTAGATGAAACTTTAAATGCATGTTTAAAAAGATCTTGGTTCCTTTCGATATTCGCGCATATCGGATCGTAACTTCCTGAATTAAATCCCCCGATTGTACAAAAAAATCGTGTTTTAGCTTGTGTTCCCTCTAGAGGTTACAATTATTATCCGATTAAAAAAAAACAACGTTGAGATCGAAGATTGTGTAAAATCGGATCAAAAACTGTCGGACAAATTGACGGCCTCTCGTACGGTAATGGTGTACCTACATCTGGTATATCAAGGTTGTGGACCCACTAGAGGCGACAATTATGAACTGATTTTTATGAAACAGGAAATGTATGTTTATAGCCCAAATATCTTGGTTTCTTTCGATATTGGAGCATATCGGATCGTTACTTCCTGAATTATGGCCCCTGATTGTACGCAAATTTGTATTTTTAGCTTGTAGATTCCCTTGAGGTCGCATTTTTTTATCCGATTTTACAGACCGTGGTAATATATCACCATTTCACCAGAATGAAGGTTGAATTCGTATTTCGGGAAAATCGAAATGAAACTGCCCGACAAAATGACAAAATTTTGATATTTGCGCATTTTAGACCAGACCTTTCTGAATTATGAATTATGGCCACTGACTGTACGACAAATCGCTTTGGTTTTTTGCTTTTTCTAATAATCGCGTCATTTTACAAGGGTAGCAAATTAGGCCTGAGGCCTGTTTCCAATTTGGTCCTTGGCCCAGATCGTGCGAATGATTTCGATCATTACTGCAGGAAGAAACCGAAGAACTCGGGGGGAAACCTGCCTGATCGGACGGGAGACCGAATATCCCTCTCACTTACAACGATAAATGTCATGCCCTGAGCTGGGATTGAACCCTCGATGCATTGGTGAGAAGCCGCATCTCTATCGCCACAGCTATCCGACCAATTCATCTCTTGCAAAATGTGGACGTATCTTGTCTGGCAGCCGCTGGTTTTGTTAATCCAATAATATAAAGAAGAAATGGTTTTTCGTCCCAACCTAACGACTATATACGTTGTCCCGTGCCAGACCTGTCGCCATGTATCAGCTTTCCATCAGTTTCCTGCGTTTATTGGTATCATATGGTGTGATACTGACAGCAATTTTTAAAACTGATTTCCATTCCATCTTAAAGCAATAATTTCAAATATTCTAAGAAAGTCAAAACATAATTATTTCTATGTCTTTTGCTCAATAGGTTATCATGGTCATTATTTCCCCCCTTAAAAATCTATGACACAGAAAAAAAAAACACAATTACCTCCCCTGTTTTGCTATTGACAACATGGGCAGACATTTTCCAACGTTGGAATTTGAAGTTTCTCAGCTGGCAATAGAGAATTATGGGATTAATAGGATTATTCTTTAACAAGGTAGGACTGTATATGGATACCATCTATTTTAAGGCTTTATTTTAATAAATTTTAAAAAAATAACTCAAAATTTTTAAATTGCAGCTTTAAAATATTCGACATTTTAGCGACAATTTGTGATTATAAGAAGAAGATATAGCTCTAGTCGGTCTTTTTCTAGGAAGGCAAACGGGAATAACAAAACCAGGATTCACACTAAATGTTGTTGTCTAAAGACCGGATTTCTCTGCTAGTTTCAAGAATTAGCAGAATTGCAAAAATGAGTTTTGATATTTTTATGTTTTGTAAGAGTCGGGAATGCAGAAGAGCTAAACGAACCAATCAAGCCCCCCACCTCTCACCAAGTATCTTAAACATCTTGACCAAAGAGGTAAAATATCTACAAAATATCGAAATTTTGCTAAATGATTTATGTTTACCGAATAAATTTGTAAACCGATATCAACACCTTTTAAAAAATCCCTAAAGAAATCTGCTAGAATTGCACAATTTCCCCGACACCCCCTAAATCTCTCCCAATTCCACACCAAAGAATGGTCCAAAAACACCCCATTGGCTGTAAACCTTTTAGGCATGACTTTAAAAGCCTTTTTAAGCTTATTTAAAACCATAATATTTAATATCTTATAATGCATAATGTCTAATATCTTTTTAATTTTATAATCTTTGCTTTAGTTGACCAATTCAAGAATTTCTCTATAAAGGCCCTTAATTAATATCCTCTACATTAGGGCCGAGCAACTCACTCAATATATGTGTTACGTTTACTGCGTTTGCAAACAACTTAAACCCGCCAATCTTTATCTGGAAATGGAGACCAGTGTCCAAAGCTGTATTGTACGGTGTCTGGATAAAACCAGATTTTATTTTATAAAAATAACGTGTAAGTGAAATTTACCTTTCGTTATCAAGTACAGCACGTAGGTCATACACTGTACAAGTCTCTAAATGAACGACAATAGGTTATAGGTAACCTAACGAAAATAATGACCGGTTTTGACGTTTCTAACGCCTAAACGACTCAATATCTTGAGCTGAAATTTTGAGACAAGGTCAATACGCCATTCCTCTATTTTTTGGCGCATACATACACGGACTTTTATTCTAAGACTCTGTTAAAATCGGGATGGTACCTTTAAAATGACATCATGATATCTGGTAATTCATGCACAATCTTTATGTCGGAACTGTGGCAATATCATTGCCTATATTTGGTCAATTCTCCACTAAACTGGGCCAATTGGAATACCAAAATGTACAAAAGTGAACTTCAAAATGTAACTTTAAATACGTTTTATTTCAAAACAAAATATATCTGGGAATAAAAATCTGAAAGGGCTTCCAAATATCTCGTCTGAGGAGAAACCTGTGTCAACTTGTCTGGACCCAGCTGAAATTGTACGTGCAACAGATACGTTACACAAACAAATACACGTTACCCTTAATAAAGTTACTTTTAATCAACGAAGAACCCAGGTATTTATCTTAATTGTGACGTAATGCCACAATGTATCATTTAGATCAAGACACTGGTAGAAAATTTTTTTTTCTCAAATAATGCACGGTGGTTTCCGTATGTTTAAAATTAAAAAAAAGTTGACAAATTGGGGTCTTTACTGTGAAATATAAGATGGACAATCAAACAGGGTAAGAGCATGATGATCGTTGAATGGAATAAAGGCTACTATTAATATGGAATTCATCGAGCGATCTTGTATAAATGACCAATTTATATTTAATATTTAGTATCACTTCTTTTAGCGGTAACGTATCTGTTGCAAATTATTTGATTTTTTAGACAATATCGAAAGTAAAAAATAACAATCTTAACTTCGCTAAAAACAACAAAAAACAGGTAACTATGTCAGTTTCTGGCACATTAACATCAAATAGTGCATGTATATATCTCAAACATTAGGGTAACGTATCTGTTTCTTTAAGGGCATTTAAATCCGCGTCCGATAACTGATAATATCTCTTAGATCTTCCAACAGGGAGAGGTTCGTCGATGATTCGGATGATATTTGCTAATGGAATTAACAATTCGTCTGGTCTTTCTGGCCATCGCAGGGTAAGTTGACCTTTAGAATAATGTTTGGTCATAAATGTGACGAACGCTTCAGCTGTGTCCGCTTTCTCCATCTCCAAAACTCTACCAACATACCAATCCCCGTCATAAACAGCAGCTATAAAGGCGTCTTCTTTTACGTTAGATTGATCAATTATAGCAACAGACGAAGACGACGAAGGACCAGTAACAGATGACATAGCATCAGAAGCCGATGACGAAGAACCAACAGCTGATGATGAAGAACCAGCAGCAGATGACGAAGAATCAGCAACTGATCGCGAAGAATCAGCAGCAGATGACGAAGAACCAACAGCAGATGACGCAGAATCAGCAGCAGATGACGCAGAATCAGCAGAAGTACCAGTAGCAGATGGTGATGGTGAAGAACGGGGAGTTGCAGAGCCAACAATAGCAGCAGAAGAAGACGTAAGTTTATGTTCTATCCAGCCATTGCAGAGACCAGTACCGTCTAAACAGCCGCTACAATAACAGGAAACCCATCGGGTAAGTATAATACCATGCCTTGGAGAGTACACGGCATGTAGTTTCATGGTACCCGGAACTACCTTGGTTTCCATGTCTGTCAGGAACTGAGATGCGGAATCATAGTCCACTTGTGAGTAAAACAATGCACTAATTGATTTTTCGTTTTCGTGAGCCCATTTATAAAATTCATAAGCGTCTTGAATAACTGTTTTCCCTTGCTTTACAGCTTCGGAGGCCATCCTTTTACACGTTCCACCAATTCCATCACACGGGCCTTTGCCATGACCGGCCTCGAAATAGTTCCATCTGCCATTCACTTCGAAAAGCTCTTGGTGTCGTGAAATGATTGAAAACATGAAGCGGTTTCTGTACTGTGACGAAGGACTGTCGGTCCAGTAGTGAATTGTGGTCATCTCAGGGTAAGTATTTTTTAATAATGGAACTAATATTTTAAGTATTGCCAAGACTGCTGTAGAGTTGTGATAGCCGATATCGGATATGAAAGCAAAATTTTTGTGACTTAATGTTCCCTCTTCATTTCTGCGATAGGACACAACTGGGTGAATAGTTACCGAAGTGGAATTCCAATAGGCTGATTGGATTTCATCCATGGTTTGGCATGTAAAATTCTCTGCGAAATCCATTTGTACTATTACATGACCCAGTGGGAGGTTGGCTTTTAAATCAAGGAGGGCCTTATGTTGTGCGCTGACTCTGGAAACATGTTCAAGGAATAACGAGTATTGTTTGAGAATTATGCCCTGAAAATCTGCCTTGTCTTGTGTCAACTTCACTATTCTCATTTTTTTTTTCCCTTCAACTTCAATGCGACGCCATTCCTCGTATTCCACAGTTGGCATGTCTATGGACTCTAACTTTTCTTTCATATCATCTACAGATACGTCTTTCTTGACAACTTCCGGATTTGGCGATATATCAATATCCAGCGATCTTAAACATTTTAGTTTTAAGGCCATATTTTGATGAGTGGTGCAAAGGCATGTATTTCTGGATAAAAGTGATGTTAATTTAATATTTTTTGGTCTTAATTTGCAAAATGATGAAAACGAGAGCGTAACATTCTCATTTTCATCAATAAATCGTGTATATAAATTACTGAGGTAATCGTTCAGTATTCTGGTTTGTTTTTTATTTCCATTAATCTTTACAGCATCCTTCTTTCCAGGTAGGCACCTGCTCACATCATCCCTCTCAAAATATGCCAATATCTGCTTCTCGACTTCCTGCCTCTCATATGATTGACGGCGTCGGTTGACATTAGAAATTAATTTACAGTTTGTTGTACGTTTTCGCCAATTTGCCCCAATTTCTCGGCTTACATATCGCATGGCTCTATACTTTTTTAAAATTTTCCCATATATAACGTTGTTGATTATTCTCCGATCTTTCTGTGCTGTGTTCTTTTGTCTTGACTCTTTTATTTCAGCTAACAGAGAGTTACTGGCAACCAATTTTCTGACGACAGACCGTGGGAGTGATCTTGGGCTCACGCCACAACTCCTTAATTCCGACCGGGTTTTCGAATTCGGCGTTGATTGCGTCGGATGTTGTTGTACAGGGCTGGGCGGTTTGGTTTTCTTTAATCTCTCGCACCTTTTACTCCACCTCTTTGTAGATCTTTCTTGCAGTTGTAGTTTTTGTTTCAGTGCATTGATTTCCTTTCTGGCTTTTTTTAGGGCTTTTGAGCGACGTTTTGGTGGAGGAGTTTTTACTTTGAATGGGAACTGGACTATAAGTTGGTTAGGCCTACCAGAAGAACGTCTTTCAGGACCAGGTGATAGCGGCGCAGATGATGAAGCAGGTCCAGGAACATCTGTTGTACTTGTTATGATATTAAACTGAGTTCCGTGGTCATCCCCTTGTTTATTTAGAGCATCGTTTTTTTCTTTCTGTTTCTTGGCTCTATACCGTTGACAGTAAATTTGGTTTTTCAATTTACCTTCTTCCAGCTTTTTTTTTGACTTTTTGTCAGCTGGAATTCGGTACGAAGACTGTCGTGTCCTCTCTAATAACAGGTAATTGGGATTATTCCGTTTTTGGCGCTCCCTGTACTCCTTCTGGATAACAGCCCTTGTTTTCCCCATGGTTCTGAAAAGAAAATAATAACACATTTAATAATTTCGTTTATATTGATTATTTACTAAATGTGGAAATATGTAAACATTATTATGTTGTATCTTTTGATATAGGCTATTTATAGTAACGCTATAGCGTTGTGCACAAATAATTTACAATAAATAAAAATGGTCTGACGATGTTCAATACGAACAGAAAGCTAGCCGTTAAATTAGTATTTTGGTGTTTTTCTTTAATTTAGTTTATATATCAATATAATAAGAACCTTACTGATACAGCTCAGCAGAATTTCCAGTGATTTTTCCCCATCAAACTGGCTTAAAGGTATGTTTGACAGATACGTTACCGCCATAAAACAGATACGTTACTTAACATTGCTCTAACGTAGCACTTCATTTGATTAATTTAATTGGTTTTTCACCTTAAAAATCATAAATTAAGTTGTTGATAGTGGGAACCGACATAAACAAATTCGTAAAATACAGAAAATGTAGTATTACTAACCCAAAACTGTCCGGATTTCAATATCTTAACTAAAATTGTCGTTACGTCGTACTAAATCAAAAATGGCGGCTTCAAAGTCTACAGGACACGTGGTCGTCAGATTCTCGTTAACATGTTGGAGCGCGATTCCATGAATTTGTTGTTTTTTTCAAAATGCGTTTGTTTTTTTCCATGAATTGAGGGGCGTTTTTAGATGTTGAAGACTAGTATAAATTGAGCAGTTTTCAACACACTACAACACACTACATAATCGGGTAATTTCATCGATAGAAGACAATAGCTATAGCCTGCTGGTAAGTATATAAATCTATTGTTAGAGAAATAATTATTCTATCGTGTTAGTCTCAAGTCTCTCAGTATCTTAAGATGATTCAGAAATTTCGGACTAATGCCAATAATATGCTTATATTACATCATAAACTGTGATTGCCTTTATATATGACTGAATGTATTTGATTCGCGGATAAAATTTTATTCCGTTTATATTTACAAGTCTATCTGATGAGTTAATTACTAGCTGGTAGTTTTTATTGTAAATATCGAATATATTAGTTAAGTTGAAATTATATATGCATATATACCTCATTATTTTAATAAATCCTTAATTTATTATTTTAAACTTTAATCTAGACTACATTTTCAAGTTTTACAAATTATTTTTAAAATTGTAGATTATCTTTGTAAATTATTTTTACAATTATAAATTATTACAAGAAATAGTTCGTATTGCAGCTTCCATATCATATACGAGTCCTATTTAAATAAATATAATATGCAAATGATGTTTTTGTTATACCAACACAATAATTGATCATATTTCTAACCATGTTATCAAACATTCCCTGTCGTAAAAAAATGCTTCGTTTTTACCTATTTCGAATTTAGTTAGAATTTCATATTTATTTTGCATTTCTTTGAATTTTTCTAGAATTTTCGTGCGTGGCAAATCAACATGGAGATCACTGTTTTGTTGTCCTTCTTGTTAGGATCTATGATTGTTGGAACTACTCCTTCATTTGCAGGAAATATACCTTTAGAGGTAAGTAAAACCAGAGAAATAATATGTATTCTTAGTGTAACATGTATAACCATTCTCAACAAAGAGTTTACATGTAATTAATTTTATTTTATTTTGATTTAATCACCTTATTAATAGTATCCAAGCAAGGGATTATCATAATAGAATATATAATTAATAACAGTTGTTAGAAACCCCAGGAGAATACGGATGTAATACTGACGTGAATGGTAATATTAATCGAGATGATATTGAATGGTGTAGATTACCACCTGGTCAACATCATGAAGAATACGAGAATCATACATATTATCCATCTCTATCTGTGTGTGCTGTAAAGGGAGTTGATGAAACATGTTTCAGCTGTTTTCAGAATACCTGGCATCAGACTGATTGTAACGTTGGTAAGATTTAAACTTTATGGAAGACCATGTATAAATCTATTTAAAGTGGATTCTAAGTGATATCGGTAAGATTTAAACTTTATGGAAGACCATGTATAAATCTGTTCAAGGTGGATTATTAGTAATATCGGTAAGATTTAAACTTTATGGAACACTATGTAGAAATCTATTTAATGTGGATTCTTAGTAATATCGGTAAGATTTAAACTTGATGGAACACCATGTAGAAATCTATTTAAAGTGGATTCTTAGTAATATCGGTAAGATTTAAACTTGATGGAACACCATGTAGAAATCTATTTAAAGTGGATTCTTAGTAATATCGGTAAGATTTAAACTTGATGGAACACCATGTAGAAATCTATTTAAAGTGGATTCTTAGTAATATTATTTTGATGACCTCTTATAAAAACAAGACATGTAACTACAAATGATTGTTGATTAATTTCAGTAAAAACTTTTGTACAAATCTACCCTGTTTTTACACATCCTGTAATAGATTCTCGTATTTCCGTTTACAGCTTCCCGTAAAAAGAGAGAGATAATAACTACAATTCTTTTAGGTAGCTTATTTGGCTGGTTGTTCGGTGGCAGTTCGTCAGATTCGTCAGATTCAAGTGAGTATAACCTAAACGATATTGTTTTTCGCTAAAATTCGTCATGAACCTTGTCTTGCATTCGGGCTATCGGATTTTCTGACCGACGGATAATTAATAATTAAGGTACATGAAATCCGACGACTTTTTTGAGCGAATCTGCATTGTTCGAAAGTTTACGGTCATCGATCATTATTTGTTTCATCAACGAAACTTTGTTTAAATTACCAAATGGATCCAAATTTGAGACACATACAATCAGTTTAGTAAACCAATCTTCTTCCAGTTCCACAATAATTTTTTTCTGACATTATCATTATTTATTCCATCCATTTATCGGGAAGTGAAATGTATTTCAAGTTGTGAGGACACACATTAGCGTTTAACTTTCATCTATTGTCTGGGGGAGCCCGCCCCCATACCATAGACGTCTCATCTGGAATTCCATACAAATAAGGCTGTATTAGACTATGTTTTAGTTAAAGTTACAATTTCATATTTTTAAGTTATATTTATAAATTGTATTAAATTAAAGCCATAAAAAAGATGGTATCTATAAACAGTCCTATCTTGTTAAAAAATAATCCTATAATTCACTATTGCCAGTTGAGAAATTTGAAAAAATATCATTTTCAACATCAACTTCAATCGTTTGAAGATAGCTATTCCATAGTGGGGAATAGTAAAACAAGGGAGGCAATTGTGTTTTTATTTCCGGTGTAAATGAGTTTTAAGTGTAAGAATGACACCTATTATAGTATAATATGGAATTGACAATCTATAATTGAGCAAAAGACATAGAAATAATTATTTTCGCTTTAATACATCCACGAGCTAGCCGGAATGACAGGAAAACGCGTTTATGGCAGTCTAATGTCCAACATTATCTAGGGAAGGGATACGCCGTGGTTTTTTTTGTCTTTAACATAAAATATGATGTATAAGGTTCGTAAGTTTATAATACATGATCAATTATTATGGGTTTATTATAGCAACATGTCCAATGGGCAGTGCATCTGTTGATGACAGTTGTGTCCAGTGTAGTAGAGGCTTTTATCAAGATGAGACTGGACAAACGAGTTGTAAACAATGTCCAGACGGTTATACCACTCGATCATTTGGAGCTAGGAGAAGAAGCCAATGTTCAGGTAAATATATACAGTGTATACCAACAATGATATCACTATTTATTGTTATACAGTATATCACAGTTAATGATATCGCTTTATACTGCTTCGGTGTTCCCCCATCGTTAAAGACCCCTACGCGCAAGCGAATTATTGAAATAGAATTAAAAACCATATGTTAGTCCCGAAATGACCTAGTTTGTGTCGAGTGGACGTTAAACCCCATCTCTCTCTCTAGTTTGTGTCGAGTGGACGTCTCTCTCTCTCTCTCTCCCTTCCTTTATACTGTATGACACAGTGCACGATTTAGTAGTATAATGCAACAATTGGAAAGCTCCGAAATTGTAATGGTCGGAGAGGTTAATATTGTCTGACAAGGGATTCGGTTTAAATACAATGTAATTAATACAGCTTTCACTAAATCCGTTTCCAATTTGAAGAGGGGTGATATACTAGTAGGTTCCGCCCTGTTCCCCAATCCTATTCACTAGTTTGAATAAAATATTGTTTCAACGAAAAAAAAAGTTTATTACTAACTCCACTTATTAATTATATTTCAGTGAATAAACCAAGAGTCCATGAATAAACCAAGAAGTTAGATGCACGTAGACGTAGACTATTGGGTGTAGTTTAGTCGATATAAGAAATTGATGTGGTATTTCAGAATATAAAATCTTTTAATCATTGTTTATGTAATCTGGTTTAATAAATGTAAGATTAACACATTGTATATTGTTGTATGTTTTTAAGGTATAATGATGAATGCTACTTTCGATACTCAGTTGTTAAAGGGGCATGCCTGAATAAAGACCATACACCGAGCACTAGGCCACCCACCCCCTCCAAAAGCAACAGTTTGATACCATACTGCTAATTTTTGGAGGGGGGGGGCATTATGGATCTACTAATAGAAGGCTTGATCTCCATTTAACTGTAACGTACATATGTCAAACTCGCAGTCGTTTCTTCAGAAGTATTACTAATTCCAGGCCACAAATCATTGATTATTGTTATTTAATCAGGCCCGTCGGAACGATATTGATATTGGGGGGGGGGGGGGGCTGCGAGCAAAGGTAGCGAAATCTAGGGGGTCCAAAATTTTTGACACCACGCCTGCCCAATACACGGGATATATACAAGCAGATTATTGGGGGAGGGGGCTGCCCCGCTTTCGGCGGGCCTGTTATTACATTTCTGCCATATCCAACTACAAGACAAGTAGGTAGTCCAGCTCTGAACGTAGGTCTCATTACACTCGCCTCTACTAGACAAGTAGGCTACCTGGCGGGGAGGGGTCATCCAAACAAAAAACAAGCCAGTTTTTAGCTACGTCCTGGGTTACTAGTTAAATAATTGCTAGTTCCTGGACTAGAAGCGGATAGTGGAAGAATCCAATTCTAACGCCTCTCCATGGTAGCAAAATATAGTCTAAAGTAAACGTCATCGCGTTCTTTCTTACAGAGAATGAAAGCATGAGTCAACTAGACTGATCACGGGTGAAATTGTAACGTATAGACCAATCCCTCAATCCTGTAGAACACAGATATAGCTCAATGTTTTTAAATGTAGCTTTGGGGCGTTTGTACTCTTGAATTTAATTGGAATTATTTCTTCATATATTATAACTTACTGTAGTAACTGCTTGAAACAAAACTGTTCTCGGTACCGAAAGCGATGAATTTGATTAATTTGGTCTCTTTTTGTATATTATTTTGGAAACAGGTAGGGCTAGATGTTATATCTTCATCTTTTCATGCCTAGTTTAGATTTTATTTGACTTGTTAAATATTGTAGTTTCTAGGCTGATTACATATTGGGGTATTGCAGGCACGGATCCAGAAGGGCGTGTGTGTGTGTGTGTGTGTGCGTGTGTGTGTGTGCGCGAGGGATAATATTGGTTTGTGCGTGACATACTAGAGTCGATTTGTAGTATATGTTGGACACTGCTTAATCCTTATGATTATGATTAAAATGTTGCCATTTGGGAGGGGGCACACAAACTCAATAGGGGCGCAAAACTCAAACCATAACGCAAGCTCGTCATTGCGTCCTACTCACTTAGCCCCTTATACATACATCATGGGCGTACATATCGATTTTGTTCGGAGGGATGTTTAGCATCAATGAAGTCGACTGATATACAGGCCCCTTATACGAGTGACGCAGCCACACGCATGTTCCTCCGGAGAAATGTTTGAATCCCGGCACCCTGCAATATACCATTTCCTGGATTATGCAGAATTCGAATGATCAGAAAATACTTATAACATAAGTAGAATTGAGTACTACGCATAGTGTAGCCCCCCCCCCCCCCCACACACACATCTACGCTCCTGCTCTAAGCTATGAAAAGCGGATATTAATAGTCGGATCTACAAACGAAATGAGAATCTTTCGGTAACTTCATGCTCTGTATACAAACTAGGGATTGTTTTCCATATTAATTGCAATTTTCCAGATAACAGTAGGACGTTAAACCCCATTTTATTTCATTTCATTTCCACTTCGGGATAAACTTGGAGGTCTGCCAACAGGAGGCAGACCACCATTAAATTTCAACATCAGTTCGTCGGTTTATAGAAAATCTCTCTCGGTCTCTTTTCTGCCCTTTTGTCTATTTTTGTTGACGTTCTGGTCTAGAATGAACGAAGATGGTTTGAATTAACATGTTCTGCCAGGTATTGGTAAATATGCATGATTTTGTGGCGGAAGGTCGGATAACAATGTTATCAGACTGGTTACGGTGATATGTACGGCGAATAGTTACATGTTTTAAGTAGTTACATCTCAAAAGTTTGGTGGTCAACATCATACAAATTTTGGTGGTCAACCTCATACACATTTTGGTTGTCAACCTCATAAAAATTTTGAAAAAAGTTAGAGGTGGGCATAGAGGCCAGAATTAACATAATATGGGGAAAACTAATGGTGGTCTGCATCAAGCATGTATATAGAGTTGTTTCCCTTTAGTCAGTCGAAATTATGTTTGTTTGTCTTCCGGCACGGGTTTCGCCATCACAAGGGCCGAGTTAAGGGTAGCCTTACTGCAGGCCGAAGGCCACTTACGAAAGAAAAACCTATAATTTTGCGAACGAAATGGCAAAACGTAACACAATTTATGATACTGCAAATATACTGAGACATATTATAAATACACTTGTCTGACATTTTTTAAGGGTCTACTGAGGCTATAGCCTTATTGGTCTAATGATTAATCATCATCTATGAGACGTGGAACCGATCTGTTCCTGTGCTCTTGTCGTCTATATCCATAATTATATCACCCGGTAAGTTTCCCTGGGGATAAGTTACAATTTAAAAAAAAAAACATGGACTGGATTAACCCTTTGAAGACATATTAAGTGTAAAAACAGGAACGCTTTTAACCCAAAGGCAGAGAAAATTACCACTTCATTGTGCTCGAATGAAGACATGTTTCGAATCTCATCATTGGCCTGAATTCTATTAATGTATAAAATTTCTTTGTCCAAACGAAGAAAAACTTGCACATAAGTAGGCTACGCTTTTCATACGCTTTTTGTTTATATAATTTGTTTACGTCATTATGCAGTTAGCTGTTCGCCCGTCTTGTATAAGACTGTCCATCGGTAGCACAACCCCGAGACAAACAATGCCCAGTGGGGCCTTGGTATCAGGCAAATTCGTCTATGGTGCCCGAATTTAGACTGAAAACATTTCATTTAATTGGTAGTAATAATAACAATTTAGTGGAGTTGTCTCCCATCTGTCAGAGATTACCTGCTCGCCAATTTACCTTTGCCTCTGGCTACTTTATCCAACAAGGTAATCCATAATAAATGTGTTATTTGCATTGACATAATAATATTATTTTTTATTGTTATCTCCAAGCATTTTGTTGAAATAATAAAGTAAAGAAAGGTTTTAGAGACATTGAACAGGTCCGTCAGTTTGTACTAGCACAAGCTATAACACTTTCTTCTTTTTTTGTCTATTTCTAGCTAATCAAGGGGGGGGGGGTGGTTAGCACGTGCGCACTGTATCATAAAGCCTGTCATTGAGTCAACTGGCGTGCTTTCAAATTCCCGGTTGTACGTGACAAGGAGAATTGTCGCTTGTCAAACCTCGTGGGTTTTCTCCAGGTTCTTCAGTTTCCTCCCACGCCTAAAGACCCCCAGGCGCAAACGAATTATTGAAATAAAATTAAACCATATGTTAGTCCCGAAATGACCTAGTTTGTGTCGAGTGGACTTCCAACCCCATTTCTCTCCCTCTCTAGCTAATGTTTTTTTATTTCCATATGTGAATTCTGTCTGCATCATGTCTGGCCCATTGTACTTATTTGATAATTTTCTATGAAAAACATTTCTTACTGACTAGAACTATTTCAATGATGATTTGTGCTGATTATTTAAATTGTTTATTGTTTAGTGTATTCTCTTATTGTATTTTGTAATTAGTCAATATATTTTTATACGCCCACATTTTCATGTGGACGTATTATGTCGTCGCCCCTGTCCGTCCGCCCACAATTGTTTGTGGACTCTCTACAGGTCACAATTCTTGTCCGATTTTGACGCAACTTAAAATATAGCTTTATCCCCAAAAGATCTCGGCTGCTTTCGATATTGGCATGTATCGGATCGAGACTTTATGGATTATGGCCCCTGTTTGTACGAAAAATCACATTTTTAGCTTGTGGACCCTATAGAAGTCACATTTATGAGCCGATTTTGATGAAACTTGACATGCATATTTATAACCTAAAGATCTTGATTCCTTTCGATATTTGCGCCGGTCGAAACGTAATTTCCTGAATTATGGCCCCTGATTGTCCGAAAAACCTCCAATTTAAGCTTGTGGTCCCTCTGGAGGTGACAATTATTATCCGATTTAAAAAACCGTTTGATTATATCACCGTTACACCCAAAGGGAGGTTGAGTTCGAATTTCGGGAAAATCGGACCAAAATTGCTATACAATACGCGAATACTGTTAAAAAATTGTATATTAATGTTGTGGACCCTGTAGAGATCACAATTTTAATTCGATTTTGATTAAACTTTAAATGCATGGTTATGACCCAAAGATCTTGGTTCCTTTCGATATTTGCGCATATCGGATTGTAACTTTCTGAATTATGGCCCTGATTATACGCAAAATCGCCTTTGTTTAGCTTGTGGTCCCTCTTGATGTGACAATTATTATCTGATTTGAAAAACCGTTTGATTATATCACCGTTACACCCTAAGGAAGGCTGAGTTCCAATTTCGAGATAATCGGATCAAAATTGCCATACAAAATGGCCGCCGTTTGTACGCGAATACTGTTAAAAAGAGGTTTATCAAGGTTGTGGACCCTGTAGAGATCACAATGTTAATTCGATTTTGATGAAACTTGAAATGCATGGCTATAACCCAAAGATCTTGGTTCCTTTCAATATTAGCGCGTATCGGATCGTAACTTCCTAAATTATGGCCCCTGATTTGTCCGATAAAACCCCTATGGTCCCTCTGGAGGTCACGATTATTATCCAATTTAAAAAAAAAGTTTGACTCTATTACCGTTACACCCTACGGAAGGTTGAGTTCGAATTTCTAGAAAATCGGACCATAATTGCCAGACAAAATGGCCGCCGTTTGTACGCGAATAGTGTAAAAATATGGCATATTTTGATGAAACTTGAAATGCATGTTTATAACCAAAAGATCTAGATTCTTTTTGATATTTGCGCATATCAAATTGTAACTTAATGAATTATGGCCTTTGATTGTAGGAAAAATCACTTTCGGTATTGCTTGTTCTCTATCCATCTCTCGAAAATGTGGGCGTATCCTGCCTGGCAGTGTAAGCTTACTATCTTTTTGTATTTTTCTACGCGATTGTTTTTAATCAATATATGTATATATTTTTTTGTATTTTTCTAGCTGATTGTGATTAAAGATGCATTATGTAAGAGCTAAATCTCCCCTTGTAGGTATTTCGTTTGACTTCAAATGTTATAATACAGATCATTAAAAAACAAAATATTCTAATGCAAAGTCCATAATCAGCTCTCCTAGATTATCGGTTAGATTTGATTTCAACGGATTTAAACACGATTGTCAGATAATAATTGGATAAAAAAATAGATAATCGAGACTTTGTTGCAACAACGGTAGAAATCGCTCAGAATGAAATCTTTAACACACTTAAAGTTACATTATTCAAGATATAGATAAGAACTAGCCATTCTTGCTATACTAGTTCGAAAGTAGATGATGTAAAATGAATAATTTGAAAATTTCATTCAAATTACTCTATTGCAAGCGAAGATATAGGCATTTAAAGATTTGACCGACCTGTGCAATAATTTCAACCACGGTCCTGGTTGATCAAAGCTACGACTCGAAGCGTTAAGGTGCGCCATATTTGATTTACCGCTGAAACGTTTAAATCTGTTTAGTATCGGAGCAATCTGATGCCATCCAAAGTTGATTAAGGCCTGGATCAGTTAATTAATGTCTAATTAATACTTTAGAAAACATTTAATGCCCAAATAAAGACCTGCACTAGGCAGATTTAGCTCTTGAATAATGCATGTTTAATTGTCATCATCTTTTTCGGAACTATTATAGCGAGACCCGTCAGCCCTTTATCTAAATCTTAGCTAATGCCGCTTTAATATGTTAGACGGTATATATATACACATGTATATATAATTATTCAGTGCATTATATTTGTATATTTATGGCTGATTGTAATTATTCAATATATTCGTTGTGCGTAGTTCTAGGTTATTGTAATTATTAGGTGTATTTACTTTGTGAAGCGGTAGTCGATTTTGCATATATTTTCTGTTTATATATTACCTTACTGCAACTAATTAATGTACGCTAAGTATAAGTCAAGTTATGTGTCTTAATTTAATTATCTAGTATATTTTGTTTGTGTATTTGTATTTGTCGATTGTAATTATTTATGTATTTCTCATAAAAAGGCATTCTGACAAATATTATAATATTTTTTAAACACATTATAAAACCTTTAAAATTCTATTATAATTATACATATCAACATATATTCAAATAGGTAACAATGCAAATATTCTGTTCCATATCTATATTTTGATGGTTTGAGACCCAGCATCAGCATGCAACGCATGTCTCGGTGCCCTACTGCCCTAAAATTGACCAGATACCTGAATACCAGCAGAAGTAATTGAAGCAAATAAAAAAGAAGAAATTGCAATCTCGATAAGTTTAGAAATATATAACTTTTGAAATCATCTATTATTGACAGTGGTACCAACTTAGCGATGGTTGTGTTATGGTTGTGTTTATTCGATAATTTTAGGCCTTAATTTAAGCTATATCTCTCTTTCGCCAGGGTTAGTTAAACAGTATAAAATTAACGATAGTGTAATATTAAAGGAGCTAAATCAATAATTCGATATTTTCCATAATATTTGAAATTATAAACAAGAATTATAATTCAATAATGGTCTAATTCAATCACAATCAATATTGATGTTATTATCTTGTCATGAAAATATAGTATCCTAATATCCAATATTTAAAAAACAATGAACATTTTATAATCAGCACACGTGTCGTTTATTCTATGGGTTTGAGCGGAATTTGTACTAAACAAAGAAAAACATATCCTATAAGACAATGTGGAAGTAATGAGTAATAATAATAAAAACGTGTAGAATGGACTAAGCGGGTGGACACGACTGTCGTTCAAATTTGTCTTTTCACGTATTTTACCGAACATTATTGATTAGAAATTACGATAAAGTTTAAAAACTGAATATAAATCACTTTACATACATTCATATTTACATCAATATGTGCTTTTAGGTCCATTTTCCAAGAAATAGAGCCATGCCCCCTTTAAAATCATTGGTGTCAAATAAGTTTTACTCAGAAACTACTGCCCCAAGAACTACTTCAATATTTAGAACTTAAAACTAAAAACTTAAAAAATTTACTTCTCTTAAAAGTAATATTCATGACCATAGGGATAATTGATTATGATAAACTAATTAATTACAATTAACTTTAACATTGCCTTATTTCAATATTTATTCCTTCGGAGAATGTCCTACAAATAATGCATAGTAATTAGAGACATGAATAAGTTTCATCACAGGTAGCCCCCGTCTCATTGTCACTTCCTTTCTATTTGGTATCCGAGCGAAACCATTCCTCTTTTCTGTTTATTTTTTTAACAATTTACCGAAGTCTAAAAAATAAACAGTTCAGTTAATTATTAATTAATATCTTTCTATTCAATAAACTTGTATAAATAGATGCACACAAGCTTGATTAAAACCTGGCTTGAAACGAACACCATTTTTAGCCCCAATGGACTAGTTTAACAGTGTTGTTGGTTTTTTAAAAAGCCGGTAACTTTAATTAATTATTAGAATTACATGTATATTAAAGGGGCATAATGTAAGATTTAGATAAAGAGCTGGTCGTTCTCACTACATGGCGCATCCAGAGGGGCGGGGGCAGCCTGCTCAGCTACATAAAAAAAGTCTTAGATCCGCCTCTGATATAATATTTCAAAAATAAACAATGCGAAATGAATATATTGAAAATTTCAATACTGGTTTTTGGAGTCTTAGCCTCGCTTCTCAATTTCTAAATTCAATCATTAAATGGTCGAACCGTTCTAAATACTTAATGGGTTGAAAGTGGAGTTAGCAAGGGTGTTACACCAGTGGTACCCCATGCTAACTTGTATCGAATAGTACATCGCCCTAATCATGAAAGTGAACTGACCCACTGCCTTATTATCATTGTGCTGGGACTAGAACATCCTCGGTATCCCAAATCGTTTAATTCAGTTCTACTCCACTAACCCCTGGATTAACCTATGGGTGAGACACGTTTTCAAATTATCCGCACTTGATGATTGTGCTATTTTTATCGACCAATCCAATATATCTTTAATTGAAAAGGAAGTTGGCAAAGGGAAGTAACTCTCATCGGGCGGGGTTAGGAGTTAGCCTAAATGAGAGAAGTCCAAATTGTTCTAATTGCGTTTTTATTAACAACAAAATATGATAATGAAGACCGGACGTTTACATCTGTGTAGGGTCACAAGTTTTGTTGAATATCGTTGGCTCGTCCCCGTAGTGTTACACCAACGTTATAGCGTAGACAAGTTATTGTGAATGTATGTATAGAATAAATAGCTTTATTTAACGTCCGCTTCTACCGAAGTGATATCGCAGACAATTACATGCTATATATACATAGTGTAAATATTTATAATCTGAATCAAATTGTCAAGTATAAGTTCAATATTAATAAACGTAACAGAATGAAACATTTCAGACAAAGAACGAATACTAGTAGTAATAATAATAAAGTCAAACATATAGCTATTATACATATTTGAAAACAGAGAAATTTACTACAGGTTTCTATACTTACTAAATCGAAGGCGAAACGACTGGTTTTTAAACTGTTTTTTGATTGCTTCGTGGACCTCATTTACAATCTAGGCCTGGGCAGATAATTTTTAATCGCGGTAACCCTATGGAGGCAGACAACCATTAAATTTCACCATCTCGACAAATTGTAGTTCGTCTATTTATAGCAATTCTCTCTCCGTTTCTTTCTCCCCTTTTGCATGCCCATTATTGTTGCTTTGTTTGGTCTAGAATGGCCGAAGAGGGCTTGAATTAATATTTTCTGCAAGGTTTTGGTGGTAAATATTCATGATTTTGAGGCGGAAGGATAGCGGAGTTATCAGGTTGACTACGGTGATATGTACGACAACTATTACATGCTTTGGGTATGCTTCTTCAAGTTTGTGTATCTCAAAATTTTGGTGGTCAACCCAGTGCCGGACTGGGCCAATGGCAAGTGGGCCTAAGCCGGAAAAAATTGGGCCTAAGCATCAAAGAAAGAAAGAAAAAAGTAAAAAAAGAAAAAGAAAAGGTAGTAAAAGGGTGTATTCCCGGGAAGGCGCAGTTACAGAGCGTAACAAAAATTAATCCTTCCCGGGAAGGCGCAGATATCGACTTGTCGGCTTTCGTTTGAAGAGAGACATGTTGTTATTAGGACCCAATTAAAGGTGTTAAAGATTTTTTGAATTTATGTTCACATTGAATTTTATTCACCAATTGGCAACTAATTTTACCCAGTGTATTTGGAGACGAACACAAAATGCAGGTCTACAAGTACAATATAGAGACGACCAAGAAATACAGAAGGTAGTACGGAGATTTGCAGCTCTACCGTTGGTGCCAGTTGAACGGGTAGGTGTATTTTATTATGTCTTGCTGCATATGCCCTCGATTTCTCTTATCTGAGTAGACGTGGAACGTTTTGAACACTTTGTTATCAAATTTATTTACCAAGTCTATTTTACTTGCAGGTTAAAGATACATTCCTTCATATTGTAGCAGAAATGCCATCTAATCCAAAAATAACAGAATTGGCTGATTATTTTACAAATCAATGGTTCGAGGGAGAATTTTCAACTTACCATTGGAACCATTACAATACAGAGCAACACAGGACCAACAACACTCTGGAAGGATGGCATTCGAGGGTCAAAAAGCTGGTCGGAAAAGCCCATCCGAATGTTTTTGAATTGATAGCATTTTTACAACAGGAGCAAAATATTAACGAAATAAAAATAGTGCAATATGCTGGCGGACAGGAACCACCAGAGAAAAGACACAAATATGCCCAACTTCAAAACAAGGCCCAGAAATTGAAAAGAAGTTACGAGGTTAATGAATTGACTTAAGTCGAGTATTTAGACAGGGTATCTTATTTGGCGAAATTGAACTGATTTTAGTTGTTTTTATTTCTTAAGTTATAGTATAATTGTGTTTTTTATTTATTCGACGAAATTAATTTTTGTTATAGTATAGTTATGTTTTTTATTTTTTGACGACATTAAATGAATATTTGTTATACTATAGTTTTGTTTTATATTTATACCACGACTGATGCTAAAATGCTGGTTAATTAGTTATAGTGGGGATTATGAAAGAGTAAATTCTTATCATAACACTCTATAACACCATTGTTATGTTTTTAATCCATTTTAATCCTTAGGGGCTGGATTCCCACTAAGGCGTCGAAAACGACCCTTTTTAATCCGTTACGGTCACTAACTGCGCCTTCCCGGGAATAAACCAGTAAAAGAGGGGAGGAGAGGAAACAGGGAAAGGAAAGGAAAGAAAAGCAGAAAGTGTGATTAACGTGCTCGCAGGTCACCATATATCTCCATCCGCTGCTCTGGCCCGAGGTGCTTGGAAAATGGGTTTGCGACTGTCTATTTTTCCAAATTTTCTAGGGGGAGAACCCCCCCCCCCGACGCCCCTCGAGCGCGGGCCTTGTCACAGGTATGGCAAGTGGGCCTTCGGCCCACCAGTCCGGCACTGGGTCAACCTCATACAAATTTTAGTGCATAGGCATGGTCATTTCTTCCTCTGTCTATAGTGAAAAGCATTCAGCTCAACCAAAAATTGGGGAAAAGTTGGAGGTAAGCAAAGAGGCCAGAATTAACATTGAGGTCTATTAAGAAATTAATTAACATTAACATCAAGCTAAGAGGTGTAGCCTAACCAATTGACCGCGTCTTCAGTTAGCCCAGGTTAGATGCAGCAGCGTAGGACGTTAAACCCCATTTCATTTCATTCATGCTACACGAATAAACATTGTTTTAAATCCCTTCTCTATACGCATGTCACAATCCTACGGAATACAATTGTTGTTTATTACTGGGCGACGTTTTGACTATAGTCAAGGGCGTGAATTTACCATAACTGAGGGCGGGGGGGGGGGGGGGGGCGGATAAACCCCTGAACCTTTTATTACCTTTTATTTCGATGAAGGCTGTAACGAGAGGTAATATGATGGCGATATGGAATAATTGACTACACAATTTAGGAGGAAGATATCGTGAAGATCAATTACTGTTGCAAGACCCAAGATATTGGTTAGATAGCCTTCAGAACGGGACATTTCATGTGGATATAAACCTGAAAATCTGTCCTGGCGAACAAAATCATGGGGGCGGGGGACAGAGACATATTCGACCCCCCTTTGTGATTCTAACGCCCCCCCCCCCCAATCCACGCCCATGACTATAGTCGTACTTATCATGCAATGATCAGCCTAGCCGTATAGTCGCTCGGTAATAACAAGTTATTGTATTCTATAGTACTGTGACCTGTGTATTACCAGCTTAATTACTCTTTGTAGTTGAAACAATTAACCCGCTATCTCATGATAAGTAAGGACCCGGGTCAAACTGGGAACCAAATCAAACTGCGACACAAGATTTCTTTTTTTATCCATATTACATCTGTGATAAAATACTATTATTGAATATCATATCACTCGTCTAATTTTCCTTTCTTCATAAAAACACCATTTGTCTGTCTAATAACAATATTTGATTAAATTATTGATGGTTAAAAGCACATATTTTAATTCTCCCCATGCCCCAATAACAGTCTTTACCATTTAATGGTTGAAATAGCGGGAAATGGCGCGAGACGGTTTAATATCACATGACTATCAACATGACACGTGACTTGTCAAATAACCCGTCGGGTTTTGATTGGTTAAACACGTGACCTTACGGGAGAGAGGAAACACACTCCATTATTAAAGTCTATTCATTCTAATTACTAAACAAAGCGATAATTAATTAGCCGAATTCGATGATTGGTTGATTCAGTTCTTGGGTCTATGACTTCCATTACAAATGACTTCGTGATCTTATCTCAATATTGACAGTTGGTTGGATTATCAGGTTGATAATTGAACTATTTATAGGTTCGAGACAACTCGGTATAATTGTCGAAGAATAACATAATTCATAGTGCTTTTATTGTAATTGTAATGTTTATATCATGAATGAATGGAATGCGGTTTTAAATCCCACTTTTAGGCACCTACCGGGATAATAAAGATGGGAAAGTCTATAGCATTTACTATTGTTTATTCTCTGGTAGATACGGTGGGGGAGGGGGTGATGGAGCGAGCAGTTATTCTTTTGCCACTTTATACAGTTGAGGATGGTTGGGATGGCCTAGTGGTCTACTGTGCAACGCTTTGACCTCTAGCTGCCCGACCACCTCTGGCTTGCGGCTGTGGTTTCGAGCCCTAGTGTGAGCGTATGTGACATGGAGATAGGGGCGCCTTCTCAACCTCGTGGGTTTCCTCCGGGCACTCCGGTTCCCCCCACTGCTAAAGGTCCTTACGCGCAATCCAATTATTGAATTAAAAAAAGTTAAACCATATGTTAGTCCCGAAATGACCTAGTTGTGTTGAGTGGACGCTAAACCCCATTTCTCTCCCTCTCTCTCTCTCTCTCTTTATACAGTTGCTCTGCAGATAACAAACCCAATCAAAGACTTTAGCCAATCTAAGTAAATTTGAAAAAAGGAAAATGAATAATATACTATTATATTTCTTTCTTATTGAATAATTATTTAACGGCCATCTTAGGGATGACGGGAATGCCACCTGAACTTATTGTGTTCTACATGTACCAATCCTTAATACGCTGACTATTCATGAAGTAAGCTGTCTATTCTAGTAAGCATGAAGTAAACTGCATGTTCTAGTAATCATGAAGTAAGCTGCATGTTCTAGTAATCATAAAGTTAAATGACTATCTGACTATTCTAGTAATCTTGAAGTAACTGACTATTCTAGTAATCATGAAGTAACTGACTATTCTAGTATTTTTTTTTTATAAACAATATTTTATTCAAGTTTTCTGAATAGGATTGGGGAACAGGCTTAGCCTATGTAAAACCCCTCTCCCTAAATATTTTGTATACATATATTATAAATGCAAAAAGGGTGTATATACATAGTTATAGTGGCAAACACATACATATTATATAAATACAGTAAAGTGGATGAAAATGTACAATATATAATAATTATACATATACAAGCCTAGTGGGCATTTTTATATTAATATTAATAGGAAACTATAAAAAGACTAGCGATAATTATTGTACATAAGATATATAGAGGATACAATATTATTTGATCGACATTAAAATCTGTTTGTCATATCTTTAAACTTATGGACCTAATTAAAAATATTAGTGTTAACATCAAGACTGTAGGTTGTGGAGCCGAATAAAAGACAGTTTATATCTTTAAAATTATGCTGTAATGTGTCTATGGATGCTGTTCGTGCATTTGAATGTAAGGAACATCGTAAAAGGTAATGGCCAGGATCTTCAAATATGTGACCGCAGAGGAACGCGGGGCTGTCAGCAATATGACCCTGCAGGTCAGAGCATTGAAGTCGTAATTTACAATGAATTATTTGGGTTTTCCGGTGACCGTTATAATAAAATGAAGGAACTTTGATACCGGATTTTTATAGATGATCGGAAAATGTTTTCAGAGTTTTGCAATTCCTCGCTGGGGTACTGAGTTTATTCCACTCTCTTATGCTGGATGGGATAGATGAATTAGCAAATATTTCAGTACGGCATCGAAATTCTTTTAATTTATCTTCATTACGAAGGGATTATTTATTTGTCGGTTCAAGGTTTATGAGATTCTTTAGATCAGAAGGGGTTAGGTTATTAATAATTTTGTAAAGTAATTTTAATTTATGTCGATTTCGTCTTTCTTTGAGTGGAATAAACCCAGTTTCTGCGTAGAGGGAAGCATGGCTAGTACCCTTAACTGCCCCGCAAATAGTGCGAAGTGCGTCAAGCTGAAGGCATTCAAGATTATTACTGAGGTAGTCAGTGCACCCGTCCCAGATAACATCGGCATAATCAAAGTGCGGTAGAATGAAGGAAGAATATAGGGTATTGCGTTTAGTGGAGAGGGTTAAAGTTTCTGTCTTGAGGGGGTTAAAGGTTACTAGCCATGTTTCCGCCCATGTATTGATTGGTTCGAGATCTTTATTTAATGTAAGTGCGCATTCCTCTGGGTCATCTATTTTTAGGTATAAAGAGGTGTCATCAGCAAACAGTCGGATGTTCGATTGTATACTATCCACAATGTCGTTTATATACAATAATACAATAATGACCCCAATACACTGCCCTGTGGGACACCAGCAGGAGTACTCCTGGGGTCAGAGGATATTCCGTTTATGATGAGGTAAACTAACTATTCTAGTAATCATGATGTAACTGACTATTCTAGTAATCATGAAGTAAACTGACTATTCTAGTAATCATGAAGTAAACTGACTTTTCTAGTAATCATGAAGTAAACTGACTATTCTAGTAATCATGAAGTAAACTGACTATTCTAGTAATCATGAAGTAAGCTGACTATTCTAGTAATCATGAACTAACTGACTATTCTAGTAATCATGAAGTAACTGACTATTCTAGTAATCATGAGGTAACTGACTATTCTAGTTATAATGAAGTAAGCTGATACTTAAAACAGTAAAATTAGTGGATAATTCTACTATAAATGAATGGTACTTAAAAGACTAAAATTAGTGGAAACTCTACTAATCCTAAATGGTGCTGAATTACTTGAGCTAGCTGATAATTTTACTAACATGAATGGTACTTAAAATACTAAAAAAGTTAACTGATAAATCTACTGTTAATGAAAGGGGCTCAAACTATTAAATCAAGCTGTCTATTCCTGACAATAATATCACAACGAATGTATTGAACGTTAAAATTGTAATCAACAATAACAAGCTTATTATTTTGCTAATCATGAGTAATACCCAAATCAGTTGATTAATCAACTAATCATGAATGGTACTTATATTAGTGGAATACTAAAGTAAGCTGATTATTTCTGCTAATGATACTAAATAAAGCTCACTATTCTACTAATCATGAATGGTAGTTAAATAAACTAAAAATACTTAATTAATACGCCCACTGATCTATTTATAGAATCTCAAATCTATTCACATAATCTCACTAATCCGTTTACCATCAATGAAATTCAAAACATAAAAATAATCTCACTGTTCTATACAAATAGATTTGTAACAAATCTGGGTTTAAAACGTTGCCGCTCGAGATTGTCATTATTTATCTATAGAGGGTATGAAATCGATAAAATAATAAAAGTTAAACTGACGTATGATGGACAGGTTGTAATTAGATTGATAAGTTGATCATATCTAATAATACACATCTTTATATTTCAATATAAACAGAGCGTGTTCAGTCAATACAGGTAAAGATATCATACCATTTAAACTAACAATTAAACGGAAACGTCTAGTCGCCCTGATTACTTTATTACATTAGAAAATAAATCTCAGTCATTGATAATCCCCTTCTCTCTCTGTTTAAACTTATTGTGTACTAATAATGGCCTATAGGTCGATTGTCTACGAGAAAGATTGTATTGACGTCTTCGATTTTTGTATAATGAAGAAACGGAATTATTTATAATGGATAGTCTGCGATGAATAGGGATTAAAGTAAAGTCATGCAGTTCGCTCCAATAGGAAGGCGAGTTCGTATCAATTACATATAAAAATTGTCAGGCTATATAAATATTAGGCGACCGGAAGACATTGAAATGATTCCGCCACGATTAGAATCTCCGCCATTCTGGCACGGAATTCTGGGTCACGCGACATTTCGCGCTTGAAAGAAGTCGCCCGGAAGTGAAATAACGGAAATACTAGAGAGTTCCATTAGGGTTATCCATCAAGATGGCTGGTATTAAGAGGATAATCGCCTCGATTTCAATGCACACATTGATCGAGTGTTTGTTATAGCTTTAGAAAATGGCTTCGGTTTTTCTGTATTTAACCGGAAATAAGGCAGGAGATTGTTTGAATTCTAATTTACCAATTGACCCAAACAAGGCAGTCGATAACGTCACTTCCGATTTTTTCTTAGCGAAGGTGACAAGCCGGATGATTTTGTAACTAAAGTGATATTAATTTCATTGACTTTGCGTCGATTGAAGAATGGATAAATATTTACGTTTTGAATCACTGGTTTCACGTGAATGAGACAATTTTTATGGGAACCACGTACAAGGGAAATAAGGGTAACAAGTCAAAGAAATGATTCAAAGATTGTATAATGGCGGAATTGTACGGAACAGGTCAACGAGAAACAACGAGGAAAATTGTTTAAGTGGTTTTTAAGAAAGTGTTTTCTAAACCAACATTCAAATCCAGTTGACCAAATATAAATAACCTTTTAGCTTAATCAATGATTTAAAATGGTTGACAGACTAAGAATGAATGGAGGCTTCAAGTAGAAACTTTTGAAATCTGTTTCTCAATCAGATGCGCAATTGTTTCTCTCACAAAAAAATTACATGTCCTCGTTGCTCGTACCTTAAATTCCTGGAAGTTACGAACATTCGAGTAGGTAGTAGATTTTCTTTGTTTTCATTAAATTCGTCACTACAGTATTGAGATTTCATACGCGTAATGTCCCTACATTAAAGAAGTAAAACAAAACTATCAATTTTATGACTACCATACTGCAGTCGCGTTTTAGAATAATTTCTGCTTTCCAAAATACTTTTCAAGATTATTGCTCTCTGTGCAAAATTTCGTCATGTATACCCTGTTGGTGCAAACAGTAGGGTGTTAAACCGGAGAATGCTAAATCGGATACGCCTGGGACATTAACTCACCCGAGAGCCTCAATATTCTGTATATAAACTACAATAATACTACAAGCGACACCGGAGGAAGACCATCAGCGCCACCAACTTCAAATTCGGCGAAACCAACCATGTATACAAACCTAATGTATTGCATTTTTTTTTTAATAAAACAAGGAAATATCACGAACTAAATTTTCTTCATCCTAGGTCAGTGATTATGTAGAGACTTAAAGCGGCCTTTGACCCATAAGTTGATGTTTCTAGTATAGGATACCCACCGCAACATACCGTTTCATTCGCTTGTCCCTCACATCAACCAAAACGCGGGTTATATAACGAAGAATGGTGAAACGAATTTTGAACTATAAAAACCGAAACGAAATAGAATCGTTTTAAACATGGAATTGGCAGTGTAAACATTGGTGTACACGTCAAGTGACCACAGACCGATGACATCTGATGAAGAACAGATGAATTGTGCCTCCCCACCATTTGTCGCGTGTCTATAGAAATAATTACCGTGTTTTAGTCTCAAAATAACCGATATATTGGCGTTAACGGGACGTCAAACTACACATCTTTACAAAATTGAGACCACAATAACCCCCCCCCCAAAAAAAAAAAAACAAACAACAAAACAAAACAAAACATACTGCAACGCATATTAGTTACAGAAACTGATTTTATATGTATTTAGTACTCATGGTCAAAATGTGGCTCTGGCGAATTCCCCCATCAAAAACATTTAATCTAAGAAACACATATTTGCAAATTACTAGGTGTAGAAAGATTTAACGACAGGATGAGAAATTTGATGATTAAATCAAGAGGGGGGGGGGGGGCACAGGAGCGTCACCTGCATAATCTCGGAGACAAACATGATGCCGCCGCTATACTGGTTTCGTTAACCGTTTTTTAAATAACTGCCTAAAACGACGACCGATAAACATGAGTCTATCTGTAATATGGAGTGAGAAATCCGCTTGGTCACCACAAATCGTTTGATAAACGGAATGTTTATTATTTATCATTTCTAATAACATGGCAAACAAGATAGTGTTTCTCGCGATTAACCGTTCGTCTCAAGTAGAAATCATGTCTTTGTTTACTCGTCTCTCACTGATTATTTGACTTGGACTTCAGCTCGTTTGTTCAACATTCAATAGCACATTATTTTCACTCTATTCTAACTAACAATTGCCTCAGATTAACAATGTCCTCCAATTGTTTCAATTCATCAAGCGATGTTTTATCGTCGTCCTCTCGGGATTTCTCGTTCGATCCTCATTACCATAATCACCACCAGTCGGGTACCCTTTATAATCTTGATTATCCAGCCCATTTAGGGATTCACTGCGTGTTACTTCTGGAAAGAGGAAAATGTGATTGGGAGTTTCGTTGCTGACGAAATATACGATTGTCAAATCCCATCTAATGAAATGAAATGGGGGTTTAACGTCCTACTGTTCTGCTCCGATCTAGGCTAGTGCAGTGTGCTACGGCCTACTCTTATATCGAATTCCAAATGTCAAGGTATTCTTTTACGTACACGCCAATTTTCGTCCTATCCGAGATGTTATTGCCAGGGCCCCTGTCCAGCATCACTGACAAGGGAGAGCCACACCGGAAAATCTGGATGAACTTTCCCGGTCAATGCAGGGATCGAAGACCCGACTTCCAAGCTAGCGTCTTTCCCACCGTTATTCCCATTACTTGTATGGCCACCCATACTTTCATGCAGAATGGCAAAATTTAGTTGCACCATATACTTATAAATAGTGGTAGAAACTACACAGAATAGTAGAAAATCTACATTAATTCCATGTACCTGAAACAATGACTACGAGTTTTACAACATCTTGACGCTGCTAGATTACTTAACGATTCTCGAATTTATAACTACATCATTTCCATTTACTTCACATGCGTGAACAGTAGCGTCCAATCAGCGGTTGTGACACAAACACGCTCAAATCAAATATAGCGACCTCCACGGTAGACTGGATAACCTGCTCTTAATGACGACAGGCTGGTTCCTACGTCACTGCGCTATTCTGACTTCAATATAGTGACAGGTAGCGGGCAGCCATTGCCAGGAGGAATTCCTCCCGGCAGCGCGCATCTCTTTCTGCGCACATTACCAATGTTAACAAAAACATGATCAGACGCTGAAGCATAGGGACTGCAATAAAGATGCAAACGGTAGTTTATGTGTAGCTTGTTTATTAGAACCGAAACTATGCAATAATCGAATTTAACGGTACAATAATTAATACCTTGGAATTTGAGAAATACGGCAATAAAACAACAATTATGACTATGAGCGATTTACAATAGCCGGTAGGACTACGATTGTATCTGATTCATATTATAAGAACTGATTTTAAACTGTGGCATTGTTTTGGTTTTAAAATAACAATAAGAGATCGCACGATCAACGGTTAATTTGGCTACCTCAATCTTAAACATTGATAAAGCATTAAAACAAATCTTCTAGCTTAATCATTTTAACGCTGACCGCCATCATTAGGGATAACCGTCTATTTTTAGTAATCTCTACGTCAAAACATGGCTGCCCGCTACCTGTCTCTATATGCAACATTCGGCAAACCTCGACAGATTCCGGTACTCTCCGTAACCTACATCTAGACTCGGATGTATGATAGTCATTGATATGTACCTACGACCATACATTTGCGATGCGGTTATCGACTACCGATTTACTCTAACAGGAAAACGTTCCGCTTTTACAAAAAAGTCCCAAAATCTGGTTAAGCTGTCCACACCCGTTGGTGGAGTCGTCCACACGACTTAGTATAATTTCTGGACACATAATGTATTTGTAAATAGTATAGTTTTTCTGCGTGGTCATCCCTTCTCTCGGTAAATAAACAACAAAGAAAATAATTTCTGGATATTGTAATACGTTTTTTGGAGTCGTCCACACGATGTATTTTTAATTAGTATAGTTTTTTTCTGCGTGGTCACCCTTTCTCCCGGCAAATAAACAACAAAGCAAATCGTTTTATTCCATAAATAACAAATTCATTAACAAATTCATAAACAAATTTAGTTGTGGACGACATCACTAATAGTTGTTGACGACATCACAAATGCCCTGTGGACGACTCCGCCAACGGTTGTGGACGACTTCGCTTGTGGACGACTTGACTGGCACCCATCTCCTGGGGGCAACCATGTTTATCCGGGTCCTTTAAAATAGTTCCAAAATGGTGGACTTCATCATACGGCCGAGTCTAGATGTAGGGCATCGGAATCTGTCGAGGTTTGCCGAATGTATATGCAAGTCAGAAAAGGAGTGACGAAGGCGCGATTCTGACGTATTAGAGCAGGTTATCCAGTCTTCCTCCACGGAACCCATGACATTGAAGAAACCTTCAACTTATCACAAGTAGATATGTTTGCTGGAAAGCGCAAGACTTGGTATTCGCGATGATCGAGGAATCTGATAGACTTTCAAGGGTATTGCGTGAAGGTCTTGATAAGATGTACGGATTTAAAGCGACATCAAGCCTTCTATTGAAGGTGCATTAATCCGGGAACGGACAGTTGTTATTGGAAGATGTCAGATACCTTTTCATCGTACTCGATGCCCGTCGTCTAAATCATTGTTAAAAGTTTATTAAGAAAAGTATGTCGTCATACAGCGGGCTATTATGGTAGGTTCCCACTGTCGACCATTGCGTTGTGATAGGATTGTCCCTATTGAGTCCACGAACTGGCATATGTAGATATGTTTCGATACGATCAAAACTCTTGTTTTCATTGCATTAATGTGTTGCAAAAGGCAGACACTTGTCCTCCCTTTTCGTTCCATGTTAAAGGCTAGACGTTCTTCAGTGATCTGTTGACTGAAAAAAACAAACAAACAGGAAGTTACCCAACTACCGTAGCTCTCCAATCATACTAAACTTACTCTGCCTGCAATAATTAGCTCCGCTTGAGAACAGACACTAACGCTAGTTGACCGACATTTTAAGTCCTAAATCGACGAATTAATCGGGAACATTCAGTATATTCCCAGCATTAAGAGAAGTATTTTTTCTGTTCCATTGAATTAAATTGAAAAGATTTAATTAGTCTTTGTGTGCGTGATATGTAAAACGGGGTAGAACCGTATGACAAAATACATGTAGTTGGAAATGGCGGTCATTTAGGGCAGAGATCTATTCTCGAAGTAGAGTAGTTAGTTCTCTGTGTTCCGTACGTCCTCTAAAGTGAATATTAATACAAATCACACTACTATATAAACACAAATCAATGAAGTGATTATATTAGTATAAATAGTGCCTGCACATTATTATTCTTATTAATATTACCTTTCCTACTTTATATAAATATATGATAGGTTTACCTAAAGGGATAAAAGGTTTCTAATGAATAAGTAATGGTTTACATACATTAGCTAGAGTAATTATTAATAATGAATAAATATACACACATTAGCTCTTGTAATTTATATATTTAATTATATCAATATTATTATAATAGATTCGCTTTTAAACAACATTAATAAACATAAATATTGGCATTGACACGGTACTTCTGCTGTTTTAGTAGCTCAACGTTTCTATTAAATGGTCGCAATTATTACTTAAAGTGTGTTTCTTGTTTAGCGAACACAAACAAGATCATTAATCACCAAGATATTGCCATTGTAATATTTATACTAATTGGTGAAAACAAAACTGAAAGTAGCGAAGTCTCCAACTCAATAATAACTTTGAAAGCACGATTTTTTTGTCAATTTAAATCAACATTGATGTTGTGATCTCACCGGGAAAAGTTGGGCTTCTGATATCCAATATTTAAGACAAAATAAACATTTTACTATAGGCAAACTAATCGTGTACTATAATGCATTTCGACGCCTTTTGTAAAAAGGTACACGAAGAACGAGGCTAGATATATTCAACAAGGAATGTCAAATGTTGACGCCATGTTCTTATCTAGAGAGCATGCGCAATAAAAACTATCGGTGTAGACTGGACTACCAGGCGCAAGAGATTGCTATTCGATTGGGATATCTGGCACATGTCGTTGAATATAACTAATTAGAAATTAGATTAAAAACAGAACGATTGAATGTAAATCAGTTTATATACATTCATATTAGCGATTTGGCTCCTTTAAAAATAATTCACTTGCTTTAAATCACGGTGTTAATAGAGTCATATTTAGGTGGGTTTTTTTTATTATCATGTTGCAGTAACGTGGATTTATAATATATATGTACATTGAAAAGAAATTGATCACGGGACAAATCCATAGATCTGCAAATATTCATGGAAAACTGTTCCCGCTGGTAGCAAATTAGGTATGCATTGTCCTGTTCATGTATTCACTTTAAACGGGGTATTACCACTTCAAATAAGATAATATAGGTAAATAATTTCTAAAATTTCATATTTAAATAACCATGCACAGCTGGAATATGCACTACCTTGTGCCAGATTTTTGTGCACTAAAAACTGTATCGTCTATCACGTTCACAAGGGTTTTTTTGGCAAAATGAAGGTAACTCTGGAATAGCAATAGAATTTATCTTCTCACGACCACAATTCTTTCAACCGAATTTGAAAAAAAAATCTTTAATAATCTCTAGCCTCTATCGCGTTCACAAGGTTGCAGGAAAATCGGGATAACTCTGGCATGGAAGGACATGAAACGCTGAATATCGATAGAGTTAATCTTTTCGTGTTTAAATTGAAACAAGCCACAGCTAATTATAGAAAATTTAAGAATTGGAAAGAAAAGGAAATGTGTATTACACATAAATCAAATCCTAGCAATGACATGGAAGATTTGTGTCAGATAACAAAAAGGAACCAATCAGTGTAGATTTCGAAATTGAAAGTATTTTTTTAAAATGCTGATCGATTGGAGAATGGGAGGATTCGTCCTTAAACATGGTCACAATACAATGTCCATGGAGATTAGACATGTAGGCTAATTGACTCGTTAAGACGGTGAATTGTTTAATGTACTGTAAATATTTAAAAAAAACATTATAATGATTCACTCAGTTAAAGATACATTCCCACGTACCAACTTGGGGATTTGATGATGTATTTGGACTAAAAACATATTCAAACTAATTAATTTATCATATTTTTTCTTCAAAAGAGGTCCGATTTGCGTCACGTGATTGGCTGTCTCGGTACCGAGCAATGGGTGCAAAACCGGAGGAGAATTCATTGCATATACTAGACGATCTTGTCTTTAATCATAAATATCGAAGCCAAATAAATTCTCGTGGTTTTTTTTATCTCAGAAACTGTTCTACTATCAAGTTTATCCGCATACACATCAAGCGCCCACTAACGCTGGGAGATAAGAAAATCTTCGCGTGTTACTCGAACAGGCATCACTAATCGTCGGGTTGCCTGTTAGGGAAACCCTTACATTTTTGACCTGTATGCACCCCATGGGTGATTTTCAAGGGAATCCAGTATTTTTCTAAAAAGATTGCATGTTTCTACTTTCCATATATATCAAAATTGTCATACTTTTATTGGAAATAACTACATGAGAAATACCATTCTGGGATAGTATCTTTAAAGTTCTAAAGGTATTATATATTATTAATTGTTTACAATTTGTTTGACTATAACTCAATATATATTATAATGACTATTTCTATATCAATAATTACCTAGGGTATATAGTTATTAACTAATTTAATTATTATTTTGGTCGATATAAGGTACAATTAGGTTATATGTCGTTCTAAAGGCTTAAAGTACTTCCAGCCCCCAACCACCTCTCATCATTTACAAGGAATGTCTCTCATAACGGCCATAAAAAAATATTTTTTCAGGATTATTTACTTGCGATAATCAATTATATATTATAGTTGAAAAACTGAATCTACGCAACTCATGTCTTGGACAAGCGACATTTTTTAAAAGCTCTGTGAACGTACCAAATGAATGAGACGAAATCTGCAGGCCACAATCCTTATCCTAACCATTATCCTAACCCACAATCCACATAATGACGTCCTAACACCTGATTCTTTCTTCCATTGTGTAGACTTAGTTTTCCAGTAAAACTAAATGATACCATTTCCAAATACCGTCGGCGAATAGAAATTATTTTAAATCTTTATGTAAATGTTTTGTTTAAGGGCTAGAACCATTCCTGTGATTGCATAGTAGTGATTTGACAAACTATTAAGTAATAAATATCGGACAAATTTAATATGGAATATCGCTTTTCTTAACACCATTTCATTTTAATTTTTTTGTTGTATATTAGGTTCTTTTATACGCCAACACGTGACACGTCGGTGTGTCGTTCACATGACGAAACTTGGAATAGATTTTTTTAATCCAAAACATCGGATCTTAACGCCATGGATTATGGGCCCTGATTGTACGAAATTATAATATCACTGTTTTTTATTCGATTTTGATGTGATGTAAAATGTCTGTTTATAGCCCAAAGATCGATGCCTGTTAATATTGGCACATATGGGAAAATAAGTTTCTGGATTATGGCCCCTGGTTGTACAAACAATCGCGCCTTTAGATGTCACACGTTTAATTTCATTTTAGATACTGTAGTAAGGCCACACGTTTTATTTGACTCTAAAAATCGTTCGAATATATCCCTGTTACACCAAAAGTATTGTTGAGTTCGAATTTTATTTAAATCGGACTGAAGCTGCCCGACAAAATGGACGCCCCCCACTTTACGCAATTCTATAATCAAATTATTAAACAATATTTCAATCATTGTTTATTGTCCACCATATGGACAACAACATTGACAAAAAAGGACACTATTTTTAACATGGTAAATCATGAACCAGATTCCTTTCTAATCCCCTGTGAACTATTGGGACAATGCGAGGATGGACCCTTTTAATGCCCCGTGTTTTCCGTCCATCTATTGAAAAATTTCGGCGTCACTTGCATGGCAACCGCTTGTTATAGAAATGCGAACGTTAAGCAAGATACTTCCTTTTACCCGAAATTCATACAGTTATATTTGCAAAGTTCCGGCATTGTCTAATAATAGCTAACGATTGTTATTGTACCTCTGTAGTAACAATCTGGGGTCGGTTGCTCAAAACTAAGTTTTTTTAACGATCCGTTAAAGGGACAATCCCGAATTAAACAGAGACTCAAAAATAAAAGTCTGAGAATGTATGAAAATAAAACGCCAAAATATTGGGGTATGGTGTATTTACCTTGTCTCAAAATTTCAACTCAAAATATTGAGTCGTTTGGACGTGAACGCCAAAACTGCTTATCCGGACACGTAACCCTTTTAAGATTTCGGGTCAATTGTTTCGTTGGGTCCCTTATAACCGATTACGGTTACTTAAGAGGGTTATGCAGTGAATATCCCATGTGCCGTACTTGATAAAGAAAGGCAAATTTCAACTACACATTATTTTTATAACAAAAATGTTTGGTTTTATCCAGATACCACAAAATACACCTTGGGGCTGTATTTAAGTCGTTTGACAACGTATCATAAATACTGAAGTAGTTGCTCGGCCCTTGACTCGAATATTTTAAGGGATTTTAACACAAAATTAAGCAGATTTATTCCCAAAACAAATATCGGGATTAGCCCTTTAAACTCTAACGGACATATCTTGGTAACATGTTGTTTGCGTTAAATTTACTACAGAAAACGCTATAGAATACTTTTTTTTCCTAAAGAAATATTAGTATAAATCTGTAGGAAAATTTTGCACCACATAATGTTCGGGGCCTTTAATTCCAGCAACAATCTTTCTCACCGTTAAAGTTAACGGATCGTTAAAAGATAACGGAGCTTTGAGCAACTGGCCCCTGATAAAAACACAGATTATATTTCGTTTCGTTTTTCATAGTTCAAAATTTTGTTTTACTTTCCGCCAAAAATATAAAAAACGAAACGAAATATAGCTCTGAATTGTAACCAGATCATATTTCGTTTCGTTTTTCATAGTTCAAAATTTCGTTTTACTTTCCGCCAAAAATATAAAAAACGAAACGAAATATAGCTCTGAATTGTAACCAGATTGATATAGTTTTAAACCAGTATAGAAATTGATTGTAAAGTTGGTCTATAAATGATATAAATAAAAATTATACAATAGTGTTTTTATCTAAGCTTGACAACATTTCATTGTAAAAGACAATGGTCTCAACATTCTTTATCAGAATCGTTTTCTTGGTTTCATCTTTCGGTTTAAACCTTGTCTAGGAATAGGTTTTAATGCCGTCTGAATGACGATTAGGGAATTAGTGGTGGAAAAAACGTGATCCAATATTAGGTAATAACGCTCAGATATAGGATTTACATAAATTGAAGAAGACAAGGGGTAAAACAAGTCTCTTTGTGATTTATTTTCAAATCGCATTATTTTATATTCAAAGACGCATATCTGCCAATAGTTATCAACGTTAGTCCATGGAATGTGTCAGAGTTGATGGCGTGGATGGTGAAGTTACAATCTAATTAAAATATAAATCTATATTTCGTTTCGTTTTTGATATTTTTGATGACCTACACTAGTAAAGATAAGTAAACACGAAATTTTGAATTATAAAAAACGAAACGAAATTGGATCTGTGTTTTAATCAAATTGGGGAGGTAACACTCTCTTCTTGTACTATTAGTGTTCAGCGTCTGCTTCAACCGACGGTGATATCGCAGCTAAAGTATGTGGTAGTCGAGTCACGGATTGCATAAAGCAATACATTTCTAATGATTCAGTTCTTTTATGAACGTCGTTTTCGGTCCACAACCGATAAAATATAATTTTTCTCCCTGCAAAAGTTTCAATTTTTAACTAAATTCATTTTTTAAGCACAACAAATTAAATATTTCACATAAATCTCATTGTTATTATGCATTTATAGAGGTGGGGTTGAAGGGTCGCCGAATGGTTATCGCATGCGTGTTGCATCAGAATTAGAGGGTCTGTCATTGAATCAAGAGGTTTGATTCGATTCCTCGCGTATATGTGACACAAAAAGTAGGGTTTCCTGCCATTCTCGTGGGTTCTCTGGGTCCCCCGCCCCCAACTACTAAAGACCCATACGCTCAAGCGAATGCTTTTATCAAAATTGAACCACGCAGTAGTCCTAAAATGACATGGTTCGTCGCTCTCTCCCTCTCTCTCTCCCCCTCTCTCTCTCTCTCGTGGTAGACTGTAGATATTAGGCATATACAGATGGCGGAGTAAAATTACCAGAAGCCGCATTGTAAACTTTAAATGATCATTGATTTAAGTTAGACTGGGTTGATTTTAATACAATGTAATGAATTGGGGGTTTAACTTCCACTTTTATGCTCCAACCGGGATACTGTAGGTCGAGATTGATTTTAATACTTTTTGTACTAAGTTTAACAAAAACTGCTATGGGTCATATACTTAGAGCTTTAATTCACACAATGCTCGCGGTTGGTTCCAATTTCAAACTGGTTATATTGGTTTTCATTATACGTATTTTTATAATTACTTTTCTCGTTCTTAGTTAGAGAGCGAGAGAGAGGGGAGAGAGAGAGAGAGAGAGAGAGAGAGATAGAGGGGGGAGTGTACTCGACAAAAGCTAGGTAATTTCGGGACTACCATACGTTTTAATTTTATTTCAATAATTCGCTTGCTGGTAGGGGATGGTAGAGCATATGGTACAGAGCTTATGGTACAACGCGCACGCGCTAACAAATGCCCCCCCTTCTTCTTTGTAAATTTTGTTTATTAAACGGCTAAAGTATTAGGGCAGTTTTTAGTTGGGAGCTAAAACTCGTTCCTATCGATGATTATGAAGTAGGGCACGTTAATATATCTATTTATCTATTTACTGTGATATGAAATCATTATTGTACTGATGTTGAAATGGGACACGATACAATATCTATTTATCTATTTACTGTGAGACGAAATCATTATTCTACTGTTATTGTTAGTTATTCTGGAACTAGCCAATAAACAGTGATTGAGTTGTTGTGTTTTATCGTCAGTTCAAATGAAATTATTTCCTGGATTATAGCATCGATTTATATCACGCTTAATTTCACCTGTATTGTAAACACACCTCTTTAATAACTCTCTCTTTTTGTTTATCTCAGGTAATAATCACATTTGCCTTTAAAATCTATAGAATAAATTGAACGGTTTCAGTACATGATTTTATAGTATTACCAGCTTATGTTCATGTTTTCGTTAAACAACAAAACAAATAATCACATTCGCACCAGTGACGGGGATTTCGAACAAAAATGGATAGATAGATAGATAGATAGATAGATAGATAGATAGATAGATAGATAGATAGATAGATAGATAGATACGGATTTCGAACAGCATTGGTTCTCCATTGTTCCAATTAGCAATTCAGGATATAAAAAAGTCAAAAATTAGTAATTTAGCATACGTCCTTTTTTGTCTTTTTATTCTTAATAAATATAATTTAAAAATCCATTAGCTATTGAAAATTTTAACAATGCAAACGGCGAACTATTCGACGAGTTGTAAACCCTTTCTTTTCTATGTTGACATCTCCTATTGGAACATGTTTACAATGTGTGGAACCCTAAATCATCCTAATAAGGAGCCAGTAAAACTAAAACCAAATTACATTTAAGACGAACAATAAATATTTGAAACTAATATACCGCTGTTCAATGAACCGACCAGACAATTCAATTTACATGACAAATCTTATTACCCCTGCCTTGTAATTCATTCTTATCCTGCCCTGAGCTGCATTGATCCCTGGATTCGACTCGCGTATAAAAACACAAGCTTCCCTTATATTGTTTAAAACGGTTTCGGTGTCAACGAGTGGGACAGCCTGAACGTTACGGCTGATTCTAAAATCTGCAGATTGAAATCAAATCGCTTTGAGTGATCAGTCAAACTGGTGATAGCTACTTGGTCTTACGGCTTGACAGTTCCAAACCCCTCCACTTTATAGCCACCATCTTAAAATACAGTCACGATTAACGCGTCTTTTAAATACGCCAGTATTACAATTGGATAACGTCGTGTTGACAAGGACTACGTCTAGTGTCGTAGCAGATTTAGCGGGGATTTAGAGCCCACCTATTGGCGCGCGACTCAATTATACGAATCACACTGGTTTTATTAAGTAGCGACTGGTGTGAATCTGTTCGGGTCTTTATCAAAGTAATTTGTTATCTTGTTCAAGACGAGCAGCCAACACTTTACGCTTTGTTCAAGTCAAGAAGATTAGTATTTCGTTTCGTGGAGTCTTTCCAAGTCTGAATATAGCTCTATCAATCAAACGCTGGTCAAATGGCCATTTATTACATGTGTCACTTGAACGATCTTTACCGCTTTCATCGTGTTAACATTTATAGCCCTATCTTATCCCACAATTCACTACACAATATGGCGACAAATCAGAAAATGGCTGGCCATGTCTTGTAATGGCCATTAAATTAACCATTAACGAGTATTCACTGCCTGGAAATTGATGTAAGCAACAAATTTAACAGTATTTCTTATATTCTATAAAAATTTTCGAATTCCGTATAAATTGTTCTTTCCGCCCCGTAATTCCAGAAATCGGGTAATTCAGAACTTGTACATAAGGATGATTGAAGGTAAAAGTAGCTGATCGAGTAACTAATAATTACTGTCTTAAAGGGAAACACAGACACCTGATTAGCCTATTAGTTGGCAGAATACAAATATTCATTTCCTCATCATTTGATTTATGTAATTCCTGTTTAACTTAACACCTAGATGCTAGATGTAAAAATGACATAAATAAAATATAATGTGTAAGTGTAGAAACTTGTCTATAGTGTGGTCATTTACATAGAAAAACTTACCAAAATCAAAATCAATGGAATTTGTTTTAATACCGATACCGTATTTCACAGTTTTTTTTAGTAAATTGTTGGTTTTTTTTCAAATCTAGTTTGTGACAGAAAGAAATGTGGTTTATCGCCCACTCAACACACAATAGGTAATTTCTGGACTAACACATGGTTCAATTGTGTTTCAATATTCTGTATTGTGCGTAGGGGTATTTAGCAGTGGGAGGAAAACGGAGGACCCGGAGAAAACCCACGAGGCTGGACAGGCGACCCTACTCCTTGTCACGCATAACCGTAGAACCGAAACCACGCCAGTTGACTAAATGACAGACCTTATGATACAGCGCGCACGTGCAAGCCATTTGCTCCTCCTCTCACCCTTCTCTTTTTAAACATCCATTTGTACTGGAGCAACCCAATGAGCTTAATAATTAATATTAATATAAGAGTTGTTGTGTGTGGCTAATTGCGTAGAAATCCTGACGACTTTACTAATAAACGGTATCATTCGAAATCTGTTTAACGACTCGTAACTGAAGCCCGCAATGTTTTGTTTTATCGAAATCCCATAAAAAAGAATCGGCATGTATATTAATAGTAAGTGATTTCATATTTCAAAATAACATGAGATGGGAAGTTTTACGAGAAGGGAATGGTTAAAATGCTAATAATGATCTTAAACATTAGATTGAGTTGGTCGTCATAATATAACATCCATTAAAACGTCACGTAATGAGACGCGAGACCTTTTCTTTCATTTTAAATTTGACATGAAAAATAGTTTTCATCCTCTTGACTAAACAAACCCAGTGATTTTAATTTATTTTCTTCAATCAATTCGGCGATATCTTTATTAGTTTCTCGTCTGAATCGGACTCGAGAGAGTCTTTACCGCGTTCCGTGTCCGTTCTCTTATTGGTGCTTTAAAACATTTGATAAATAACAATGGCGCAGTAACGGGCGTTATGAGGTTGAGATCATTGTGTAGACATGGACCAGGTATCGGTTGAGTGGTCCTGTCTGTACTCGAGGGGGCCATCTTAACCATCGTTATAACACTGTAAAACTAAGATTTTGATTATCATGACCTTTCAGCTCATCTATTGTGTAAATTTCATCTCGAAAATCCACAGAAATTGTCCATTTATAGATAAAAGTCAGTCTAATCAAATTATTGATTATTCCGGTTAAAACATTTGTTAAAAAGCGACTCAGTTCATCACGACTGTATATACATACCAGCGGTCGCCTCAAAAAATAATTCTAAATATTTGCATAATAAATTCTGACTTATCGAACAGAACTGATTACTAAAAAATAAAATAAAAAAGATTGACGAATATCCAGTTAAACCATTGTATGATAAACTGTTTATATTTATGATATGTTGTTTATATTGATGATATGTTGTTTATATTTATGATAAACTGTTTATATTGTATGATAAACTGTTTATATTGTATGATAAACTGTTTATATTGTATGGTAAACTGTTTATATTGATGATATGTTGCTTATATTAATGGAAGAATATCTATATTATAAACGGTCTATATTGTATGGTAAACTGTTTATATTGATGATATGTTGTTTATATTAATGGAAGAATATCTATATTATAAACGGTCTATATTGTATGGTAAACTGTTTATATTGATGATATGTTGCTTATATTAATGGAAGAATATCCATATTGATTGACTTATCGAACAGAACTGATTACTAAAAAATAAAATAAAAAAGATTGACGAATATCCAGTTAAACCATTGTATGATAAACTGTTTATATTTATGATATGTTGTTTATATTGATGGTAATCAGTTTATATTTATGATAAACTGTTTATATTGTATGGTAATCTGTTTATATTGTATGATAAACTGTTTATATTGTATGATAAACTGTCTATATTGTATGGTTAACTGTTTATATTGATGATATGTTGTTTATAATGATGATATGTTGTTTATAATGATGATAAACTGTTTATATTGATGATATGTTGTTTATACTGATGATAAACTGTTTATATTGATGATATGCTGTTTATGTTGTTTGATAAACTGTTTATATTGATGATAAACTGTTTGTATTGATATTAAACTGTTTATAAAAGTGCTTGTTATGATTACAACGTGTTTATGTTGATAATGAACCGTATATATTAATGGTTGATTGTTTATATAAATTATTTATTGTTTATATGGATAATACACTGTATATAATCCCAAACACTATATACTTATAACCGTCATACCATTGATTATACGTGTTGTAAGTTTTCATCAACCAATTGTCAGTCGTTAGGAGAAACATTTATTATAATCTTATGTAGAAATAGCATTCAAAATTGTTTAGTTGTATAAATATCATAGTACGTTTTTCTTACCGATTTCATCATCCACCTCGAATAATCAAAGGGTAATCCGACAGTCTAGTCGTCTAACCATTTGTTTTTTTAGATCATAAGGGGTCTGTCCAGGAGTCATGGAGTCGACCCTGGGCTCATGCATCACAAGTTCTATGGTCGCCTGCCTTACCACATTCCCATTAAGACCTTTACCTGTAAACACATTGTATTGAGTGAACGTTACCACCCCCTCACCCACCCCCTCTCTCTCCTAAGCATACGTCCCTATGTTTGATAGGGGACAGGACTGAAATGCTGCGTGGGTCGTCAGCAAGCGCCGAAATTTTGGAGCTTCCCGTGTATGGGGTTTCTCCCAGAATGTTTGGAAAACTTGACGACCGCAAACGTGTTTCCGGCCCGTGATTACAGCATCTGCAATCTGGTCTAATGTAGCCTAACATAGGTGGCTTACCTGAATTCCAAACAACCAATCTATGTAGCGGGGTGTTGGGAATTTCGAAAATTTAACCGCCTCAGATTTTCTTTCTATTCTAGCCCTTGATGTTTTTTAAATCTTGTCCAATGGTTTCGCAACCTAAATCCCACACTATGCCGACCTGAATTCCTATCGCACTGCTGGAGTTGCATTCACAAATAATAATCAATGCCCGAACAATGTCGGACAAGGCATTATGGCTCCATACTAAATGTTTTAATCCGCAGCCAATTCATAAAAAATTCGCGGTTTGCAATAAGAAGAAAGGTAAAGCTAGTGTTTGTTTCGGACACTTTTATTTGCCAACTAGATGACAGTTTGTCAAGAAGAGTAGCCACACAAAAACGATGTAATCCATATAGCTAGGGAGTTGCTGTTTATTTCACTACCACTGGATGTTGATTGTTCAAGTGATTCAGGGGGACGACAGTATCATCTTCTTTTTGTAACATGACGAAGGTGTTATCTATCTATCTTAACCAGAAAATAGCTTGAAAGAAGTGGTATGGTTACCTTTTTCTGGTAACATCATGTAAATTTCGAAAATCAGCGGGGTAAAGGACTTCCCATCGGTAGACCTTAGATTGTCCATAATAGTTTTTCCCCATGTGAGTCATTGCTTGATCAAATAGATACTGGTATGCTTTGGTAGTGGTGTATCCAGTGGTATAGAAAGTTGTCGAAAACGGGTTTCAGGAACTTTGAAATTAAGTCTTCTTCTCTTGGCAATTCATTGGAGTCCTTAATGGAAGTATCAATTCGTCTGGAATATCAAGTAGACATGGTACAAGGGTTAATCAGCGAAATGGATGTATGAGATGTGTTGTTGGCGTTTGGGAAAGTAGACGAGGGGAAATGTGTAGGGAGTGATAGTTAGATGTATTATGAATGGTTACAGTGGCTGTGGTGTTACGGAGAAATACTATGCCGCCACCGTAACACCACAGCTTTATAATTTGTTAGACAGGAGTGATGTAATAAGTCCGACAATAATAAATAACATATTTCTGATTTTATTGTCGTCTTTTCCCACTTGCACTGGTTGTACGCCATTTTGAAACTAGCTGACGAAGACAGCTCGGGCGGCGATTTTTCGACTCCGGGCTGCTCTGTCAATATCTAACAAACGCATGTAGTTCGCGTACAACTTTTAAAAACCGAATGTCAGTATGGTATTTCTCACATAATTGGTTATCGCAAAAACAGAGTAAACTGAAAGCGAGTAATCTCGACTTAAAACTATAGTCTTTAGCCTTCTTACTACACTCGTCACTAGGCTTCCTATACATATTATAATATTCCATTTACACCCTTGTTAATTAACACACCTTTTCTAGAGTTATAATCCGAATGTTATTTTTTTATCGAGATCATTTACCATTTGCTAGATTTTTATAAGGCAAACATATGTTTTAACCTTCACCTATTACTCAGTGATAAGCCTTCGCCGCAAAAAGAGTTCTCGCCTTTTATTATTAGTATAATGACTTCCCCATGTGCGGCAGGCTAGTTTGCTTCTAAAATCACTGTTTTCCGTTCCAAAAAATACAAAAGTAATTTTCTACCAGACAACCATGGTTCTATTCACCGAGACTAGATAATTTCTATATCTAGGAATATCATGATTGTATTTTAGTGAAACAGAATGGACGGCAGGAACTTTTAGGTTCATCAATTAAATCCGCCTCCTTCTCCGAGAGCTGAGCTATATAAAACCCGTACTACCCGTGGAGTAATAGAGAAACGTTTAAGGAAAAAACTGATGTTGTACACGGAAGTTGGGTTAACTCATCTATGATGAGGGTGGAAGGGGCGTTCTTAAGGGGTGAAAAATGGCTCGAACATCTACTTAAGCAGAGTTTGTAAATGTAGTCTGAGGTAAATTTACATACAGAAAGGGTTATATTTGTAGGTTGAAGTTGACATAAATTCTCTAGTTTTGGACATTTCATCCTTTTTTGTTTTCCTGAGTTTAATGTCCATTTAATCTAGGAGGATATCCTAAACATCCTTGCCCCGCTCTAACTGCCTCTCCCTGTCCGTCTGCCTGTCCCCCCCCCCTTCACGTCGTAGAAACCGGCGATCCGAGAAGATGACATGTATTTCTACTTATTTTCCCAACTAGTTTATATAATAATTTTACCCGAAAGTGTGACTGTCCAAAAATTAAGTGCGCATCTGCCCCCGACCCCTCTCCCGGTCTCTCTATGTCCGTCTATCTATCTGTCTCCCTCTCTCTCTTCACGTAGGAGAAATCGGCGATCCGTGAAGATGACAATTCTAAATAGATTGTTTACTGTGGTATATAGCTACTTATTATAAAAATAACACGATGCATATTTCATGTATTTTAGTTTACCCAAGAGAGGTTTATATGACATGGAGACTATGTGTTTATTGATATCTGACATTGAGCGTGATTAATAGACATCTAGTAAATAAAAGATAATCCGCGTGTCTCTTGTTTTGCTGTTTATACTGCAATCATGTGATTAATAAATTATACTCATTAAAACAACATGGAGAACATCAGTGAGTCGGGAATAAATATAAAATATAAAGTATCTGAATAATACACAAACAAGATGGGCAAACCATCATCGTGTGGCCACAGACCACCAATAATTTCCCCATTGACTTTAATCTTATTTCTCTTCTCTTAGACCGGCTCTAACTTATTCATAAATTTTCCTTGAGTAGAGCACTTTCTACCACAGATGGAGCAACATATGGCAACCTCTTGCCCAAAAGGACGTATAAGGTTCATCATGAAAAACTTGAGATACACAAGAATGCAATTTTCCGCCCTGCATTAAAACCTGCTAACCTACCTCTTAGCTCTAGTATCTTTCCGCCTCAAAACCAAACATGGCAGAAAATGTATATTCAAACCCCTTTCTTCAATTAAACATTAAAAAGTCAACACATATCGCCATGCAAAAAGGGGGGGGGGGAAAGGGGAGAAAGGGGAGAAAGATTTAACATAGCCTTAGCCCCAGTGACGGCGTAGGATTAATTGGTGAGCTGTGCCCGTATCAGGCGGCAGTAGTCGAGAATATCCTGTTGTCTAAGGATGAAGAGAATATTTCCACTGGTCACTGGTATAGTAGTGCTTATTCGATAGGCATTCGGATGTAATGGTATCTCTTTGTCGCTAACTCATTAGGGCTAGATTTTAGTTCCATACTTTATCAGATTATGACTTTAATATCATAGACAATTTGTTATATAAAGTCAAAACTATGCCGAGGTTATATTTTGTAATTTAAATTCTAATTATCTTATTTGCTCTGTAAAACCTAACCTTTCATGGAATATCATCATTAACCCCAATCACACTAGTCCGTATAATTACTACCAGCAAGCATCGGTTATCTGTATCCATATATTTACATGTGTTATCGAGGTACATATACACATATTTGTATTAGTGGTAATTAATATGGTCTTTGTACACGCCATAAGCTACTTTATACATCGATTTGCTGACCGATCAAAGCCTACTAAAGCCTATTATGTTATCCATATGTTAACCCGGGTCACATGAATAATTCATGACGAGCAATTGAAAAGGGAAGTTTAATAACGAATATCCAGACTTTTTCAATAAAAGACAAACTGCAATGTGCTCATTTGTAGATGCTAAACTCCATTTCTTTTCATGTCATTATAGTAATCATGCTTTGTGTCAAAACAGTTATGTATTTGGTCTAGCTGTACTGACTGAGACCAGGTATTGTATTCTCGAGTCTGTTCGTTCAGCTCTTATATTTATTTGCTTGTTTTAGTTTTTAGTTCTCCCTTTCCCCAATTATGACCCAATTAATTTTGTCTAGATTATTCAATAACTGTAAGGAGTGATACACTGTCAAATTTGATAGAAACCAGGCTATATTTTACAGAAACCTATCTATATCATGTGCATTGTTAATGAAAGCGATCCTTTTCTTGTCCATTTTATAGGTAGCCGACCAGCCATTTAAGTCGGTTTAAACAGAAAGCCTTATTACCCTTTTCCGACCCACTAGTCACTTTCCCCTTCAGTCCACGACAATGCCGTGCTATTTTTTTTTTAAAAAAATCTATTCGCAACATATTGGGATTTATCAACACGAACAGTTTGTGTTAGAAAGCGGTCAATATCGTGCTAATCCCCTACTAAAGTTATATAAATATAGCACTTCATGAAATAATGATAACTTAGCGGTAAACACTTTTATTACTGTAGATCTATAACCTTGTGGGATAACATTGGTAGCACCTGTAATAATGAGCTGTATTAGATAGAGATCTTGTATTCTTATGGTCAGGATAACTCGCTGAATACAAACCCTGAACAAAATCTTCTAGAACGAAAATAGAAATAGGGGTTATAATCATTATGGCGTATTATGTTTCTTATCGGGTAATAGGGAACATACGGACTAGATTTTTTTGACCAACTTTTAAAAATGAAATCGCGTGTTTTCACAGGGTGTTTTCAAAAGTAGACAGATTTTTAACAATTATACAAAAACATAATGTAATGGACAATCCAGCTTTTTGCAACGTTTCGACCGGCTAACATGCCTTATAATTTACTGAATAAGCTACTTTCCAGCTCACTCCAAATGAAAAGAGTCGATTGGAAGATGGATTGACATCTATTTGTGTACTGTAGGTTCATGAAATAATAATTATTATGAGTTGAAAACAATTTTATTACCATGCATTAAATCTATTGTATTATTATAGCTAGTATAAATTGTGTATGATACCATGAGTTGTTGTAATTCTGTCACAGCAATATACATTTACCACTGTGAATCCCATAAATAAACATTTACAAACATACATATGTACAAACATTAGACGACACAACTGTTTATGGACTGTAGAATCATATAAACATACACAAATGATTTTAATGAAATTTACCCAATCCTCAGCAGTTAATCCTCTACGTTTAATTGATATTCTAACCATTTAAATCAGACTAGCAAACCGGATCATCTGTAACTTTTTAAAATGTTATGTTTAGTTTTATGTTTTTTTGATGAGTGTGGTTGCGGGGTCAAGGGTCAAGAACAGTCACAGCCTTGGTTGTTTTAACACATAACTACAATAAAACCTTATCAGCGACTTATCCCTGAGCCACTGTTTTTCTATCACGTGGACGGTGTTGTGCCACCCCTTTAGTGCTTAAAGAATCTTCGATACGGCTGTTTCAAGAATTGACTGGAAGATTTAAATCCTACATTAAACAAGGTCCACGGGGGTGTTGGTCTCTCTTTCAGGGCTAGACTGCATTATCATCGAGGGTGTAGGCCTACCTTTAATTACAAAAGTATGACCCACGAATATGTACCCTTAGTGATTAGACATAACTAGCTTGAGTGTAAGATAATATTTGAATTATTAATAGATTTTGTTATAAAATCTGCCAGTAGGTGGTGGTTGTGGATGAGTGGACCTAGTAGCGTTGATTAGCTTTAATGCAGCGATAAAATTTCTTTAGAGTTTAAAATAAATAATTCATTATGTCGCTGATGGTCTATGTTCATTGATTTTCCTTCATCTTTACCGACTTGTAACTAGTTTATCTCTTGTTTCTGTGGCTGCATTCAGGTAAAGATAAGTAATACCAATACAATAAATTGTTTTCCGTAAATCAGAAATTGTTTTAAAAGTACGAATATCTAGAAATGAGCAGTTTATAGGAATGGGCTTAACAGAACTAATTATTTTATGTCAGTACAAGTCACGCGGTATTGACTAGGTACCCGGTTTCCGTTTTCAGATAGTACCTATTTTATATAATTTTTAAGTGGCATTTAGCGATCGGAAACACATTAACATAACACAGTTTGTACGGGGTACAATCACTAGTTTATTCTAACAGCACGACGTTTCGACAAGTGTCCTCTTATCGTTATCAGACACAAATGACAATTTTAGTAAACTTGAGACAGTCAGAAAACGATTTATCCCGTTGATTCATTGTCCTAGTGAAATGCCCTGCTTTTCAGCAACCCCAGCTGCTTACCCGGGTTCAATTGAATAGCGCTTCTATCAAATTATAGAAATAGATTATGGCGTTGAGCCGAAAAGTATTATGGGATATATATTCGTACTAACAAACCTTCCTCATAATCGACGATACTCGGAATACCAAATAATGGAAAGTTTTACTAACCTTGGCTTGGATTCTCTTGATACGGGTACGAAACAGGTCCGTATCTAGACATAAATGGGCTGCTACGCACCTTTCGTGTTTTTATTGTTATTTGGACAAATATGATATCACGAAATTTTCTATTTGATTAAACAGTTCATCGCTGTAATTGGGGGGAGGGTGAGGGGGTGAGGGGGTAATCCCGTTCAATGGTTTTCAGTATCTATTAGAGGGTTAAATAATCAATCTGAGTATATATGGATTAAGCGATTTAGCCCCGCTTTCCCATTTTAAATTGAATTTTTAAATTGAGAACCGTTCTAATCTAGATAAAATCTCAAGTATCCGATGCCATTGAGTTGGTTATGGTGTTGTTTTGTTAATAAATGTCTTATTAATAGTTTATATAATATTCCAGGCCTACAGAAAGGCCTTCAATAGGTAGATTTAGCTCGTGCATAATGTATGTTTACTAGGCATGCCCAAAATAGAGAGGTTCAGATGCGTCCTGAGTCGTCGTCGTTCTCGTAAGACGTGACGCACTTTCACGGTTCAGAAAAACCCTATTCTTGACAAAACGCGATGGTCAGTTAGTTCATCGTGATAAAACTGAACAGAGCAAAAGGCGCACGATTTGAAAGTGTCGTTTCGTTCTATCATTTCGCTTTTATTCCACCAACCGTGCCTAATAATAAAGGCTGGTATATTTGAAAGGGGCGTGTTGGGGTATAAATCTGAAAAAAAGATTGTCTAAATAGAATTAAACCATCACGGAATTCCCTTACGACTTCAGAGGACCCTCGGCGTTTTCACGAGCGAGTTCATCTGCCAACCCCGTCTTCATTAGCCCAGTCGCAATAGAATAGTGGGATATTAAACCCCATTTCATTCGTCTGCTGCCGTGGGGGAAGCCCTCCAGAACTGATGACGTTACATGCAAAAAGGGAATCACCTCGTTCTCGTGTTCGATCTCGGAGACCATCTGAACCTCTCTATTATCTAAAAACTGAATTGATGTTCGGTGACAGTTTGAAATTGTATGAAATTAAAAGGATTAGTTACAGTTATAACCTTTCGAGACCACTGATTGTTTTGTTCATTGTAAAACAAAAATAATATACAAGAATAGCCTCCAGAACCGCATGCTCGATAGTTCGATATGGCCTTATATTAATAATATATAAACGACAATACCAAACGAGAAGGTTTAGAATAAAGCCCATAAAGATATTATTGGCGTTATCGGACAACAAGACATGGGAAATTAATTCCTCCATTGACAGTAGGAGTTCTAGCAGATTAAATACAATACTAATCACCAACACAAAGCTAATATTTCCACAAACTATCAACGTCAGTACGTCACCATTCTTTCTCATTGTTTATTATAAATAAATAATGTAGTTTTTATTGATCGGTAGCCATTGATACATTAAACAAAATACAGCTTTGTTTTATTTATTTCTTAGTACAAAGGAGTTTCTTCGTGATTGTCGTCCAAAACCTGTCGCTTCAAGCCCAATCCATTAGTCACTCCTTCATTTTTTAAAAACAAATATTTTGTCAGTCTCTTACCCTCGATATCATCTCTAATTACTATCAAAATCGAGTGGGATCACGGTGGCTACGTGGGTAGGGCGCTGGCTCGCTAGCCTAGAGGACGGATGATCGATCCCTGCATTAGCCGAGAAAGTTCATCCAGATTTTTCGGTGTGGTTCCCATTGTGAGTGATGCAGGAAGGACGGTCTGACAAGGACAACTGCCTTGTCGTTCGGATGGGACGAAAACCCGACGTCCCGTGTACACATTGACGTGCACGTAAACGATTCCTTGACAGTTGGAATTCGATATAAGAGTAGGCCATAGTGCCACTGTCCGGGCGTGTGTCCGTCTTCATTAGCCCAGTTCGGAGCAGAACAGTAGGACGTTAAACCCCATTTTATTTCATTTCATTTCAAAATCGAGTAGAAGTTGCGGTAAGTTCAGCATCTTGTCAGCAAGAGACCCAAATTAACAGGTTTATGAATATTTTATATGGAGTTTTTACAGATATGATTTTCAGACACTGATTTATCTTTTCCCCTCATAAAAATATACAACACTCGTCTCCAAAAGTGAAACGTGTTTTAACAGCGTTCTTTGTTTACTCAGTTCAATTAAGAGAGAGAGAGAGAGAGAGAGAGAAAGAAGTGGGGTTTAACGTCCATTTGACATAAACTAGGTTATTTCGGGACTAACACATCGTAGGGGTCTTTAGCAGTGGGATGAGACTGGAGGACCCGAGGAAAACCCACGAGATTGGACAGGCAACCCTACTCCTTGCAACGTACAACAGGGGAATCGAGACCACAATTCAATGAAGAGACACGACGATCAAATTAAGATCAATCCGTGGTGATGTATGGATTAAATCCCGCATTGACTTTAATATTAAAGCCATGACAATTTTTGGTGCTGAACATTTGATTAAACATCCCGATGATCCTAATCCTTATTACAACGAAAGCCCCAAACATGTCACAATCATGTAATGAAAGTATGGAAGGGTGTTGATCAACTCGATTTTGTCTACACTGGGTCAAAGGAATCTTTAGCGTGTGGCGCCGTTTTCGTAGATGATTTCATAGTCTGTCTAACTATTGTCTCAAATTAGGAGGATTGGGTAAAATACCGTATTTCCTCGAATACAACCCCGGGGCTCTATTTCGCTCAGCAACCCCCGACCCCCGGGTTCTATTCGAGGCCCGGGTTATAATCGAGGCCGGGTTGTATTTTTTCAGACCCGAATTAATGCTTCAAAACCTTGTATAAGAGTGACATTTTGGACAAGTAAAACAAGCTGACAGTGTCGGTCTTGCAAAAACGATGGCTAAGACAATTCTACTTCCTGTGCAGAAATCACTAATTAATTAATATTTTGACAGGGAGTATTCAGTTTTTACTTTAGACCCAGGATATATTAGAGACCCGGGTTCTATTCGAGACCCGGGTTCTATTCGAGGCCCGGGTTGTAATCGAGGCCGGGGTTGTATTCGAGGAAATACGGTATGCTTGTTCAATCTCTATGCTATGCAATTACAGATTCTTAAGCAGTTCCTACCCATCTCACCCTGTATATCTTAAGTAGAATTAGTATTCCTTTCGTGTTCACGAACACTCAATAATCTTTATTTGGTTTGATCTATGAAACATACAAATTGGGTAACAAAATGGCGAAGATGATCATCGTTTCTGTATCCCTAATTCCTGTGCAGTATCACTACTATAGATGTAGACTTTAACCCATCACCACACCTAATTAATATTTGTTTACTTCTGCCTCAAAATTAAGAATATTTACCACAACTTAGCAGAAATTGTAACTTCATAGACTCTTCTTGAATTTTAGACCAGAGAGAGAAACGGAGTATAACGTCCACTCGACACAAACTAGGTCACTCCGGGACTAATACATGGTTCAATTTTATTTCGATGAATAGCTTGCTCGTCGGGGTCTTTTGCAGTGGGAGGTAACCGGAGGACCTGGAGAAAACCTACGAGGTTGAAAACAGGCGACCCTTCTACTTGACACGCTAGTTGACTCAATGACAGAGTTTATGATACAACACACACGTGCTTACCATTCAGCCATCCGCCCCCGCCCAAAATTTTAGACCAACAAGTCAAGAAAAATTGCAACGCAAGAGAGGGAAGGGGGAATAAGATAAATGATTAGACATATCATGAAATCAGGGGAAATAATTACTTATTTTTATATATAAATCTGAAGTATTTACTTATTTCGTAATCTATTGGAGAATTATTCTCGTTGGTGTCATATCTTTTTTGTTTTGTATTAACAGCTTAATCGAGGGAATTTGTATGAAGTAAATTATCTAATCCACACTCTTCTTGATTTATTAAGAGACTAGGTTGTTGTCATTGGCTTAAATCAAGTTCGATAGCAGTCAAAGCAAATCGGGTGTAGTTCTATAGACTCACTGTCGGGAAATAGTTCTAATGTGGATACAACTATAAAAATTATAACAAATACTTTTGGTCAAAAAGTCAATTAGCCATTCAAAAATCCAAGAAGGCGGCCATGTTTCAAGATTCTGTGAGAATGAACCACCACTCGGCAAATCTCGACAGATTCCGGTACCCTACATCTAGACTCGGATGTATGACAGTAAGTGATATGTACCTACGCCCATACATTTGCGATGCGGCTACTGTTTTACTTTAAACAGGAAAACGTGTTACAAAAATTTCCCAAATTTACCTCTTTTGTAGAGTGTGTATACCTAAATAAGCAGAGACATTGTCTCAGGGCTGCAGGTTTGATAAAATTCCCTGATAATTCAACAAACCCAATGCTAAATGTGACAATTGTTGATATGATATACTCTCCACGGAAGCCTTCATGGGGGCAACCATTTTTTGCATTCGGAACCATTAAAATAGATCAAACATGGCGGAAATGGTCATACAGCTTAGATTAAGATGCGTAGAATCTGTCGAGGTTTGCCGAATGAATGAACCACACATGTGCAGTCAGTTCACACAGAAATACTTACAAAAATAAACTTAATAACCTCTTAGAACCAAATGTTATCCAAATGCCGTTGTCTACAATCAAACGTTTGTTAATGCGATAGAATACATTTCGCCATTAAGAAGTATCTATTAAATAATGCATACATACTATATTGGCGCCGTAGATGATCAAATATCGCTTATATATTTTATATTGAGTGTAGTTGAAGCAGGTGTCCGTTAAACATATATTGATATATCTATTCACCTGTAATTACCTGTCTAAATACACTTACATACTCCGTTTGTTTAAAGTTAAATCTATATCTTTTCATCTTTATTCTCGGTTCGGGTAACTTCTTTCACATTTATGCATCGATTGACTCATATGTTCAACATCTTTGTTTAATTTAAAGACGCATTCCAGCTTTAATCCTGAATTTTACTCTCGAGTTGGGTATTTTCTTTCACATTTATGCATCGATTGACTCATATGTTCAACACCTTTGTTTAATTTAAAGACGCATTCCATCTTTAATGTTAAATTTTACTCTCGGGTTGGGTGTTTTCTTTCACATTTATTCATCGATTGACTCATATGTTAAACTTCTTGTTTAACTTAAAAGATTCATTCCTTTTGAGATTCGATTTTTATGTATACATGGCATCGGTTTGAGTCTATGAAAAAAACTAAGTGGGAAACTATGTTTGTTGCTGAAAATATATATCCTGTTTTAGTTCCATCAATAGGAGTGTAGTCGTCGCTTAAAGCGATAGCCCGTGGTTACACTTGGGCGCAATTAAAACTATAAGCTGTGTTAAGAAATGTTAACTTTACACCACGGCAAGTCGGCAAATGTAACACTTCCGCAAGGGTAATCAACTAAAAGTGCTACACACACGTGTGAGGTGTTTTGGATGCGCTACACCGCTACTGGTGTTATACTGCGTTTACACCAAAGGATGTAGCTTTCATTGGGCTGGAAAGTGTAACCGATATTCATTAGTACTGAACACCGGGTTGGGTGAAATTGGTTGAGCTACACCTCTACACATGCGCCTTATTGCATTTACACCAACAGGTGTAATTATTATTAGAGAAACATTCCTCCTAATAAGGTGTCAATTTTACACCGTATATTGCGTTGGTAAAGTGTTTGTGTACTCTAATTTGAGTGTTTTGGTGAAATATATCGTTAATTTCATTTTTTAACATAGTATAACTTATTTTAAAGTGCTTACTAATAACGAACATGTCTTCCTAAATATTATCATGCATTATAAAAGCAATTCAAGTATAGCTTATTTTAGCGTGTTTTCAATTAATTAAATTATTAACACGTACTATAATATTAATTAATTATTCTTGATTCAGATGATGATGCACAAATGAATAAACCACATTATTCAATTATTTCGGAAAGGTGTGTGTATTGATTATTCCTCAAGATTTACAGATACTGTTTCGTTTCGTTTCTATACTTCAAAATTTCGTTTTTATTGTTTTTACTACACTAGAATCTGGAAGAGTTATTGATCATTCACGTGTTCTGGATGATGTGAGGGATTAGTCACAAACACGGTCTGTCATGGTGAGTTCTTGGCCTTTTGATGCACGAAATTGTGGGTAAACCACTAGGGGGTTACCGTTGATTGATTAATCAATAAAATAAAAACCAAGTACGAACAATCCAAACCATAAGACATAATTCGAAGTCCTAAAAACGTTATAGGCAAAATAGTGTATTCAATCAAAATAGTGTAATCAACAAATGGACTGCTCCTCGTGTACAAAAATACACGACAAGCAGTGGTAACAGGTGTCCGGAAGAGTAACCTACCCTGCCTGGCGCCACACCCGCCAAAGCTGCATCCAAACTATTGGGCGAAATGTCGGTAAAATATCGTGATTGGTAAATGAACTATCGGCATGTAAAATGCACACGATGAAGTGTTTTAACGATGTGGTAGACATTATCAGGGATATAGTAATAGTTAGACTGGTGGCCAGTCTCCTCCACACACCAAAAATTGGCCAGTCCTTTCCCAAAAAAAAAAAAAACGAAAAAAAACGTAATCTCTAGAGACTCATGATTCATGTCACGTGACTCGGGGCTTGCTTGATAACTGTCAATCATTCCAAATAAGGAACAACGTAAAACAGGACAGGAACGCCCATTTTATTGTGAAGCTCGCAAATTGTCCAGTCTCTGGTGCTGGTTACAGGTTTACTCAAAAATTTTTTTATACAAATGGAAACGAAAGTGTTGGTTTACTAAAAATTAATACTTTTATATAAATCGAAATGTAAAATAAATAGAAGAGACTGGGCCAGTCTAAGTAATAGTATACGTGTCAATTAAATATTTCTAGAATAATAAACGAGAGAGACACGTTATATTTACCAATCAAATCAATATAACGGCCATAACACTTTTTAAAAGTTTTAATAAGTTTTGTGCGTAAGTATCCTTGTAGTTGAAGCTTAGATGACAAATGCCTCGATCTACTTTAAAAATCAGAATAAAAGGGTCCATGTCTTGCTTCGAATAACTATAACAGTTACCAACCAAATAATGTTAAGTGAATTTTCTAAAAATTGCAGTCAAATTGATCTTCTCTGAACCGAAAATTTAGCGATTACTTAAGTCGCGATTATCCATTTTTGATTTAATCATGAATGAGCGTTGAGCAGTAGATCGGACTACAATCTAGTAAACTTCACAGGCTAGCGATGACATCGAGAGTTGATTATAGTCTGGACGAGTTAATTCATGTATAATTAATAATTTAGATAACATTTCAGGCCTACGGAGAGACCTGCTATAGGCAGATTTAGCTCTCGCATAATGTATGTTTAATTTATAAAACATCCTTGAAGTGTAATGCTTAATCTACACCCGCGGCCGTAATCAATTTACGTGTGAAGTTAAACTGATTGCAACAATAATCCGAGTGTAGTGTATCCGGTTACACTTCTGGAAGTCGCCACCCACCACCTGAATTAGTGTAATGGTATACACTATTTTGAATATGGGATTATCCGTTTACCCTACTTAAGGTAGGATTTACCCTTATTTAGATGGAAACCATTTTGTAAACTATACTACCTTATTATTTTTAACAATGTATGCAAATAGTCTTCTTTCCAATGCTAACTAAAAGTGGTCTTTCATGATCACAATTGGTGGCAGACAAATGTTTTTTTTATCTTATTTATTGTGACCTTTATCATTTTGTATCAATTTTATTTTTCAATAAAAAATAAACGTTTACTTTAAAAAAAAAAACCTCTCTTGTGACAGAGAATTCAGAAATTTGTCCGCAATGGAATAACAAACTATATTTAGATATATATATATATATGATCGTATTGGGTAAATATATTTGTTGATTCATAATTTGTGTATTGAAGATTAGAAATATATTTTTTTCGAAAACGACAACTGTTGGTGATAATCAGATGTTGTAAATGTTATGTAAATCAAATGATACGCATTTAATGATATAAATTGTTGAAAAGTGATCAGTGCAAAAATACTTATTTCTCGGCAACCGGAAAACCTAAAAACTAGTGTTTTATCTGCGTAAACGTTTGCTGATTGAAATGAACATTACTTTTTTTTTATAAAAAAAATAACAGGTAACGCTCATTTGAAACATTCTTTTGCAGCACTAGATTTACGAATTACCTTCCAAGTCAATCATTTTTGGCCGTCAATATCACCCCACAAACGATCAAAAAATCTGTCAAAAAATTTGATATCAACTTTTTCGTAAAAAAATTTGATCGTGTGTAGGCCTTATGTAATTATGTGTCCGATAGAGACGGAACTAACCAGCGGGTTTTTATCATTCAGTTTGGGTTGCTCACGTATTTCAACGAACCAAACTAGTTTGAAATTGCATGTAAATCAGTTTACATTAATATGTGCCTTTTGACCCATTTCATCCATTCTGTTCCAAAGAAATGAAATGGGTTAATGAAGACGGGCATACAGTGTTCTACGAGGGAAATTTTGCCCGGGAATGGCGCTATGGCCTACTCTTATATCGAATTTCAACTGCCAAGGGGATCTTGTGTCTAATTATAGCTAGTCGCGTTAAGGTTAACAGTACAATTAAAATGTATTATGTTATAATCCTTAAGAGCTCTTCGACTACGAGCACGTCAATGTATACGCGGGACCTCGGGTTTTCGTTCCATCCAAACGACTAGACAGCTGTGCCCTCCGTCCTGCATCAATGACAAGAAGAAACCACGCCGGAAAGTCTGGATTAACTTTCTCGGCCAATGCAGGGATAAAACACCCGACCTCCAGGTTAGCGAGCCAGCGTCTTACCCACTTAACCACTGTGATCCATACGTTCAAAAGAATAGAGATAACCTATTAATTGTCTTATAAAACCACAACTCTTGTGCATATATATTTACAAACACAACATGAATATTATGAATAATAATAGTACATCATTGAAGAGGAAATTAATTCTATCATTTAAACTTTTCGGGTTTTTTTTTGTAGAACATATAATATTTGTTAACGAAAATCTTTTCGGTGCTTATAATTTGAACCAGTGAACGCCTCAAGCATTCCTTCCATGTCGCAAGGTAATATATTGCTTTGTTTTTCTGTTCTATTATATTTCCCTGAATTTTGAACACCAGTTGTATTCTTCAATAAATGGATGGCTGCATATCCAAGATCTCGTCTAAAGGCTGAAGGAGTTACAGTCAACTGTCAATCAGTATTCTAGTACGACACGCCCACAAGTCTAGTCTCCACGTACTATATATGTCATTCATTCGATTGACTTTATTCAAATATTCGTTTTTCTTTATTGAGATATTTTAATTTACTTCACCTTTCGTGTCAATATTATTTGTATATTGACATGTTTTTAATATATTTTTTCTATGAGCCACCTGTGACTTATGATTGTATTAAGTCGCAATGATTTGTTTACCTAGTTTTAAATCTTATTATGAATTATTTGAAAGAAAAATCCAATGAATTACACAAATTACTTGGAAATACATGACTTCAGATCGATAGGTTATTATTTCAGAAAAGAGATTGTTGGGTTATGATATTAAGAAGAATTTTGTCAAGATGTCGTTTTGGTTAACAGCATGATCAAGTTAAAGAAATTTACACACGGGGAAAACTATTATCCAATTTCATAACTTTCTTTTATGACAAACAGACGCGAAGTAGTTTCTAGTAAATAAATATGTCAGGGGATGGGGGAGTGGATGGCCGAATGGTTAGCACGTGCGTGCTGTATCATAAAGCCTGTCATTGAGTTAACTGGCGTGGTTTCGAATCATCGGTTGCACATGGCAAGGAGTAGGGTCGCCTGTTCAACCTCGTGGGTTATCTCCGGGTCATCCGGTTTCCCCCCACTGCTAAAGTGCCCTACGCACAAGTGAATAAAATTAAACTATATGTTAGTCCCGAAATGACCTTGTTTGTGTCTAGTGGACGTTAAACCCCGTTACTTTCTCTCTCTCGCTTCCATCTTAGATTTTTGGATTGGGTTCTATGATTAATGTAAGAAACAGTACATAAGCCTTATTCCCTGAACGGGGTGTTGGCTGACCGAATGGTTAGCACTTGTGCTCTGTATCATAAGGTAGGATCGCCTGTCCAACCTCGTGGGTTTTTCTCCTGGTTCTCCTGTTTCCCCCCACTACTAAAGACACCTACGCGCAAGCGAAAAATTGACATAAAATTGAACCATATATGTTAGTCCCGAAATAACATAGTTTGTGTCAAGTGGACGTTTCGACAGATCATATGATATAAAGCGCACGCGTTGGACAACTCGGCCACCAATCATTCATCGCCTGGGTGATCAATGTAATTGAATATCGGAACACTGGGCACCCCTGCCCTTTAGTGTCTGCATCGTCACCCAGACCGCTGACCGATGATATTTAAGGTTTAGATGTATGAATTCGCCCATGAAGTATATATTTGGTCTGTATTGACGGCTCGTGAGCACCGGAGAGCAAGAAAGCATTTAATCAACCGGAATATGGCGGTCGTGTCGACAAAAGCTGCCAAAAGCGTTTCTTATGTCAATAGAGCCCAAAGATTCGCAAAACGTGACCGACACGAATCGTGTACAATAATGCGTCTCAGCGCCATGTGTAACAAGGTACTCGAAGAACGAGACTAGACATATTTTACAAGTCATGTCAAACGTTGACGCCATGTTCTTATTCGGAGAGCACGCGCAATAACTATGATCGGTGTAGATTGGCATAACCAGACACTAGAGATTGTTTTTCGATTGGGACATCAGGCGTATTTCCCCGAACATAACTGATTTGAAATTATAGTATAAACAGAAACAATGGAATGTAAATCAGCCTATATACATCCATATTACAATGTTATATATTCGTTGCGACTCAGTTGTGTCAATTTCTAGGTCCCAAAAATTAGCTATTTAGCTCCTTTAAAATTAGAAAAGTGACCCACCTATAAATGGCATGTTCTCATAGAAAGCATTTATAATATTCAATTTTAAACTAATGAAAAATTAAAGCAAAGCGTGATACAGCAAGTCATACGAATAATATCAAAATATTAATTCAACTTCTTTACACATATTCTTAATAGACAAACAAGTTTGTTTCTTTTGCTGCAGTTTTGTTAGAATAACTTTTGGCTTCATTGATTCTTTTTTATCCTGAAATGAATGCGATTTGTTGATTTGTCGTGTAGCACATATGTCACTTCCATTGATAGCAGTTCAATATTCATGTCGAGAGTCATTCATAAGCGGATTAATCATTTGTGTTCTAATAAAGCTCACTATCTCACGCACGCAGTTAATTTTAAGTAAATATTTTTACACAAATAAAATAATTAGAATGAAAATAAATAGACGAGTGGTTAAGTTGAGTATAATACAGTGACGAGGATCGTGTTAATAAAGCTAGAGTCGTTAATAAAGTTGGGTAGTTATTTAAAGGTAGTAGAGCGTGTTACAAGAAAACTCATTCCACACAAAACATGATTTGTCAAGTCAACGAGAACACATTTAAACAAAGAAACATCAAATAAATCAACGAAAGACATAAAATATTTTAAATAGTTAAAAATGAATCCTTCCATGTTTGTGGAATATCAAGAGAATACTCTTCAAAATAGAAAAACAAATCTATCAGTTACCTCCCTTGGTTTTGAAGCGATAGACTGGTTTGTTGTGTTACTGACGGAGAGGATATATGTTAAATCTTTCAACCTTCGGTTCTTTCGGTTAAATCTCTTTGTCCCCAGTTAAAACTGTCCACGATCGGTTAGATCTCTACAAAATAGTTGAATTATCTCCCCTCTAAGTTTAAATTCCTCCACCCACAGTCAATCTTTTTGTCCTCAGTAAAATCTCCCTAGCACCCACCCCTCCTCCCCCAGTTAAGTAACTCTACGCTTCGTTCAGTCTCTCCGTCCTCAGGTAAATCTGTCTATCTTCAGCCAAACATCTCTAACTTCTGGAGATCCTACAGCTCGATGATCGAGTGAAAAAAACGTCTCCGTCCTTTAGTTAAATCTGTATACCTTCAGCCAAACCTCTCTCAGCTCTGAACATCCTACAGCTCGATGGTTAAGTGAAAAACTTTCGTATGCTTAATAAGTGAAAGTTGGTGAAAATGCAACAATCACTGGTTCAGCTCGATGATCGAGTGAAAAAAAAAGTCTCCGTCCGTTAGTTAAATCTGTATACCTTCAACAAAACCTCTCTCAGCTCTGAACATCCTACAGCTCGATGGTTAAGTGAAAAACTATCGGATGCTTAATAAGTGAAAGTTGGTGAAAATGCAACAATCACTGGTTCATTTGAGGCTAAATACGATAAGAAAACGCGGCTAGCACTGCTGGGGATCCTAAAGTCTCTATTACCGGAAAAGTCCAAGAAATTCACAACTAATCCAACCTGTAAGACTTGTGTTATTATCTGGTTAGGGAGGCGAGTCGTCTCGTGTGTGTGGAGGCAGACCACCATTAATTTCCACATTGACTTCAATGATAATTCTGGCCTCTTTTCCCACCTCCAACTTTTTCCAAAATTTTCGTTGGGCTAAATGCTTTTCCCTATAGTCAGAGGAAGATTTACCAAAACTCGGCAGAAAATATTAATTCAAATCTCTTCTTCCATTCTAGACCAAAAAATCAACAAAAACGTCCATGCAAAGGGAGGGAAAAGAGAAGTGGAGAGAATTGCTATAAATAGACGAACTACAAGTGTGAAATTTAATGGTGGTCTGCCTCCTCTCAAAGTTATGTATAATTAATATAAGGTAATGCTTGAAATCAAACTCTTCGTATTGCCTCATTTTATTGTCTTCGTCAATAAAACATTAACGGTTTGAAATCAACTACATAAAGCCATTGCATGTCGTGGTAATTTGTTTTGTAAATTAATTCAATAATTACAGACGAACTAATATTATAATTTAATGATAACAGGCGAATTAATATGAACATAACTAGCTAGTTATCAATGCCAGTTAATGTGGGAATGTCAGTTAATGTGGGAATGTAATCCTTACAGCCAACTGTGAACGTAATCAGCTAGTTATAATCCTTACATTCAAACTGTGAACGTAACCAGCTAGTTGTAATCCTTATATCCGAGCTGTGAACGTAAGCAGCTAGTTAATGCGGGAATGCCAGTTAATGTGTGAATGTAATCCTTACATTCGAACTGTTAACGTAACCAGCTAGTTAATGCGGGAATGCCAGTTAATGTGCGAATGTAATCCTTACAGCCGAACTGTGAACGTAAGCAGCTAGTTAATATGGGAATGCCACTTAATGTGGGAATGTAATCTTTACAGCCGAACTAGTTATCAATGTCAATACGTATAACATGTAGAGGTATCAGCACCAAATGTTTACAGATTTCGAGAACCTTGTGATTTCAATTACAGAAATAATGATAGTTGTCCTCTGGTATTAGTTGCTTATTAAGACCCCATTTGTTGTTAGTTTTATGCGTATGTTTTCATTCTATCTATATATTTTCTAACTGTAATAAGAAAAGTAAAGCGTGGGTTAAAAATAATATGAGTCAATCGGTCGTATAATGAAATATGTAAAAGATGAATAAGCTTAGCCTACATTTCAATGCATTCAGGTGTAAAATTAACTTTACAACACTGACTTTACATTGTGTAAATATACCAAATATTTTACAATACACTTCACACGGTCTACAAGATATTTTTTTTTAAAACCTCAGATATTTAAGTTGTTGAGTTTACATTCATATAGGTATACTGTATAGTATTAGGCTCTTCCATTATAGAAAACATTTCCACTCTTCGTCATATTTAGATTTAGGCGTGTCGCGCTTATAACGCGGTAATAATTATTTGAGACAGCGTGTTTTTAAACATACATTATGCAAGCGCTGAATCTGCTTAGCGCAGGTCTTTCTTTAAGCCTGAAATGTCATTTAAATTAATAATTAGACATTAATTAACCTATCCAGATAATAATCAACTCTCGGTGTCATCGTTAGCTTACGATATTTAGTGGATTTGAAAAAAAATTGCGATGGATAATCTAACGTAGAAATGGCGGTGTTCTTACATGGAATGTTATAAGTTTTATAATAAATATAGAAATGGACCCACTATAGCATGTGTGTGATGCTCTTGATCCCCCTATGTCGATATTTAAAAACCTATACTTAAACTATAAACATAATGGAAATGGAAACCAATGGAAATAAAAACGAACACTAAGCAAGCATGTTGCAGAACAACGTGAAATATGAGCTCCGGGGTTCTTTCTCCATATTCTTTGTGTTTTGTTTTTATTACATCCGAGCTTTTACAGCCACTTTTGAATTTTTCACAATTAGATTTAAATCGAAATCAAAACGAAATCAGAACGTCATCTGTTGTGATGCAGGTCTGTTAAAATTAATTTTGAATAATTAAACCTATTTCTTTGATGTATTTAAATTCACAGTGAAGTACATGATTTGGAAGTATTAGCATGTAATATCTATTTATTCATCAATGAATACAAGCTGTCGTAATTGCATGGATCGTGCGCAGACAAATGAAATGAAATAAACACGTGGTTTGATAACAGGTATGCTGGTACCACGTCATCAATACGGGATTAATATGGCCTATGCTTGGTTTCCTCTTGTCAGTGAGGCAGGACGGAGGGCCTGACAAGGACAGCTATCTAGTCGTTCGGATTGGACGAAAAACAAAGGCCCCGTGTACACATTGGCGTGCCGGTAAAAGATCCCTTGGCAGTTGGAATTCGATATAACAGTAGGCCGTAGTGCCGCTGCCCGGGCAAAATTTCCCCTTATAGCACACTGTATGACGTATTCTCGTCTTCATTAGCCCAGTTTAGGAGCAGAACAGTAGGACTTTGAATCCCTTTTATCTCATTTCATGACCTATGATGGATGAAATCCCTTGGTCTATACATATTCGATATGAAAATACAATGGTGGTCCGTATATTACTTCCGAAATTATAATTATGTCATTTCTCCAATAGATATCATCCAGAATATGTCGTGTAAATAAAATTGATGCAATGATAACAGACGAACTAATATCATAAGTTAATTATTACAGGCAAACTAATATCATAAGTTAATGGGTGATTACAGACCAGCAAGGTATTAATACCAGCTAATAGCTGTATGTAATCATTACAGACCAACTAGTTATCAATGTCAGTTAATGCCAGTATGTAATCATTACAGGTCATCTAGTTAGGAATGACAGACAATGTCAGTATGGAATAATTTTGACGCTTTAGTTCTAAATGCCAGCTTATGTCAGTATGTAATCATTATCGAAGATTTAGTTCTCAAATGCAACTTATACCAAAAGGTATCACCACAGCAGTGCTATTTAAAGGCACATGCCAACGAACATATTTATAAGGTAGTATTTCCAATAAAGTGTGACATGATTTGTATGCATGGAAAGTAGGGACAGCCAACTTAGTGAAAAATACTGAATCCTCTGCAAAACACCTATGGGGTACCCAGAGGTCAAAATGTTAAGGTGTCACAAACTGGCACCATGTCTGCTCGAGTGACATAAGGTGTGCTTCTTATGTGTTGACATAATCATCCAGTTAATTCGCGATGAAACGGCGGGAAAAGATGTTGGCGGTGGATCCAAGAATTTATTTAAGCTACAAACGATAAATACAGGCTGAAATGAATTCTCCCTCAATCGGGTCACGTGACAAACACAGCTCCTTAAAACAGAGTCTTGCGGCATCAGGTGGTTTCGGGTGGTTGGGGTGGCCTAGTTGTCTAAACAGGCGCCCTTTGAGCTCTAGCTGGCCAATCATCTCTGGCTTGCGGTTGTGGTTTCAATCCTTGGTGTGAATGTATGTGACCTTAAGATAGGGACACCTTCTGAACCTCGTGGGTTTACTCCGGGTACTCTTGCTATTTCAATAATTCGCTTGTGCGTAGGGGTCTTTAGCAGTGAGAGGAAACTGGTGCACCCATTTGAGTTTATTCAGAAATATAGCAGAATTACCACCCCGCTACATATTATTTTTGCCAGTTACCCAGTTCTCTCTGTAATCTGCTGGTCATATCTCCGGAAAGTCCCAACTCCTAAATCCCTTGTTGTAGTTCCCGATATTCAAATAAATATATAGCAATTTACTGATACTTAAAAGGACAAACCCGAATTAAACAGAGGCTCAAAAATAAAAGCCTCGGAATGTATGAATATAAAACGCCAAAATATAGTGGAATAGTGTTAATTCCTTGTCTCAAAATTTCAACTGAAAATATTGAGTCGTTTGGACGTGAACGCCAAAACTGCTTATCCGGACACGTAACCCTTTTAAGATTTCGGGTCAATTGTTTAATTGGGTGACCTTATAACCGATTATGGTTACTTGAGAGGGTTATGCAGTTAATTACTCATGTGCCGTACTTTCAACTACGCATTATTTTTATAGACGAAATGTTTGGTTTTATCCAGGTACCACAAAATACACATTAAGACTGAAAACGTATCATAAATACTGAAGTAGTTTATCGGCCCCTGACTCGAATATTTTAAGTGATTTTAACACAAAATTAAGCAGTTTTATTCCCAAACCAAATATCGGGATCAGCCCTTTAACCACTTAGTTTCAATATCCTATTTAAAATTTTTATTTAAAAATGGGTATGCTAGGCTAAGTCTCGAATATAGCAATGTTCTGGTTACCACATTGCTCAGATCTTCCCAAAACTACAAATAGTAATGTGGCTCAGAAGGATGTAATTTGAATAAGATATTCAAAAATTTCATTTTACATTATCTTTTTTTATAGCTATTATAGCAAGACTGGTCAGTTATTCATCTAAATCTTACAAAATGTATCTTTAACCATATATTGTAAACCGTTTACACCCCATTGCGCATGTGAACGACACACCTTGCTCGGTTTATCATTAATTATATACCCGTATGTTTTGCTAGTTTAGAATTATCGAGTGGATCAATTAATATTTGAAAACAGGATTGCAACTAAATTAACACAAATAGCACATTAAAAAACTTGATATCCGAGTTTTTGCAATGGGACATAAAAATGAACATCACATCAAAGATAAGCCTATATAAATTCAATATCAATGAAGTGTCTAGATTTTCTTATAGAATGAATTTATCAAGTGTTTCAATTCATTTTAAGATTTTTTTTCAATTGACATTTAAACTATGTGCATTTCTTTATGTATTTTTGGGTGTTGTATACTTTTTTTTACGCTATAGTATTTGTATTAAATATGTATTGGCAATAACTTCAAGTATATATAGATTATATGTATAAATATGTATAATACTATTTGTCAATAATAACTTAACATGAATTTAAGGTAGCCTGAATGTCAAGAATTCTATTCTTCGTTCTTGAATAACATGCCAAGCTGTTTTTGTTGTTTGATCAATCAAATACTCGTATTTATTATTATAAAATAAAAAGCCATTTTGTCTTTTGAATGTATTTGAAGATTGAGATGCTAGGGCAATGTTTTTATTTACACCTTTTCCATAATAAAATCATAAATATGTTTTAAATGAAGGCTGGTATTATACTGAACTCTCAATAAAATTATGCCCCCCTAATTAAATCAGAACTTACTTTCGTTTCGCTTCTTTTTTCGTTTAGCCGAATGGTTATTGCGTCATAAGGTCTATCATTGGGTCAAATGGCGTGGTTTCGATTCCCCGCTCGTATGTAACAAGGAGTAGGGTCGCCTGTTCAGCCTCGCGGGTTTTCTCCGTGCACTACGGTTTTCTCTCACTACTAAGACCCCTGAACGCAAGTTAATTATTGAAATAAAATTGAACCATATGTTAGTTCCGAAATAACTTACTTTGTATCCAGTGGGCGTTAACCCCCATTTCTCTCCCTCGCTCGCTTTCTTTTTTCGTTAACTTCAATGTTGTTTAGGCCAACGAGATTATAAAACTGAATTTGGCTTAGATTAACCCTTTTTTATATCATGAGAAACATGTTTTAAATGAAGGCTGTTAGTATGCAAGACCCCAATTGTGCTTCATGTTGAAATTAGACCTTAATTTCGGTTCATTCCATGTTCGTTTAATTGTTTCGTCATTAATCTTTTCAGGGGTGTAGGCTTACAAATTAGAAAAAAAATGAAACGGAAAAGAGATCAAGGTATAGTTAGATCAACTAACAGGCGTGTTTAACATTTAACCAATTTCTTTATGTTTTCATGCTATATAATGTTTTCATTTTCATGCAATTAAATTCAGTTATCCATAATTATTGTGATAAGTAATTTATCAAAGACAAAAACTAGTTTGTCTTTCATTTTTTTTTCTCTTATGACTACCCACCACAGTTGACGAGAAATAACAAATAAAGCAAGATTTCGATTTTATCAGAGCTGATGCATATTCTTGGTGACGATGAAATCTTGGTGACGATGCGTGTATATTATATATCAGAGCCAGTCATCAATTTATGGTCTTACTTTAAGATGGATCAAGCAATATTTAGATAAAGAGTTGGTCTTTATTGTTGTAATAGTTCAAAAGCAGATAATGCAAAATGAATATATTGAAAATTTCATTCAACGTGACATCGATTGTTTATTATCGTAACAACGGTACTCCATGCAATTTACTTTATTCTGAACAAATTTATCACTATTTGAAGACAGTTATGATAAGAAGTGGGATAGATTATTTGGTATCGTAACAACGGTACATGTTGTTCAAGCCTAAGTCTCGATTCGCGGTTTGTAAATAAAATCGTTAAATGGCGAACGTATTTCAATCCATTTAAATCTTCGCCATCCGATGATCTAGAGGGTTGATTATAGGCTTGACATGTGAATAAATGTCTAAATAATAGTTTACATAACATTTGAATGCCAAAAAAAAGACCCACAAAAATTTGGCAAATTTGGCTCTTGCATAATGCACCTTTAAGTTAAAGATTTAAAAAAAATGTTTAACAGCTGAAATTGCAGAGAGGTTAATGGCTGTTTCCAAAAGCGTAGTAATAATATTAACTTTAAAAACGTATAAAATGAATGTGAAATAAGAAACGGTCTTTTGTTGACGTATAATGGTATAATATTCAACTTAATATGATTAATGTTTAAATGTCAACACTGGCACAAAAGGTGTCTGATTAAATTCACGATCCCATGTTGGTTAAATAGATGTTGTTTTTTTCAAAATTCCCACCATTGTTTAAATGTTGTCGGCGCATCATTCATAAGAAGACACCCTTTAATATCCAGCATGTTACACTTATAAATACAACACCCCTTTAATATTCAGCAGGTTAAACTTATAAATACAACACCCTTTTCTTTAAATCAATTTAATTTATTTGTAGGTTAGTTCTGTTAATTTCAAGATGGTACTATAAAGGTATTTAAAATGTATTATTTATTTAGTTATGTCCGCGATAGTTTAGCATTTTTCGAAATACATTTAACAAAACTGTATCATGTGTGAAAGGGAGAACAAATACACCTGGTTGTTGGAATCTAATTGGAAAATCCAAAGCAATCCATTCAAATCAATTAATATTATTCGTAAATAGGTTTAGTCACGTTCTGTTTAATGCATGACCATTTGTTTGTAGCATTTTGATTTTTCTTTGACCATTTTCCTCTCAAACTTATATAGATATACCGCAAAATACAAGAGTCGATAAATTACACCGAGGAGGGCGAGAGTGCCATTCGTGAGACCAAACTAAAATTATTTTATAAATAATAACGTGAGTATACTATTGTTAAGAAGGTCTCAGACTTATTACCTTACATTTATATATAAGTTTCCCACATCACTGATAATCGAATTAGTAATAAAAGTGGTCATGCATTAAGTTAAAATGAATTTTTTTCTCCCTTGCTGAACATGTTAAGTTATTGTTAATGTTTAGATAAATTGTAAATTATATTAATTTGATCGAGATAACATCTTCATTAAATTATGATATACGGATTTCATAGAGATAACATCTTCATTAAATTATGTTAAGCGGATTTCATTGAGATAACATTTTCATTAAATTATGTTATTCGGATTTCATTGAGATAACATGTTCAATTTACACGCTAAAATTAATCTTAAACCTTAAATTTATTATCTAAATCACGTATTCAAGAAAAATATTCAATTCATATGGGTAAATTTCAGGGACAATATTAAAACGATTATAGATAAATTTTAGAATGATTTCATTTATAATTAAATCAGTTATATTAGCTTAAAAGTTAGAGAAGGTATACTTCCTTGGGGATATAAAACCCGATGTATTTTTTTTTATAATTTATTTATTTTTCCAAGAGGCATATCAAACATGACAATAGAGGTGATAATTTAAAGTTACATGATAATAAGAAGAGAAAGTTATGTTGAGAGAAAGAATAATAATGTCATGAATAACCATCCTCTTGAGGATAACCCATAAAAACCTGCTTAAATTAGTTTAATACATAAGGTGAAATAAAAAGAAATGGGATTTCACTTTCTTCGTCTTTGTCTCAACCATTCTAATATATGCGTTTGCCGAATACAGAGTAGTTGCGATAACCCGTCTCTTGAAATTTGTTTATAATAAGGTTTTCTGGATCAAATACTGATTAATTATAATAACCGATTACCGCCCTTTGTCTTAAGATTGTATATTTAAAAAATAAGACACATCTTCCCCTGTCTTCTGTTTCAAGATAAGGTATTAAAATAGCAATTTTGATCTGATTTATTTAAAACAGCTCGTTGAGATCATTGTTGATATGTTCAATTATACACCATGTACGATCACAAGTCTTGGTTGTAAAATTTGTGGAAGAACAATTTCCATTCAAAAGTCAAATACATGTATACCCAATTAAATAATTTTATATGAATGAACAGGCAAGCTTCTATGCGAATGTGACATTCTGTATGGATAGAAGTTAACCTGTGTACACGTATATCCATATAAACTCTGAAGAATTGCAAAGAAAACGGATAAACAAGAATACAATGACATTCACTTTGCTATGTCATTTTGAGATAATTGCTCTGTAACTAAATCTCCGAGAGCTCGTGTTGTAACAGATCGACTATCGTTTAACTCTATAAAGATAAAAATGCATTATTTTAGATGTATCTAAATTGTCTGAATAATATCGAATCTGCATTGATCAAAATAACTCTATATTTCGTTGGGTAATAATCGCCTCTAAATCTTTTATTTTATTGCCTCTAAAAACTTTTTTTTATGAAAATTGATAACTTGGAATAAAATAATTGAAATTTGACAAGTGCACGAAAGCATTTGAAGAAGGACAGAAAATCAATACCGATGCTCTTTTCACCAATTTTCTAATCATTATCTTATATTTCTCTTTGGAATCATATTGAAGAAGACTGCTTAAGTGAAATGTAAATAAATACTAAACTGCGGCAAGGTATTTTGTAAAAGTTGAAATTTAAACACTTGGTATTGAAATTAAAAGCCTCAATAGAATATTGTATACATGCTCTTGGTGTATTTCTTCCTTTCAATATAATATGGCTTCGTCCAATTTGAAACAGATATAAATATATGAATTATAATCTAGAGAATTCGTGATAAAATATTGCAGTTTGCAAGGGATTGCTATATCTCTCAAAACAAGCTACGGGACTTTTTAAATACATGATATAGGGTTTATTAATGGCGACAGATTGCTTATAGTTTGCATAGACTTATCGGCCCTTTAATATGTACGAAATCTACTAGAACAATTATAATGGGGAAATGTTACGCCGAAAATGCCAATTGTCGCCCATAAGTATATTCTTCCAGTTCAATTCCCCATAATTCAAAGGCCTAAATGGATAAAAATGATGCATTTTAATCCCGATTTTCTCCCAGATAAAATCACATGTCCTTGGAAACCAAAAAGTTAAATATATTAAACAAACAATAAATCTCAATTTTAGAATATTTTATATTCACATAAACAAACAATATTATAATGACAAATTTTACAAAATTCACAAAAAATAAAATAAAAATATCAACAAAACTTCGAATCTAGTTTCAAAATTTTATTTCGTAGAATATAAAATTCTTAGTGATTTTCCCACCTAACTAAATATTTGCAAAATTTATAAGCGACTTTCCCAGCAAAAGTGTTCAAATACATGTATTACTGCAAAATGATCAAACAATATATTTTATCAATTTCCACATTCGAAAACATGCCTGTTGTGGTCTTCGTGTGGTTAACAGTATTAATGCTTTTTAGCTTCATTTTTAATTTAAAATATCGTTTCGTATTTGCGACATTATTATTATTCTTTTTAAAGAATAGAAAGGTACAACGTTTGACTAGTATTTGAGTATAATCGGAGAAATGAAAGCTTTCATTAATCACGAAAAAACAAAAAATTTCGCGAATAGATTTATAAATTCAAATAAAGTTTTGAGATATCTAAAAATATGTTTATTTCCTGTTATTTAAAAACAAATAAAATAAAAATTCACCACTAGAACTGTATTTCTTACCTTAATGTGTTCCATATTATAAAAATTAAACACAATTTTCATCACAAATAATTCTTAAACACAGAAATTAAAATAACAATACCTTATGGGAGTCAATGTTCTCTAATGTCACACAAATATTGTATAATTTTTAACACAGTGTTTTCATCTATAATTTAAATTTTAAAAATGTCCTAAATTTGTCCGAAAGATCAGCTTACAGCTAACGGAGTCGCCGACGGTGGTGCCGGTAAAGCCGGGGTCGCACTAGAAACGATATTTTCAGAAGAGGATGAAATTTTAGGGAGAGCTAGAGAGAGCCCAGTTGTCCCCATCAAACCTCCTGGTCTTGAATACGACAGAGCACTAACAGGGGCGGGTTTTATCGGCACCCTGAATCCTAGAGGAAAAGATTCAAAGTTTGAGGGTTTTAACAAACTATAGTCACTGGGTAATGAAGCAAGATGTCCAAATCTTGAAGCTAAACTGGATGATATCGACGAAAACGTTGACGCAAGGGACGTAGGTAAATCACCGTTATACGCTGACAGGAGTCCGGGATTAGGGATACCCCCTGGAAACGGGGGAGTAAATCCCGGTAGGTGCGCGGGCAGAAGGGTCTGTGGGAGAAGGGTAGTAGATTTATACTGAGGAGAGATGATGTTCTCGATGGTGAAGGGTTGTTTGGGCGGTGCTGGGTAGCTAGAGACACTGTAGGGCTGGAATCGACCAGAATCTTGCGACATCTGCAGCCTAATCCTAGCTTGTTCCTGTATGAACGCCGCCGAACTTAATTCAGATTTTAAACTCTCCATTGATGCCGACAGACTCTTCATCTTTGTTTTGAATCTTTTTCTTCTGCGGAGGAAACTTCCATTTTCAAACATGTCACCACACATGGGATGTAAAGCCCAATAACTGCCCTTACCAGGTCGGTCAGGACGACGCGGTATCTTTATAAAGCAGTCATTAAAAGATAAATTGTGTCGTAAGGAATTCTGCCATCGTTGTGTGTTCTTTCTGTAGAAGGGAAAATTGTCCATGATAAATTTATAAATATCGCTCAGTGGCAGCATTTTTTCACCGGAGGCTTGAATAGCCATTGCTGTTAGAGCAATGTATGAATATGGTGGTTTTTGTTCATCGTACGTATTACGGCCTGGTCGAGGCATTTTTCAAAATAACAAATGTTTCTCTTGATGTATCTGTCACAAAACACGAATTTTACACACGAATTACAAATACAGTACACGGTCTTTGGGTTCCTGGCTTCAAATCATCAAAGACAAAAGCAGTATATTCATCAAGTATGTTCATACCATTACCGGATCGTCGGGAAATCCTTCTGCAGATAAAATTGAATAAAATGCGGTTGATATTGTTAGAAGATGATACTAATCACTGACTGCTTCATTCGCTACTAAAACATACATATTGCCTTCAAATTGTTGTGACAAATGAGAGAATTATCGCATTCCGTGTCAAAATAAACGTGTTTATTCGTCCCCGCCCCTAAGTCGACAACCATGCAATTATCGACCTGTCAATTAGAGTCGAGTGGGAGGAGCCTGTTATTCATGAGGCGGTATTGTTCGCTAGGACATTGTCAAGCCGTGTTCACTAACCCATGCAACTTGACTAACATTTAGTTTAACGAATCTTTGCTCATTTATTCGTTTAGAAGAAATTTGATAATTTAATCAGCACCCGATCACACACCGTATGTCTTTTAATTCTGTTCATAATTTCATTTCGTTTATCTTTGCCTTTTGTGAAACTTTCCAAACCCGTCAGTTGAGCGATTTAGGTTCACTGCCTCGTTTTTCCATGGTTCCACGATTCTTGCGTAATAAAAAATAACAATTGACAAATCTAAATAGACACGTGCGGTCGATTGACAAAACGAAACGAAATTCAATTGTTGTATGGTGTTAAAAATAGCAGAATAGGAGACAAAAATTGATGATGTGCGTTTCATTATTTTTTCCAATCCCTGGTTTACAATATGATGACAAAGGGGTAATCCCCTTCTTTTATAACATGTGGCTGGTTTTGACCATAGATTGTAAATACGGTAAGACTAGTAATGACTTAATAAAGACCAACTATTTCAATAGATTTCGCTCAACAAAACAACGCCATTCAGCAGTGTCGAAGCAACAAAACTGTTGTCTTTTTACAGTTTTGTTCAAAAGATGAACTTTTATATAGTCGTTAAAAGACCATCAAAATCTTGTCAACCAACTTGAACCTGCCACCTTTTTTATGATCTCACAAATTTTTTGACAATTTTATTTGTTTTTTGTACAAATGTTGTAACTTGAATGATGCGATTTTTAAGTATTTTAAAGAATTTATTTGTAATTAGTTTTGTTAGGATAATTTGTTTATTAAGCAATTTAACTAAACGTGTGCCCCTGTCGCGGAACACCTCCTGGGTTTTCTTTTAAAAAAAACTAATTGTCTTTGGCACTTGTATTGCTTCGTTTCCGTCTTCATCGATCGTGTATACTTCAAAAACAAAACTGTAGGCCTAATTTCTGTTTTTGGGTCTAGTCTTCTTTCTTTAAGAAATCGTTATTATCTCATGCGTTAATCCATATTCGACCTGTTTTAAAAGCAAACCGAAATATATTTATTTTAAGTGTGTAGATGTTAATAGATCATGTAAATTTTGGGCACGTGCTCCTTTCTAGATTATGATCCATATTCAAAAACCTGTTTCCACTCCTCATTTCTTTCTGTCTTTTTAAAAATAAAAACCAATACTAATATATGTATACACAGAAAATATTTAAATCGTTTTATAAGGTCCAACACCCTGCGACTGATCTTATCCCATGATCGTTGTATATATCATTAACAATGAATTTTTAAAATAAATATATTTAAATAAATCCTATTAGTATATTAATGCAGAATATATTTACATGAATATATCAAAACCCCATATGGTGGTGATCAAATACCAAGATGAATCAAATATATTAATGGTCTTTTATCTTCTGAAATACGAAAGTAGTCTACATCTAATAACATGAAATGGGGTTTAACGTCCTACTGTTCTGCTCCCAACTGGGCTAATGGAGATTAACATACGCCATACAGTATGCTATGAGAAAATTTTGCCCGGATAGCGACACTGCGGCCTACTCTTACATCGGGGGATCTTTTAGGTATATGCAGACTTCGTAGATAAATCATAGTGTTATTATATGTTAAATTGATTTTAAGGTTGTTTTTTTTTTTAAATAGATGTACCTTTTCATCAATTTTCAGTTTTACATTCTCTTATATGAAAGAAAGTTAAATGCAGACTTCATAGACAAATTACAGTGTTATTAGATGTTCTGTAAAATCATTTTATTTTTTTTAAAAATGTATTTTTTGAGAAAGTTGTTGGACTTTTTAATGTAATTGCTGAATTTAAATCATGAGACTTACGGTTTTCTTTATTAGTGTTTTTTTTTACAACTGGATGGTTAAAATAATTTCTATTTGATAGATTGTTCAAAGTTTCAAACATATACATGTATAAACCGGTCACCAGTTCAAACAAACTATTATTAGCTCTATGTAGGGTCGGATAAGTCACGGCTTGGAACCAGTCTCAATGTTCATATCTCGGATTCTCCATGTAGTTTTTTTTTTTTACTGAAAATGAACTTTCATTTATTTCCAAGATCAAGTATGAATAACATTTGCTGGAATGACAATATTCTCGATTGGGTAGATAAAGAAGATCGATAGTCGGTAAATAGTATCCACATCACATCCCTTCCCATTGTTAGATAATAAGCGCGGCATATTCATAATTTTCAATCATATCACCTGTTAACCTACTCCTAAAAAAAGTTACTTGTGAATTATATAGTTTATTAAGACAATACCAAATGGAAAATACTATTACATATAATATATGTCTACAACAGTATTTCCGGTACAGTAACAGTGGTATGTATATATATATATATATTTCAATATCAAGCATATTGTTCGTCATACAACATTTAAAGCTCATTAAATCGGTTCTGTTACAAATTAAAATCCATTGGACGAATAATTCTGCAAAATGACCGTTCCAACTATCGTTGGTTTTTAAGTGTTCTGGAAATAGAGGTAGTTTTATATACTAGTCTTATGATGAGGTTTAGTATTGTTTTACTAACTCGGACTTGCCCCGCTCACTTTTACGATCTTTTAGACATTTCTGTTCATTTACTAAACTTAGAATAAATCAAAACAGATTTTAAACGATATCTTATTGGTGTAGAGTGTAGGTAGATGTATAAGATATACCGTTGCCGTAGAATGTATCTTATTTATATTGATGTATAAATTATAATGCATCTTATTGATAGTGATGTAGAAGGTTTCTTGTTGATGTAGATTGTATATGTAGAATGTATCAAATTGCAATTAAGTGGATAAGGCGCTGGTTCGCTAGTCTGGAGGTCGGGTGTTCGATCCCTGCATTGAAAGTTCATCTCGATTTTCCGACGTGATTTCCCCTTGTCAATGATGCAGAAGGAGGGCCTGACAAGGACAGCTGCCTAGTCTTTCGGATGGGACGAAAAACCGAGGTCCCGTGTACACATTGGAGTGCACGCAAAAGATCCCTTGGCAGTTGGAATTCGATATAAGAGTAGGCCGTAGCGCCGCTGCCCGGGCAAAATTTCCCTCATAGCACACTGTATGGCGTATGCCCGTCTTCAATTAGCTCGGGTTAAGTACATAACAGTAGGACGTTAAACCCTATTTCATTCATTCATTCATTATTGACATATACTATATCTTTTTAATATATGATCTATCTAATTAATGAATATTGGTGTAAAATGTATCCTATTGATATTTAATGTATATTATTGATATATAATGTATCCTATTGATATTTAATGTATCTTATTGATATTGGTGTAGACAGTATATCATTGATATAGGATTATCTTATTAATGAATATTGGTTTAGAATATACCTTACTGATGTAGAAGATATCTTACGTATGTAGAATGTATCTTATTGTTGTAGAATTATCTCATTTATGCAGAATATATCTTATTGCTGATATAGAATGCATCATATTGATGTAGAATGTTTTTTAAATTGATGTAAAATGTATTTTTAGGTATTGGATTGGTGTATCTTGATGTTTCGCATTGATGTATAATTATCTTCTGATAAATCTTATGGGTGTAATTTATTGTAGTAGAGTATATATCTCTTATACATGTATGTGCCCAGAATTGTTAAATTTTAGATTATATATATACGGCACATAATTCTAATAAATGTCTCTCTTGTTTATTTATAAGAATTCATTAGGCCAATAGTTTCCAACGTTTTCCCAGTCGCTGAACCCATATTACATTATGAAAATCCCGAGGACCCCCACATTCTCGCCACTTTTTACATGAATCTTTGATAAACCCTAACATGGACCATCTGGAGCTGATAAAACCTACCCCTGAATCAACCTAATCTGAAAAATTTAATTTTAAAACAAATGGGAATGAAACAATGTGTATTTTAATAACAACATCATACATTCTTGTTTGTCGACAATTCACATTCTGATCAAAAACGTGGGATATCAACATCAACCTATAGCAAGACGACCGCCACTACTGAAATACACAGTCCGAATACCAATAATTTCAGACTGAATTACAGTTGTTTGCCGAACCGCTATTTACTCGCGACGCCCCTCCCCGGAAATTATTCAAGGGCCAGTAAAGGGCCGGGAGTCAAGGATGGGAAACACTGCATTAACCAATGTTGTAACTCTTCGTTTACATGATTGTTTAATCAAAATGAGGATCAAGAAGATTTCTGGTAAAACGGTCAGTCTAAATTAAAATTACACGCGCTAATCCTCAAGTTTCGATTATTATGAAACACATTTATTTATGCACTAGCCATTAAGGTTTTGAAATGAGTCCGTCGGCAATAAACGTCTTTGATCATCCGTCGAAACACGTGGATCTGTTTATTTATTTTTGTTGGATTAAAGGCAACAAATAGGATTTACATAAAATTACCGTAACAAATAAATTGGTGTGAATCCATTACATAATATTGAATTAATCAAAATATTAGATATTTTTGTTAGAACTCTATAATAACATTTTCTTGGCAATTTAAATGATACTAGAATTCCAGGCTCTAAGTTCACAAAGCATTCTCGGACTTAAGTTGAGAATTTACTCAAACTTGTTCGCCTTATTTTAACTAAAATATAGCCCCTTATAATAATTTTGTTGTTCTTATGTATCAAATACATCAAAAAGAAACTATGTGCTAAGTTTTGTGTTTTTGCATCAAAGATATTTCTTATAAACAGTGATTGCAAGTTGAGTAAATTCTCAACTTTAGTCTGAGAATGCTTTGTGATAGATTATGACCTCTGCTCTGTATTTTTTAAATAAATAAATATTACCCATTTCTTTAAGTATTCGAATCTAAACATATATAAAAACAAGAATACAAATTAAACTTGTTTTATTAATAGTATGGGACTTTGAAGTCCCTTTGTTTTCAAGGTCAGTCCCCTTGTTTAAAATTTTATGAAGAACAGAACACACTTTCTAAAACATACTTATATGCGTCGAGGTGTTATTTTCTTGCTCTCGAATGGGCCTGCAAATAGAAATAGCTTGTAAATCAAGACATCAAATTACGTCATAACAGAGCACACAGCCCCCTGGGAGGATAACTCTAGTGTAAAAAACTATAATTATTTAATTAACAATGTTGTTATCTTCTCAATTAGGGGCCAATTAGACTCATAAACAACCTTGTTTTCCCGCCTTTTATTAGTTAACTCTTCAATTAAGCCGTAAAAATTCACACTTTTCAAATTGATCTATTTCATATGAGTGGTATCACTGGTTTCTCATGGGGGAAGCAGAGAATGTAGCTTTGGACCGTAATCGATGGAAATTTAATGTAAAGACCCCTATCTCGTCTGAAAGTAGTATTGAGGTTTTTGGCTCTCGTTAATTTGTTCTCTGTTAAATTTTTAAAATTTTGTTCATTTTTACCTTTCTATATTAAAAATTTAAATATTAAATGTTATCATTTCTAAATAAAAAAGAACAAACAAAAATGTTTGTTTCTGTTCTTGAATGTCGCATGCTTGTGATATTTCTTTTTTCTCACTAATTCAAATTATAATCAATATTAATTTTAAAAAAAAAGCATAACAAAACCCTTCCATAATATTGGTTTCTATAAACAATACTTTTCCTTGGGATAATTCCAAATTGTTGTTTTAGAACCAAAAAGGACCCCATTTTAAGAAGATTCAGGACGTAGCATTCCTGTTTTCTATTCACAAGAGTTTCCCTTGGATAATTCCAAATTTTGGTTTGAGACAAAAAAAAGACCTCATTTTGAGAAATATCAGGACATATAGTACGGACCCCGAACCATAGCTGGTGTATATTACTTTTAAATCAAAATTTTTGACAAATTTAGGGGTACAAAGCGTGACTTCACATTATCGGCTGTCGATTAATTTTGGAATGAAAAGAACAGGATAGACAAAATAGAATAAAGAAATGGATAATTTGTTAAAAGTCATAAAGTACTAAGAATAACGATATACGTTTCACGTGACGATATTCAGATTTAAGTCATTTGTCTTCATCCATCATCGATAACTTCATCTTTAATCTTCTGATGATGACGGCGGCTACATCAAAGACACGATCGAACATTGTAGCGGTAAAAGTGATGGATCAAAGAGAACCGACAGATGATGGTATATAAAGAAACAGGTAAATGATGCTGGGTAACAGTTTGGGGTAAAGAAAAGATTTTAATTAGGTGATTGTTGGGTAGGTATCGCACCACGTGTGGTTCAGGTAGCTATTACCTGGACATAAATTAACTATTCTAAACCTCTAACGATTTAAAAGGTAATAAATTAGATTACGTTGAATAACAGTATACCGTTGTTTTACTTATTGTACTATAGATGTTTCTTCATTTTTTAAAGGGCCGTATACCATGTGGTGTATATGTCAGTATCTACTATAGTATACAGGTACATTAACTACCTATTTGCAACCTTTAATCTCGGCACAGGTAATAAATAATCACAATCAAATTAAAGGTGATATTCAATCTATGTTTTATTTTACCTTTTTGAAATTGTGTTTAAGTACAAAATAGTTAATTCAGATTGTATAATACGGATGCAGGTGTTCTGCGTTTATAGTGCTGATTTGTGGGGTACGGTTTTGTGTGCTTTTGTGTAGTGTATGTACAGATGTGTGGGTTTCTAAATATTTCCGATGGCATCTGGTCTACTCTTAAAGTTTAGATATTTGTTTTCCTTTAGATTAAACGGGAACCACTCATTTGTCGAAAAACATTCGGGGGTCTGGGATGGCCTAGTGGTCTAGAGTGTCGCGCTTTGGCCTCTAGCTGACCGGTCACCTCTGGCTTGCGGCTGTGGTTTCGAGCCCTGGTGCGAGCGTATGTGGCATGAAGTTGGGGCGCCTTCTCAACCTCGTGGGTTTCCTCCAGGCACTCCGGTTTACTCCCACGGCTAAAGTCCCATACGCGCAAGCAAATTATTGAAATTAAAACCATTTAAGTCCCAAAATGACCCAGTTGTGTTGAGTGAACGTTAAACCCCATTTCTCTCTCTCTCTCTCTCTCTCTCTCTCTCTTTCTATCGATAAACATTCAAAAATATTAGACCCATAACTATTTTATCATCTCAGTATTCCAGTCGCGTCAATAAGACATACGGGCCCTGGTTTATCGGATCTGAATTATCGATAGTCACCTTTCAAATTTGGTATAAATATATTTCATGTTTGTCGGACAGGGCATACTTACACAATCTTTTAAAAGCAAATGAAAGCAATGATCTAATCCACAAATTTCCAGAAACCATTTTTATCCACCTATACAGTTTGAATCAGAAAGGCAGTGACAGATATTATTTTCTTCGGGACCCTGACACAATTTACCAATTGCTAAAGGGCAGCCTTCACTAAATAGCTGTCCGGTTGCTCCCATACACACCTTCCACCCAGCCGCCATACCATCGCCAAATAATGTCAGAATTAGTTTTGTTTTAACCTCGACCTTTCTGTCTGTTTATCTTCGGTCTTTCTTGTGTTTTCCTACGGTTTATCTTCGATATATCTTGTATTTATTTAACTGCTTTGGATATATTTTGTAGTTTCTTAACTGTTTTCGCTCCATCTTGTATTTTCTTACTGTTCTACCTTCGATCTATCTTGTATGTTACAACATACCTTGCATTTTCTTAGCTATTTCTGTATATCCTGTATTTTTATTTTAGTACATTCTATCTTGTATTCCTTCGGCTGTTTCGATATTTACTTGTATCCCATTAGATGTGTCGATATATCGTGTATTTTTTTAGCTGTTACGATATATCTTGTATTTCCATTGCTGCATCGATATATATTACATTTTCTTAGCTGTTTCGATCTATCTTTTATTTAAGCTGTTTCGATCTATCTTTTATTTTAGCTATTTCGATATATCTTGTATTTGCTTGACTCTTCAATATATCTTGAAATTTCTTAGCTGTTTGCATTTTATATTTGTTTAATCTTAGATCTACACGCATTTTGTAGTGTTGTCGCGGCGATATTTGACCCATATCTATAAAATAACATTCCATTGGGAACCGAAAATGAGTTAAATATTAATGGCAATTGCTGTTTGAAATTTAAATCAGTCGTAAAATATGAAGCTCGGAAGGGTCTATCTGTAAGTCGAACCATGAACCGATCCTAGAGGTAGATACATAATCTGAAATACAAGCCGAAACTTTTCATAACCGTTGCTTTCTGAATATGTTTAATCATATTAATTCTGAAAGAAGAAAGCTTGTTCTCGATGACTGTTTTTAAACCCATTAACTCAAATTCTAGGCCCACTTCTGATTGAGAGGTTAGAGAAGTCAACACTACCTGTGTGTAACTTGATCCTTTAGATGTAGCGGTTTACCTGTCATTATTACAGGTGCTAACTACCTGACGTCAAGGTGTGAACAAACCACAACCAGGTGTGATGACCCCCAGGTCACGGAAATTTAAAACATTAACCTGATATAATTAGCCAACACTCTCACTGAAACACAACTTGGTAACTTAATATCCCCTATCAATCTTAGTGTAATTCGTATTTATGAAAAACAAACCAAATTCCCCTAAAACAAACCGAGCAATCAACAAAAGACAAACCCAAAAACACAAAATGACATTGGAGTTTTATTTCAAAAGCTACTAATATAAAGAAATGCGCTTGATGAAACAACAGATCGGTGAATTGTAAATCCGTCGTTTTCAACAAATTATTTCCCTGTCAAATATCTCGAATATTTCACGCAAAGTAGTCACGTGGAAGAAATTCACGAGACACAGCGCGAGACGATCTGGCAGTAAATAGAATAGATTCACAATACGTGAAATTTCTTTTCATCAATATGAAAATATTTGTTCTCTCTTATTAGAAATATTGGTTTTTGGAGACAAAAAATGAGTTGACATTAAGACAGTCTGGTAATAAGAGATTTCAACAAGTTTTCTAGACGGCTAAAATGAATATATATTTATAGTACACTACGTCCTATCATCAAATGATTTAAACCCCAGCGATCAAGGTTTACTTACTTTCATTTTAAAAAATAAAGAATACATGTATATTTTAAAAATAAAGCATACATGTACACATGTATGTACTATTTTAATGTTCAGGCCCTGAGTTCAAAAAGCATTCTCATACTTAAGTTAAGAATTTACTCAAAATTATTCGCGGTATTTTTACTAAAAATAAAGCCCCTTATAAAACTTTTGTTGTTTTAATGTATCGAATACATCAATAAGACACTATGTGCAAAGTTTTACGTGTCTGGATCAAAGATATCACTCAAGAACAGTGATTGAAAGTTGAGTAAATCCTTAACTCAAGTCTGAGAATGCTTTGTGAACCCGGGCCAGATTGTTGATATTGTGTAATGAAGGATACGGAAGGCTAGAAAAAGGATGATATGGATTGTACAAAAAAAAAACCCCAGAATTAGTATTACTTTATTTCACTAAGATACATAGAGATGGCCATGTGGATTCAATAGACATTAGATAAATAGGTGACAGTTCTCACTATAATAGTTTAAAACTAGATAATGTAAAGGCAGGTTGCTGAAAATGTCAGTCAAATTGATCCATTCTGAACCGAAAATTTAGCGATTGAAATTTCGGTCTAGCCTCGATCGTCAGAACTAAAGTCTTAACGATAAAAACATAGTCTCGGTTATCCATTACATGATTAAATCATGAATGAAAGTTGAGCAGCAAATCGTATGCTAAACCAATAATTATCGCAGGCTAGCGATGTCTAATTAATAATTAAGATAACATAACCGTTTTTATTAATAAATAATTTTTTTTTTTTTCAACAACAATTCTGACGAGTAATTTTGCGGTGTACATTGAATAATTTTGAACATGAAATTTCCATTTAGCTAATTTAGACAACTTATTTAATTTCCATTTTCAAGTTAATTTACCACTTCTAGTTACAAATTCGTTTTTTTTATATCGCCTCGATTATGTCAACAATTTCTTGACATTAAGCCCATTGTTGGTCGTTAAAATTTTAACCAAAAAAATGCAGAGCAGTGAAAATGGTTTAGAATAATCATTTGATTTGTGAATCCCCTAAAGCACACGTCATTCCATTTTTAAAAACACCATGTTTAGAATTCTTCATAAAACTGTTGATACGGTTCCAGCAAATTAACACAAACAGTGTTTTGAAACCGATCTGGGCATTTTAAGTGGTTTTAAATCGGGTTTCGGCTTTGATGGGTAATGGCCACCACTAAGAGACAAAAATTGCCTCAATCAGACTGCGCATGAATGTAAATGACATAGCCATCCGGTTTGTGATCGGTTAGTTTTCCTGGCGAGAGCGAGGTTGCGTGCTCCGGAAATGAGACGGCAGTCAAGTTGCTACGTAGTGCTACAATGGCGGAGCGACTTGTGTCAACAAGAACCACTTAACTCGATTAGATTACACCACCAAACGTTGGCTTCACAAATATTTATTTGTCATCCTTCTTCCTTACTAACTACAACAGCGTGGCGTTTAGGGCCGGCGGTCATTTTCACTTGTTACTTGTAATAATGGCGACGATAAAGAAGGTTATCGTCCCTGTGAAAATATTCTTCAAATTGCAGGAAATTACAACAAATTGTAATCCAGTCGATGAGTGGGTTTATTTTCATACGAATTTTAAACTCATCTAACTTAGAAGTGTTAAGAATGGAAGGGTAATTAACGTTGATGTCCTAAGGGGAGATAACTCGTGATTAAGTGGCCACTTTGTGTTCACAACTGTTTGAAAAATAAATTGTTCACGTCTGTGATCTGTTTACTTTGGTTCTACAAAAATAAATCTTTAATTTAAGGCTGCTTTGAGAAGCTTGTTTAAGGGCATCTTCACATTAAAAAAAAAGAAAATCAGAAAAATAGTTGTATTTGATTACGCTTTCAAACTTTCTGCCCATTCGAGGACCAAATCTTATCAAGGACAGATAAAACATATATTCAACTTTAAGCTTACACAGGTCTTGGGTAATTTCCGTAAGATATACCCTCCTATATTTCGAAAAAAATGTTTTTATCCACATTAAGGATTGGAAATTTAAAAAAAAAACACCAACATTAGCGCTTATTTCCTTGTATGATGAATCCACGGGAGTTTTGTGGCAATTTAAAATTTAAATACAGAAAAGTAGGACAGTAACCCTATTTCATTTTTTTATCTATTTCCGTCAAGTGTACCACAGCTATGAAGGTGATATTGAGGCCTACTACCCCCGCCCCTAATTCCCCCTCACCCCCTCCTCACGCCACACCATTCTAGCAAGAACAAAAAGACCAAATAAATGCATGTTTAAATAGATACATCTCTGTATATTCCAGATTCGAACCAGGGTCGTCCCAGCAGAACACAAAGCCATTTTTTACCAACAAATCCACGTTTAAGAATGTGCCCCACATTCCCAATAAGTCTTCTAGATTTAACACTAAATTTAATTTAAAAGAAAACCTCTTTAATACAAATAAAAAATAAATACAAAGCTCTGTACATATAATTCATTGATAATAAAATCCCTCCCATAATGCATGAACACACCAAATACAGAAAGTATATGAATAAAATCAGCATATAATTATCTTTGAAAGAAAAATATTGATAAATATTTATAGTGGGATAAAGCGATTAGCGGATTATTTCTACAAAACTCTTTCAACTCAACAAAACCCAATCAGTCCTTACAGTCGTCTACTTTTACAAATGGTTGCCCTTTTTATGTTATGACATTAGAGTTATCCCATGCTTATTATGGTATTAGAGTTATAATCTGACTTATTATAATCACTTCGCATATTCATAATCAAAAATGTTAAAGGGGACCTTTGAGGATGTGTATCTTTTTAGATGACCCCCATGGTGCATTAACTTGAGATTCTTCTATGGCCACAAAACGTAAAGGGGTTTAATGCTCAAGGCTCACAAAACCTTTCAGTTTTCAAATGAAATTAAAAATATCATTGGTCTAAATATACACCATAACCTTCATTATATGTTCCAAGTTAGGAATTTCGTAGAAAAAAAGATTTATGGATTGATAAAGATTCTATACTAACGAATCGTTCAGATGAAGTAAAGATGAAGTAGTCCTACACATAGTGTGTGACAAGGTGTGGTCATGAATTGAAAATGCAAAGTGAATGAAAAGTGATTGAAAACAAACATAGTATTAGAATATAAGAATTAAAAATTTCACCTTTTCTTAGATAAGAATTATTGACATAAAATTTACTCTAATGTCCGATCGAATTGGGCATGTTCATATAGCTATATTGGAGAATCACATGGCGGTAATCGTCGGTCCGTAGATGATCTTAACACCGGCTTCTGAAATTCAAGTTCATATTACATTTTTTTATTGTTTATTCTTATTTTATTGATTAAATGAATTGAGATAATTAACTATTAATCCGAGAAAAAAGGTTGGCAGATGGTAATACAGAGCAGAATATGCTTTAATGTCCCCTTTTCATTTGAGAAGTTCACATCAAAATCCCCCCCACCTCCACACACACACACACACACACACACACACACACTTCCGGCTATGGATTTTACTAAAAGCAAACATAATATCGGTATCTAAGGTGTCTAACGCTTATAATTTTTAGAAACTGCACTTTGATGAAGGGGCAGAGGTTCTTCTTCCAGATTCTTATGTACCACCTACTACACAAAACAGTTCGTCGCCGGCCCTTTAAATTAAGTTCGATATTCCAGACACAAGACACAGTGCATTGAAGACGGCAGACGATGTAATCTGTCATTCTATTCAGTCAAGTATAAAGTCATAAATCAATGATTGAGAAATATTTTGTATCATGTCGATTGGAATACAAATATTAGAATATTCAATCTAAATATTTCATGTATTTAATACGAGGCTTATGTTGATGTTGAAAACCTAGAAGGCGTCTCATAGCGCGCTCTATTCAAATTTCAAAATCTAAAACGTGTTTTAGAAACAGGCTAAGCGGATTTGGACAACAAAAGAAATTTGTTGCCACCAAAAGACCCTTTATTCTTCCTTCGTCGTGTGTGTCCAGAAAAGCATTATTCGCATTGAGCCCTAATCTCATACGGTTTCATGAAATCGAGTTCTACGAGTCGGTGTGATGAAACTTGACAGGTTTCTGTGCCACGGTTGATAAGACGTTTCTAAGAGAATGACAATCACGGACAATGTTTAGTCAATACCAGGTCTGACAAATACACGATTAACACTGCTCGGCTGATAATTAAAACAGGTTTTTTATTTAATTCTTTTCAGTGTTGTTAGCATTGTGATTTAAACTGAAGAAAAAGAAAATCGAAGTCTGATATCTGGACGGCGCGGATGTGACAAACAAATCCAGATAAATCCTCCTGCTACGTTTTGATTTTAAAGAAGTGATTTGATTGTATATTTGGACTAAAACATATTCCAACTAATTTATCTTTCAGTTCATATTTGTTGTTACCCGCTGTCCATTTACTATAAATACTTAAGCCTTTGTTAATATTTCAATATCCTCTGCCAACCCCCCTTTCCGCCGTTTTATCGCATAGTCTGCTGTGCAAACAAGTCTCGCAATGTTATCACAACCGCTAACCATTCAACCCACACATGCGGGGCGCTCCTTATATCACGTCAGTCGACAACAAGAGGGCGAATTGCTAGTTAGTGATACACTGGCATTAATGCTACGTGGGCGCCAAAAGGGTGTTTTACAGGGAATCAAGTATTTTCCTAGTAAGACTCCATAAATACCAAATATTTAATACTTTTATCGGAGATAACTATCCTATAAATACTTTCGTGGGGATGCATCTTTAAAGGAAAGATACATTATCCTATTTTTAAATCAAATAGTGTAATAGAAAACAAATTATAAGTAAAATAGTCTGATAAAAGCCAAATATGGCGATCTTTTTGTCAGATGGTTAACCGACGACTTTAATCTGCATCTGTTAAAATGAGCTTTTAATAGTGGGCCCGTTTTTCATATGAAATAACCATAACCTTAATGTTCGCCCCAATCTTTATAAGACTAAATTTACATTCGAATGCGAGCGTTAACCATCTCGTTGCGTTGTCTCCAATACCAAACGGACCACTGTAATCACAGCGATCTATGCGCATGTCTGCACACACCCTATCCAAATGGCGCTTCTGCAACCCCGCTATATTTTAGCTTTGATTATTAAATATAGATTATAAAACATCCTAGGAACTTTTTCTCTCACGGAATAATTTGAAATTGAACAGCCCGAATACGTTTTACAATTATTGACAAACAAAATCGTTTTCTCCATGCGTAATAGTTTGATACCAGATTTGTGCTTCAATACATATCATGGAAAGATTGTTCATTATTAAAACTAAAGGCGTACTCTAATCGACTCTACATAATATGAATCTAGATTAGCTAGTCATTCACATTTAATATTTCAATTACAGGTTCAAGTAATCTTAACGCGTACTTTCTGAGTTAATCGACTCTATCGGCAGTTCTATCTTGATTAAATAGACGATAAACGTTCGTAATTAGAAATAGTGAGTTAATCGTGTTGATGCCACCAGGATAGAGAATTAATCGCTTTGATATCATCAAGAAAATGATGTATGAGGTAACAGAGATGATAACGCGTGCAACAATAAAATGATTAAAGGCTATCGGTCGAATCTTTGGAATATAACTTTTCTGTACCACGTTTATATACAAGAAAAGACTTATGCCCGAAAGTTTGCATTAAATCAAATCTTTTTTTTATATTTTCTAGGACTGTTTATAATGATTTAGTTAAGTTTTTTATCACAAGCTATAATTTTAATGGACAACTGACCACGAGGTATTGAAACCTATCGTGAACATTAAATATACTGTAAACCAAATAAACTTTAAGCCTTATTTAAAGGTATAAAGGCATAAACAGTCTTCCATAAAATTAAATGATGATATTTAACAAGTGTGAACACAAACTCACAGTAAATAGAAACAAGTATGTTTGTTACCACATGTTGGTATCAGCGGTTTTATTGACCATTTTGTAAAAAGAATAGTATCGAGTTAATGAAGTGTAAGCTTGTCGTTTTATTATCTGTTTTAAATGTTTCAATCCGGTTCCATAAATCCACGCAGGACAAAACAGCAACATGCTGCTAAATGGCGTGCTATATTACCTTCATTGTCACCAAATACATGGACATAAAATGATTACGTACTGATTTATTGCTGTCGTAAATGATGGCCATCAGAGCCACTATCAATAGTTTCGTATTTTGAATATGGACGATTGTAAAACTGCGACAAACGAAGAGATGACTGTTGACAATTTATAGTATTAAACCGTTCACGCTCCACGACTTAAACAAACTGATGCTAAGTTTAGTAAATTGTTCTTTTCGACGTTGATGGATGAAACTAGCGAACGATTACTGGGAAATCTAATTAAAGGTCGCCTCCTGTGTAGTTCGGGGTCAGTGGCTGAGAACTCGCGCCTTGTCCCACTATACCGGTGATTCGCCTTCCCGCTGATCGCTTTGCGAACACGAATGCGATATCATTCCAATTGACTGGTTTTTATTTTTACAATTTTCCTCGTGTACCTGGTTAAATTCTTAAGTAAATCTTTATTTTTTATTAACGAGCTAACACCTGTGTAGGGTTAGAAATTACTCGACCGTTCTTCTGTCTGTGGGGATGAGTCTGAGAAGATTATTCCACAGTTGGGCGATCTGCTTGTTAAATCACGCTGTGACACCTATTGGTGTCGGATAAATACCTCTATAACTTTGTTTTCTTACTTCTAACTTATCATTCTTTGATCTTTCGCCGATTACCTTACCTGTTCAGATGACTCGTAGGGGCTCTATTCACCGCGCGCTAAGCACTGGTAGTTTTTAATGGACTGAATATTAATATATAAAAGTGTTTGCTATACGAATACAGGGATATAGATACGAAGGATAATAATATATGCGTAAAGAAAGTAATTGGTTTGTTTATAAAACACCGGGAGACTCTTTTATCCGCCATCTCTTCTAATTATAGTTGAATAGAGTTATCTCCCCGGGTGCTCATCTTCTATATCATTGAAATCACCATTGATACCCTTGAATCATCGCATTAATCTACGTCTAAATACCCAGCTTATTGGATTAGCTTCTCACGCAGTCGACGAAGAGTAAACTGTGTATTAAACTCTCAAAGAAACTAAATAAAATACGGTATTCAATAGATTGACAAATATTTGATAAATATGAATCTCTTTATCCAATTTCTTCATGGTCGATAAACAAGATATGCTTAAAAAGCAAATGAAATTAAAGTCATAGCTATTCTATTGATGGGCTTGGTAAATATTTGATAAATAAGAATAAATTACTTGGTTTATAAATCTTATTATAATTCTTTATACGTGATTCATACGGTTTTATTTTGAAAGATTGGAATTGTTTATATTAACTGGTGTTTTTGATCTATTAACATTTAATCAAATCTTTTATTTAGGAGATTGACAAATATATCACACGGAATACTTTAATTGAATTCTAAGATAATCAAATATTTTAACTCAATACCCCACGTCAGGTTTCTAAAAAAGTTTTATCCGTTCTATAAACTGATTTTGTTTTGCTATAGTAGTCATGCTCAAACCCATATGTACATGAATACCATTCCGAATTACAGAAGTTTCCAGTGAGCTAATAATCGCGTCATTTTACAAGGGTAGCAAATTAGGCCTGAGGCCTTTTCCAATTTGGCCCTTGGCACAGACCGTGCGAATGATTTCGATCATTACTGCAGGAAGAAACCGAAGAACTCGGGGGAAACCTGCCTGATCGGACGGGAGACCGAATATCCCTCTCACTTACAACGATAAAGTTCTTGCCCTGAGCTGCGATTAAACCCTCGTTGCATTGGTGAGAAGCCGCCTCTCTATCGCCACGGCTATCCGACCAGCTGAGCTTAACGATGGGATAAGATAGTATATTCCGCAGGCCATTTTGATTGACCAAACCTGACACTATACTGAGTCTTAACTCTTCATGACCTCATCCATACACTGTGGAAAGTGATTGTCGCGTTTAGTCGGACATTCACTATAGGTACATTTTAACAGGCGCGTGTCCAAAGACTTTTTTGTTCTCTGCTACATTCATGGAAATAACACCATTTTGACTTACTCCGCAACTGTAATCCTATGACACGTATGCACCTTAATGAGCAGAAACACGTCTCAAAGCTTCTTAGGGTGAGAGAGAGAGAAAGAGCGAGAGAGAGAGAGAGGAGAGGGAGATGGGGGGGGGCGTCCAAAAATTTCCTGAAAACGTGTTAGCAAATTGGTGGTTGTGGTATCCATTGCTCTGTTAAGAAACCGGGCGGGGTTGGGGGGAGGGGGGGTAGAGGGCTGCACCCCCACACACCGGCTTTCGTGCCTATGGAAATGACCATCTTGCATTGCTTTTGTTGTTCGCGAAAACCGATGACATAAAGGATTGGACATAAAGGACAAATATTTTGTGTATACTCACTAACTACGTTTATTGATTCGCTTCGGTATCGTTAAAAAAATTCTTTAGCAACCCTTAATGCTCAGTACATTTTACTCTTTGTGACCCCCTATCCTTACACAGTAGGGAGATGAATAATGATAACTTCCTATCCACAGGAAGCGACTATTTAATTGAGAATGCTATGACGTGGGCCTACGCATTTTATATTTAACCAAGTTTTAGCTGAACTGTTTGAAATAGCGAAATGGGATTTAAAGACACTTGCCTGCGTACAAACTGTGTGACTTGATGATCTATTTGGATTAATACATACTTAAACTAATTAATCTACCACAATTGTGCTTCAAATCCCTCTCAATATTTTGTATTCGTCGGGTGATACCGCAAGCTTTAAATATGTCAGTCAGCCTTATTCACTGGGAGAGGGCTCATTTTTCAGAATGTATTTCGCATTACTTACAGTACTATCCATTTATCATACACATTGAGGCGCAAGTAAGTTCTTAAAGGGACAATCCTGAGTTAAATAGGGGCTCAAAAATAAAAGTCTGACGTGAACGCCAAAACTGCTTATCCGGACACGTAATTCTTTTAAGATTTTGGGTCACTTGTTGCGTTGGGTGACCTTATAACCGATTACGGTTACTGGAGGGGGTTATGCAGTTGTACGTGATAGAGAAAGGCAAATTTCAACTACACATTATTTTTATGAAAAAATGTTTGGTTTAATCCAGATACCACAAAATGCACCTTGGGGCACCGGTCTTAAATTCCAGATGAAGACTGACGGATTGAAGTCGTTTGAAAACGTATCATAAATACTGAAGTAGTTGCTCGGCACTTGACTCCAATATTTTAAGGGATTTTAACACAAAATGAAGCAGTTTTATTCCCAAAACAAATATCGGGATTAGCCCTTTAATAATTTGCTGGCAATTTCCTTTACCGGCGCTCAATTGCAGAGACGCTTGTACGCTGACATCACTCAATATTCCCAAAACCAACAAGATCAAAAAATAACAACCGCTCCTCCATTCAAGCTAGCACACAATAAGCTGACAGACAACAGTTGGGTTGCCAGCTAGTGATACCAGTGTTTTCCAGTGCTTGCTTCATGGATGTTTTCCGGGTAATCCAGTACATTGTATTTTTTTAGTAGGATTAGAGGCCTATACTTCTCACATATACCGAATTTGTTATACTTTTATTGGAAATAACTACCTGCAGGCCGCAAGTAGTCTTTTCTTCGGGTTATTGCGGCCCCTGGAAACTCGCCTATAGTGACTTTGGATGGAAGCCCCCCCCCCCTCAATCAAGAATTGCTTCCGCCGGCCCTGACCTGATAAATACTTTTGGGTCCTACTGTTCTGTGCCGGTTGGGCTAAAAAAACGGGTTTATCTTATATCGACTTAAAGGATTAATAAAAATACCCCTAGAAATATTTTCGTATCGAACGCTTATGGCACTTTTATGTCAAAATAAAATATTTGTAGACCTATACATGCGAACATAAAATATTGCGCTATCTCTATTATCAACGCGGGTCGAATGAAATCTACTAAAATTCACTGTTTAAAAATTTATTTGAATTTAAAACTGATTAATCACCGAGTATTGTCCTCGTTGAAAATCCCGAATAAAAAGTTTGAATATTCATTCAGCAAGCATATCAGCATGTTCATCTGGAGAATAAAAGTTGTTATTGTGACGGTGCAGTGAGCGGGAAGACATGTAACTATTTAAGGGTTCCCATCTGTTCGGTTCAACTCATCACGTTTAACCGAGTGGAAGAAACGGGCGACAACTCTTATAAACATCCGTGTCGTTAATTAGATTATAATAACACTAATTGTCAAATTTAACATCTAATACTAGACGGGGAATTCTTTGATCTGTCGCTTAAACTAAATACAATGACAAATGTCGACATCTCAATCTTTGAAACATTTTAAGCTAGAATAAACATTTACAAAATATTTGAGGTAAAGGGATCGGCGGATGATTGCATGGATTAACCCAACTAAGTTGATATGTCAGTAGGTTATATTTCCAAAAATTTCAGGTCTGACAACTACAATTTTGTTCTGCGTTATGACTGTGATCATCAGACAAATATGTTAAACAGAATTTATACAAATCCTAATGCCTATAGCTTGCGTATGGTTTTAGATGACATGCGTGGTTTGAGAATTAACACGGAATATGTACCTTTTCTTTAAAGCCTCTGGTCGCCATTTGAACGATTTTGAAACTCTCGTGCACACTATTATGAAAGTTGAATCCCTAAAAGGATTATCAGTTCAAAAAGAGTTCAGATATTTATGAACATTCGGCACCCACTGCAGATATTTAGTAGGATTTCCGATTTAGTGAAAACCAGCTAGCGTCACCTATAATTTTCGCTTAAATCTTTTCAAAGGCATCTTTTAAATCTAATTGAAACTTAGCCAGTTTTTTATTAATGTTAATATTCAATATCCCATTAAATTACATTTGTACATATTGTCCAAAAAGAGCAAATGGCAACCTTTTCAGCGACTGAAAATTGAACTAAGTAACATTTTCGATTTTTCTATTAATGTAACAGAAATGTCACGACAAACAAAACTACAGTTGTATAACAAAGTTATATTTCTACAAAGACATGTTTATTTTCTGCCACTTGTCTTGAATGTCAAGCTTGTGTATTTCCGCTTCTCTGCACTTATTCAATACGGTTTGTATCAATTGTACAGAACGTGTTGTATAGCCTCAGTCTTTATCTTACGTTTCCACGTGAGAGGAGTAACAGAAATAGATTATCGCCCCGTCATACAAGTTGATACTTCAAACTAATCAAATTAAAAAGATCGAATAATTCTACGTTTATTCCTTGTTAGGCTATAAATCCGCCACATTGAAAGACAAACAGACGGAAGTCACGACCGCTTAACGAGGTGTGGGGAGAATTTACGAGATATGCAGTAGGTGCACTTGAATGTGATATCTATGAGCAAAGAAGGGAATTTTTGTCGCTTAAATGACCCCAACCAATGCAAACAGTTCGCGCATATTGCCCTGATGTTCTTACCTTTGTTGTTAAATTCAAATTTGTTGTTAATTTGTTGCTTTTAATTTGAATATTTGTCTCGTAAACTATCTTTTGTTTGGCACGAGACGTGCATGTTAATTAGAAGAGAAGAATTGGCTATTAAGTGCGACAACGTCACGTGTTTTAGAAGCCAGGGATGTCAGAGTATGGCGACGTGTGTCATGGCGGTGATAAACAGCAGAAACAACTAATTATTATTTTCCAATATTTATAGGGTTCTTTTGGTTGTAGTCGTTAAATTTTGTGTATGGCTGATTTTGTTTATAGTCGAGATTTTATTAAGAGATAAAAGTCGAACCCTGTGTTTCAGTACGGGACAGGAAATAAGGTGTATTGACACCTATTCTCAAAGTTTTATGTTTGACACTTCGAGATGACCAAAGGTCGGGAATCAAGTAACTCGAAATCAATAGATAACATTATATACTGAGACGTAATAAAAAAAAACCACCACGTTTATAAATGAAGGATTGTAAATCTCGTGTGAAAGTTATACTTTAATCTTACAATTCAGAATGTGACAATTACATCGATTCGTGACGAAAATACGCCATGTGTTCACAATTACATATACACAACATAACGCTATTCTCTTGAATAATAAAAAAAACAAATTTGTGCAGACGTGGGGTTAAATTATGACTTTTGAAAAGATAGGGGCAGCTAATAGTGCGTTGCTTGAAGAAGACATAGGTACCAGACCCATAGCCAGAAGGTTTGGATGTCACCACACTATTATTCTGAAAGAGATTACCGATCATTTAAATCAGACATCATGGGCCAATATAGAAGCCGGCTAACGTATGGACGACAACGCTTGATACTAGTACCCACAATCTCTGTGTAGGCCCATAGGCTACCAAGTTCTCGTACTGAAGCTTCTTGGAGGGATCTACATGGTTTCATGGGCTCTGAAACTGTTCATCGCCGACTACCCTCTGCGTGGACGCGCGTTACGGACTCGTAATGTTTTCCACTGTAAAGAAAAGTCTTGTATCGGTAAATGTCTAGCCTACCACAATGCCTAAAAACATATTTCGCTGCACTTTCTTTTCGTTGCACACAAATCTTGGATATGTTTTCATTAGGTCTTATACTGCCCCCCATTGGGCAAACCTCGACAGATACTACGCATCTTAATCTCAGCTGTATGACCATTTTCGCCATATTTGATCTAATTTAATGGTTCCAAATACAAAAAATGGATACACCCATGGAGATTTCTGTGAAGAGTGTATTATATCAACAGACGTCACGTATGGCATTAGGTTTGTGGAATTACCAGGGAATTTTTCAAACCAGCAGCCTTGAGACAATATCCCTGCTTAGGTATACACACTCTACAAAAGACGCAATTTGTACAAGCGACACGTTTTCATGTTTAAAGTTCATCGGAAGCCGAATCGCAAATGCATGGGCGTAGGTTCATATCACTTACTCTCATACATCCGAGTCTAGATGTAGGGTTCCGGAATCTGTCGAGAATTGCCGAGTGATACTGTCCTAATACCTACAGGAATATTTCTAGCGTTGTTTATTTAAAAAAAATAAAAGTGTTTTGTTCTGGGTAAGGATTATACATCCAATATAACTTATTGTTGAACTGACTTACATGACGTACAACAACCATTATCTTCATCCCCCATTTTACAAATTAAACAGACATCGGTTCAAATTCTGCTGGGTGTCATTTACTCCCAAACAAAGTGCTATCGGGGAGTAATCATTGGGATGATTTGCTTCTCTGTCATCACATTAACTCGGATTAATAATCTCTCCCTAGTGACCGAACTGCCATGATGGAAATCAAATTCAAACCGTTATTGTTGAATTTAAGTTCGGCTGCTAATGTCCATATAATAATTTAGTTCTCCTGTTGCCGTGTTCTTTTTGTACTCGGGCCCTCTATCATTTACCTTCCCAAATATTTTATTTTCAATTTTGTATTGTATATGGAGTGATGATCTTGTGACGTGAATCTTGCTAGAACAAAACAAACGTTTTGTTTTTTGTTATTATCACCATATTATTGATTCTTAAACCATTCGATAATGTATGGCGGTTTTCGATGGACAGTTAAATATCTTTTCTACGACCAGGCAAAGACTCGATATCAGCTTCTTTTCAAGGGAAATTCATCCCTTTGCGGTGGGCAAATCATACCAAATGTTTCTAAAATTTTATTTCAAACAAAAATTATAATATTGCTAATGCGCTGTGATAGATGTGGAGATGTTCTTTGACATGAAATGGTCCTATTGTGAATCTACAATATGTCCGACATCAAAAACACAACACAAGACCGATCACTCCCTTGATGGTAATCCGCCTGCCACCATCTTATGACAGAGCACTACCAGTGGGATTCTTACGCGAATATGAAATCACTTTAAGCTAAATTTATACGACAACAGTTTGTGGAATGAAGAAAACATGTTTTCACTCTCGTTTCAGAAAGTTAGCAAATAACATTTGCTTACAAGGCCACAAATTTCTCAGACACGTCGATGACAGCCCTGTTTGCCTCTGTGGTCACAAATTTGAAGATACCGAACACTATTTACTCATATGCCCCTTACATTTAGATGCAAGAAAACAGACAATCGACAACCTCCAACACAACCATAAAACAACCAGTTGTCTTCTGTACGGGTCAACAAAATTTAGTCCTGAGATAAACATACTTATTTTCAAAGAGGTACAACAATTTATTTTCCTTTCAAAAAGATTTAAATCCTCATAAACATCTATTAAGTTATTCGAAGCCCTGAACTCTGTATAATTATCTAAGTCTCTATTTTATTCATGATGTATCAAAATATATGCTCTATATTTATGTAAATATGTATGTATGTATGTAAATATTTATAATGTGTACATGTATCTATATTAGAGAAAGGGGTTACACATAGGCATGGCCTGTTCCCCAATCCGAATTCAGATTTAATGAATAAAAATATTGTTTAAAAAAAAAAAAAAAAAATTTGTTATCATTCTTAAATGGGGGATAACTCCGGAAGTGAAAGTCCCAGAACATTGGAAATTTGAAAAACATCCGATAAAAGCTACAGCCTTGTGTGTACAAGTTTCCGTAAAAGGGGGAATGGGTGGCACTGGAATTGACATCTTATGGCGCGAATTTGAAAATATCAAATGAAAACTACAGCCTATACCATCTTCACACCTTTTCGGGAAAGGGGATAACTACTGAGCGGAAAGTCGCGAAACGTTCATCCTGTTTAGACGCATATGGTTCACACCAAATGAGAAAAGTGTTAACCTCGGTTTCACTTTGTCCCACCTGAACCACTGTAGACACACACCTTTCAACCCTACACGCGCCAGCTCTGGCAAGATGGAATAAAGTATAAAAAAACAATTCCTGTGATTATTCTCGGCCGATGTATTCAAGCAAAATAGTGTAATCAGCAAATGGACTGCTCCTCATAACTATAGGAACACCACACCACCTTCTCCGTTAGTAAACTGATATCCCAAATCATAAAGAGCGACTGGTGTGTCATATAATAACAATAACATGTTTTTCGGTTTTAAACATTTTATTATGAATGATGCCTTACATATAATAAATTGTTGAAACGTTCATAAGTCATAGTAAGATAATCTCTCGTCTTTCAAATATATAAGTGGCCCTGTAATAGGACAAACAAAAACTACGGTAAGCTAGACAAGTATTTAATTAACAACCCCAGGCTTGCAATAAGACACTTAAAATAACACCGTGCCATTTGTGACGACTGTCGTTAATTTATTTGTTGCTGTTGCCAGTTAAATGATTTTGATTAAGTTAATAAAACCGTGAAGTCGTTCATTTCGTTCCGTTATATTTTGGTTAACGCCATTTCTGAAATTACCAGAAACCAAGATGGGCGTCGTGTGCACTGCCACGCGCTCCCAGGCTGTCTGGGTCGGTTCTGCACGTGGATATCGCGTCATGTAATTTGGTAATTTGTTAAAAACATGTCGTGTTAGTTGATGTAGTGATTATTCTCGCTTTTAGGCAATTTAGATCATCGATTTATGGTACAGTACTACCAGGCCATGCATTTAAGGCGGTCCTGGAACGGCATGTTACTGATCCAAGTTCGGTAAGCGAACGTCGGCTATTGTTTAATTTACACGAACGCTTAATTAATGCATACAAAAAGTTAGCGACTTAGCGATGTTTCCAAAGCCTAAAACAATAGTAAGCTTAATTTATACCATGTTGCTTTGTTGCTTGCACGTGCATTGAAACCACAGATTGTTCAACAGTACCAGTCAAAATACTGTTATTGGTAAGGTGATGAATTTGAAAAATATTCATAATTCTGTTTTATATACAAAACAAACAACAATCTACACCAATTCTGATAAATAGTATGTGAGATCTCAATCTGATTAAAATACAGATCTATATTTCGTTTCGTCTTTCATACTTTCGATGGCCTGCTGTAGTAAAAAAAATACAGATCTATTTTTTTCGTTTCGTTTTTCTTTTATACTTTCGATGGCCTGCTGTTGTAAAGACAAGTAAATCAAACTTTCGAACTATAAAAAACGAAAAAGAATCTGTGTAATAATCAGATTGGTGAGATCTTTGAGTTGTCTTTTTTCGGTTCTCTAATGTTTTTTTAGTTATTCCAATATCGTAAATAACTAGAAATAATGCACTCGTCATAAATAAAAACGGTATCTTTACTTCCAAAAACTGGTGATATTGTATTTTTCTAGTGTTTAAACAAACATGCAAACATGTTGGCTTGCTAGCCCGGAGGTCGGGTGTTCGATCCCTGCATTGGCCAAGAAAGTTCATCTCGATTTTCCGGCGTGGTTTCCCTTGTCAGTGATGCAGACGGAGTGCCTGACAAGGGCAGCTGCCTAATCGTTCGGATGGGGCGAAAAACCGAGGTCCTGTGTACACATTGACGTGCACGTAAAAGATCCCCTAGCAGTTGGAATTCATTTGCCGCCCGGGCAAAAACTTCCCTCATAGCACGTCTTCAATTAACCCAGGTTAGGTGCAGAAGCGTAAGACGTTAAACCCATTTGATTCATTCATACGTTCGTCCCATCCACACGACTAGACAGCAGTCCTTGTCAGACTCTCCGTCCTGCATCTCCGACTAGGAAGAACCACGCGGCGGGAAAATCTGGATGAAATTTCTCGGCCACTACAGGGATTGAACACCCGACCCCCAGGATAGCGAGCTAGCGACTTACCCACTTAGCAACCGTGATTTAAATTAACTAATACGTCGTGTTTGCAACGTCGAAGACTGTGGGTGATATTGAGTTCAAGACTTGTCTCCCTCCTTTAAATGTTCGGTTCAAATACATACCACTTGTATCCCTACAAACCCAAGATTCGGAAGTGATGGTTTTGTATTTTGGGTAAAATATGGACCGGATCTCCATAACAGGAAATTCTTTTGGCTAATGTCTTCAAATGAAACCTCCCCGTTTTCTTAATAGCCTAGTGTCAGGGGTGTAAGGGAAACGCTAAAGATTTCAAAATACCATTAGTCACTCTCTGTCTATCGTAATGGACACTATTCTACTTCCCCAGAAAACACGTAATCTAACATTCTGTATGCTAGAAATAACACGTTTAAAGTTTGCATGGCCTTCAAATTAATCCGACATTAATTCACGCTTGATCAATTCCTCATTGTAATTTACTTGTTTAATTATTGATTGATTTTATTTCTACTTGAATTAAAACAGGAACTTGATTGAAAGAAGTAGTCGCGTGTGTAGATATTCTTTATTTCACGAGTCACGTGGAGATTATCACACCTTGCGATTCTAATCTAAATTTAGATAGCTCACTACCAGTTGGGGAATATTGAGTAAGCTTTAAAGGGAACTAAAACAAACAGTTGGTAAAACCGAAATAATATGAAAAATGACAATTTTAATTTCTAAACCATTATCATTACCCTAATAGATCGAGCATGTTGTTTTGCATTGAGAGTATGTTGCTATACAACCAACCGAAGTGTTATGAAGCCTTATAAACGCCAGTACTACCCCAATTACATTAAAACACATATCCCATTTCGTTACGTTTTTATAGTTCAAAATTTGATTTTACTGGTCTTTACTACACGAGAATCTGGAAAAAGATGTTATCATTGACTTGTTCTGAATGATGTGAGGATTAGCCAATGAAGCGGTCTTTTACGGCGAGTTGATGTACGATTAATCAATATATGACGTCATGGGGTCAAAGACCGCCTGTTTGACGCCTGATTCGAACTCTCACGATAACTGGTCAGATCTGCATGTAGTGTAGGCCATTGAAGGACACGAATAGAAATACTGATCTGTATTTTAACCAGATCGGTACCCCTTCTCTGTGATAAGTTGTGCCCTTTTCTATTTTTGTTTACATTGTCAAAACTCATGGAAATTAAAACATAGGAAACACAAAATGTATATTATGAATATACCATGGTATATATAATGCCTACAATGGAGCCGAACCATGCCAAGTTTAACCACTGGATCATTCTGCATACAGAGATCATGTACTTCATTATTCGAGAATAGATCTCTGCCCTAAATGGCCGTCATATCCAAAACTTAGTATACTGTTTTGTAATGTGCTTCTACTTTGTAATGTTCGTTCACATCTGTCATATACAAACAAAGTCTAAATAAACTTTTTCAATTTTATTAAATGGAAGCGTAATAAATACTGAACACAATTCTCGAAGAATACTTCGTGTTTTCGATTAAATCGTCGATTAAGGACTTAAAATGTCTGGTATGCCACTGGATATGCGTTTGTGTAGCAGAACCAAAAAATCATGGGGTCGTCGTTCATCTGGTGAAATGTACATTTTAATCAGCACAGTCCATGACTAGCTTATCACTCAAATACAAGATAAACAAGAGATGGTATATGCTGGGTTATCTATAAACCAGAGATATCATATTCTTGATAGATGAGATTTTTGGGTGAATTCGCATATGTCTTTTTTGCCATATCTTCAGGATTCGTAGCCTTGAGATTTGCCAGAATTTGTTTAAAAACTAAAGTATATATTTGGACAAGTCGGGAATAAACGTAACGTTAATGTGGTTAAGCATGGCAGTTTTCTGTGTAAGTAAGATTGATGACAGCATTTTAGTAATTTAAAAACATACATTATGCGTCTGTTTTCTATCAAAGGTGTCATCCGGAAGGACTTTGGTGAAACTGAAACTCCTCTTGTGGAAAACTTTCATGTTTTATAGCTTCATTACTTGATAATCAAATCGCCCAACCAGCGTGGGCGGTTGGGTAACCGAATGGTTAACGCGTTGAATCAGAAGGTATGTTATTGAGTCAAGTGACGTGGTTTCGCCTGGTGTTCGCCAGGTTCTCCGGTTTCCTTCCACTGCTAAAGATCCGCAAGCCAATTGATGAAATAAAATTGAAGTGGATGATAGTCCTGAAATGACCTACTTTGCGTCGAGTTAAACGTTAAATCCATCTACGTCCCTGTAACAAAAGGACGAAAGAAAACGGACAATGGAGGAAAATCTTTACTTACAGGAGATGCAAGATATAAACAGAATACAGGGTAGCTTGATAACTTACGGATGCAATGAAATAAGTGGCCAAGAGTGAGTTGAACGTTGGCTCGCTAAACTGGCCGAAAACCAGTGGTGCAGGAAGGGGGCTATGCAAGGGGCAGCGATAGTCGTTCGGACGGCACGTACAAGTAACAGAACCCTTGACAGTTGGAAATCGAAACAAGAATAGGTCGTTATCAGAACAAATTCCCGCAGTAGCACACTGCATGGGGTTTGCCCGTATTCATTAGCCAAATTGGGGCAAAAAAGTAGGACGTACTCCATTTCATTTCATAGGTAATTCCATCTTATTTTCGATACACAATCTAATAAATCTATATATTTGATCGTTTTAAATTTAGCGGGGGGGGGGGGGATTTTGGATGTAGACGCACTCATATTGGTTCGTGGATGGTGGTATTTTTCTTTGAATCTCTATAAATTACCCAGAATCCTTTAAATTGCCTGTAATGCTGGTCTGGTCAGTGATGGAGTGATAAATCACGCTTATAAAATATTGATAGTAGACTATCCACTAATTATTTTTGTTTTGAAGTCAAACATTTTTACAAGATTAGGGGGACGTCTGATTCGTAATGGTGGGCAGACGCCGGTAATAAGACATGATCAAAATGGTCGGCTATTAGACTATCACCGTCTTAATATAATAAAGTATCCGCTCGTCCGCGAGCTGATTCGATTATCATGTTATGGCGAGAAAGTTAACAGCCACTGACAAGAAGCAGAGCTACCTTAATCATCCCTTGATTGACAGTACGGTAATTATCTCCCTTGCCTCAGACAGCCATGTGGATATTTCCCGCCTTCTGAAGCAAATAAAGCGCGGGAAAAACTGGCTGTTAGTACAAGCAGACGTGAGTTATTAGTTTGAATCACAGCGGTATTGATTTTATACTTCTCTCTCTATTACTTGGTTTTATCATTAAGGCTGGTTCCTACAGCATAAAAAAGAAATGAAACGAATGATTCTGACGCCTCACTTTCTACTCCAACCGGGAGAATGAGCTAGGCTACGCCATGCGTTGTCGTATGAGGGAAATTGTACTCTTAAGTGCCTACCAACGTTAACACCGGACCTCGGGTTTTCGTCTGGTCCGAACAACAAGACATCTGACAAGGTAAAGCCACACTGGACCTTTCTCGACCAACACCTTGATTTAACTCCGGACCTCCTGGTAAATGATCCAATGCTTTAGCCTGCGAGCGACCAGCATAAACATATACATTGGGTTTAAATCTTGTCTGCACAGTTATTCGATCAATGTGAAACCAGCTCACTAGTTTCATAATCTGTGTTTGCCTGTGTACTTGGGAGAGAATTTTGCCAAGGTATGGGGTACCTGCTGCAGAAGAACTTTGTGGTAGTCGTAAGACATAGAACAGCATGGAGCTATGTCGGCCACGCATTCAAAAAAATAACCATTAATAACTACCGTATATACCATTCAAGGCAAGGCAACTGTGGGGCAACATCTGGATGCTGAGTGTGTGATAATTAATTGTACTCTGGGTTATTGTTAAATGACATGAAATGAAATGAAATGGGGTTTAACATTCTAATGCTTTGCTTCGAACTGGGCTAAAGAAGACGGGCATACACCATACACTACAGCCTACCCTCATATCGAATTCCAACTGGCAATGGATATATTACGTACACGCCAATATGTACACGGTACCTCGGTTTATCGCTCCATCCGAACGACTAGACAACTGTCCTTGTCAGACAGTCCGTCCTGCATCACTGACAAGGGGGAACCACGCCGGAAAATCTGGATGAACTTTCTCGGAAAAATCAGGGATTGAACACCCTACCTACAGGCTAGAGAGCCAGCGTCTTACCTACTTGGCTGAAGCGGCAATAATTGAAGTTGAAACATAATTTTTTTATGGTTGTTTCCTTACTGGTTTTGAAATGAAATGAAATGAACAGGAATATTGAAGAAGGCTCTTCGGGTTGAAAATCGGATCCTAGTTCCATGGACGACCATAACTGTTAGAGCCAACCTTTATGAATAGCAGAATTGATTTTATTCAATTCATTTGTTGTTGTATTAACGCTACAAAGCAATGGTGAGAAGTTGTTAACAAAATGGCTGCTCAGGTAATTAAAGTTCTCGTAAATCACGAGTTAATTAGAGAAACTACGAGAAAAACGACAAGACACCAGGCGTGTATTTGTAGTTCCAATCAAAATATTTATTGTTCCAACTTAGTTTACGTTTGAAATACGACATATTTTATGTTTTATACTTTCCTGTACATTGTTGTGTCTGAACGTGATAGCCATCTAAATGGTGAAATTGGTATGTCTGTCAATATTTATCCCCCCCTTTCTCTTATTTTGTTGTATTAATATAAACTAATAAAAACAAAATGAACAAAGTACGTTCTATTTTGCCATGTAAAAACAACAAATAAAATACCATCTGAGACCCATTCCTTAAATCCTGAAATTATAAAAATTCGATTGGTAGAGAGAAAGAGAAATGGGGTTTAACGCCCACTCGACACAAACTAGGTCTTTTCGGGTTTAGTCTATGGTTTAATTTTATTTCAATAATTCGCTTGCGCGTATGGGTCTTTAGCTGTGGGTTTTCTCTGGGTCCCTCGCCCCCCCCCCACTGCTAACGACTCCTACGCACAAGCGAATTATTGAAATAAAATGGACGTTAAACCCATTCTCTCTCTCTCTCTCTCTCTCTCTCTCTCTCTCGGACATTTTGTTTGAGATTTGTGTTACGCGTTTAGAAAGGGCATGCTCTCCTAATTGACAATGTTTATGCATTAGTGAGATCATGGTGACACACTGCCATGTGCTCTTTCTGTTATTTGTGATGGTGCTATGTTGACTAGTTTATCACGGGTGTGTGATTTTTCTGTGAGTCTCTAATATCGAATGTGCGATGCCTTCTCATTTAATAGGTGTATAGGTGTACGTGGAGTAATTCCACACATAACACTATTTAGTGTGTTTTCAGGCATATTCATCAACTGTAGCCTATATATCAACTTATACAAATCAGTTGTCAGCAATAAAAACATAACGAAAACATACTCATGAATTTACATTTAATATTGACAAATTTATCGAAAAATACTTTATATTCAATATGTACAAAATTATGATCATCATGGCATGAACAATAAATACATAATATGATAACCAATCACTTTAGCAATGCGTTCAAATTTAACGTTTTAATACATTAAATTGAACAGCTGAAGAATTAATTTTTTTTCACATTGGGACTTAAACATGCATTATTCAAGAGCTAAATCTGCCTAGTGCAGGTCTTTATTTGGGCATGAAATGTTTTCTAAAGTATTAATTAGACATTAATTAACTGATCCAGGCCTAAATAAACTTTGGATGGCATCAGATTGCTCCGATATTAAACAGATTAAAATGTTTCAGTGATAAATCAAATAGCTTTGATCAACCAGGACCGTGGTTGAAATTATTGCACAGGTCGGCCAAATCTTCAAATGCCAATATCTTAGCTTGCAATAGAGTAATTGAAATGAAATTTATAAATTATTCATTTTACATCATCTACTTTCGAACTAGTATAGCAAGAATGGCTAGTTCTTATCTATGTCTTGAATAATGTAACTTTAATAAAAAATCAAACACACTCTAACCTAACAAAAGAACAGAGAGTTGTTACAGGATGTAAATTAATAGTTAGCATACCCTTCAATATCAACCACATCTATCGTGTTAAAAACCAAGTATAATAAAACTAAATCTTTCGACATGGCAATCGCCATTACAGTTAATGCTATTCATAATCTCATTGAACATACATTATGCGAGAGCTTAATCTGCCTATTCTTTCTTTAGGCCTGAAATGTTATCTAAATTATTAATTAATAATTAAATTAAAAATAGGATAATCGAGACTTAGTCTCGGATACAGGTCCCCATCGTATATATACAGTTATAGTTTCCGCGGGTCCGTCTTCGAATTATAAGGGTTTTTTTTTCACGTGCTCCCGTCACTATGAACACTGGCCCTAAGGTTTTCGTCCCACCCGAACGACTACGTGCCTTTATTGCCAGGCACATGGGAACAGGGTACAAGATCTCAAGAACCTCCTCGTTCAACACCCGAATTGACCGCTGGACATCCTGGTTAATTATCCAACGAAATACGTAATGTGCCACCACGGAATATGTAAGTACAAATATAAGTCTTATTTAACTAACTGGCAGATTTCTATAGTCCATTCATGATGTTTGTCATAGACAGGGTTAATTAGTTCGTACTTTACCACGTAATATTATTACAAAAAACACATAATAATATTGCACATAATGTATGAGTTAAGACGTAATTTAATTACACATAGTACATGAGTTAATACGTGATAATTTTACACATAGTGTGTGAGTTTAGACGTGATAATATTACACATAGTACATGAGTTAATACGTGATAATTTTACACATAGTACATGAGTTAATACGTGATAATTTTACACATAGTGTGTGAGTTTAGACGTGATACTATTGCACATAGTGCGTGAGTTAAACATACATTATGCAAGATAGCTAAATATGTCTATTGTAGGTCTTTCTTAGGCCTGAAGTGTTATCTGAATTATTAATTAGACATAAATTTACCTATCCATACCATAATCAACTCTCGGTGACATCGCTACCCTGCGATATTTAGTGGATTATAAAATTTACTGCATAGCTTTCCTTTGCGATTTAATGATTAACTGGATAACGAGACTATGCTTTTTTATCGCACTGACTTTAGTAATGATGATCGAGGCTAGGCGGAAATTTCAATGGCTTAATTCTCGGTTCATAATCGATCAAATTGAATAAAATTTGAAGCAAATTGCCTTTACCTTATCTAGTTTGTAACAATTATATTGAGAACTGCCAACTCTTATCTAATCTCCCATAATGTATATTTAAGACTTGATACTATTGCACATAATGTGTCAGCTGAGACTTGATACTATTACACATAGTGTGTGAGTTAAATAAGACTTGATACTATTACACATAATGTGTGAGTTAAAACTTGATACTATTACAAGTAGTATGTGAGTTAAATAAGACTTGATATTATTACACACAATGTGTGAGTTAAAACTGGATATTATTACACATAGTATGTGAGTTAAAACTTGATACTATTACATATAATATATGAGTTTTAACCCATATATTATGTGCAATACGTGATATTATTACATAGTGAGTGAAAATTTATTACGGTGCCACGGTGGCCAGCCTGGAGGTCGGGTGTTCGATCCATGCATTGGCCGAGGAAGTTCATCCAGATTTCCCGGCGTGGTTTCCTCTTGTCAGTCGTGCAGTACGGATGGTCTGACAAGGACAACTATCTAGTCGTTCGGATGGAACGAAAAAACGAGGTCTCGTGTACACATTTGCTTGAAAAATAAGATTTAGTGTTTTCTTTGGAACTATATAATATTATACACGTAACTCGATAACACATTGTTACAAACAACTCAATCAATATTGATTAAAATGAATTTTTTTAAAAATATATTAAATATATATAATAATATAGTATCGAGTGCCATACTTTCTTTGTGTTGATTTGTCTTGTTAAGAGAATAAGAAACACATACAACCAGAGGCAATACAAGACAACCCCAAGGCTATTTAGCCTTTAGCAGGAGAGAAGATGCGTCAAACGTTGGATGTGGGGAATCTTTGGCTTATGGGCTCTCACATCTAGCCTGCGACTCGTATACCCAGATCTCTTTTAAAAGGTGCGAAATGAAATCGGGGTACCCGTAAAACCTCACGTCTCTTGCAACAGTGAGCCTTGCAAAAACTCGAATGAATTTTGACATTTAAATGAACTATATCAGTACTGGCGCCAAACATACCATTTTTTCCACCATAAATTTGATGTAAAAAGCTGTTGGTAAAACAGTACCTGATGATACAAATTAATAGCCTATGGGGTTACTTGGTCACTGCGTAGACGCAGATGGCAAGTTTGAACGCGAGGAACAGTTTTAAGGCTCCCTCACTATTTGTGTATCCCCCCGTTATAATTTTTGTCAGACACACGATTCACTTTAACCTTGTTACAGTGCCGGCGCTTTGTAATGGCATCAAAATAGATATATCTATAAAACGTAAAGGCCGATCTTATTAATTACTCCATGTCGGCCTCATGCCACTTCAAGTCTAAGCATTCACAAAAAAAAACATGTATTTAAAACCATGTCTATGTAAATAACACTTTAAAGCTATCTATCATTATGTCAGCAACAGACGAACAATATCTCATGGAATATAACACGATATTATCTATTAATATAAACACACAACAGTTAATTATTAAATTATATTAAATAATTTGTAAGAACGATGACAGGGTAACATGAGTACCCAAATTAAAATATAGGTAGCATCTAAAAACTTAGTCTCTATCATCCAAACAAATATTCTACGAATATTAGTCTGGATGGGTCCTCAAAATTTGAAGGAAAGTCGGTCATTGTCTGGATTACCCAGTCTTTTAAGTTACCACGTACTGAATCTATCAAAACAGCTCGCTTGTCAACAATGACAACCTTTAAAATTTTCTTTGTAAATGTTTTAATTGAAATGGTCATTTTCTCTCGACATGAATAGACGTATGGCTTCTCACAATCTTCTTAATTCTTCATCGCAATTCATGCTTTTTCCAACGTCTCTATTTTGTTTCTAATAATAGATGTGCCAAGTTAATTGTGTGATATATTTCAACCTCGCTTTATAGAATCTAGCAAATTCGACCCGGCTTCATAAGATCTAACACTTACCGAGCCATTAGCCAAAAGAATATAGAGAAATCGGCCCGGCTTCATAAGATCTATCACTTACCGAGACTTTAGCCAATAGGTTCCATTGCCCATGCGTAACCAGGAGTTTGGTTTTTTATGGGGTAGATTATCCAGTAAATTTTCGTCAAAAATTGAGAACCGACCCAGACTCTCCGTACGTTGAAGACTAGGGGATTCTGGGTGACCGAGACTACTAACAACTCAGCTTCACTTTTGTTTCAGTATGTATATGAGCTTAAATAAAGAAAACAACAAATAACATTTATGAAATTATGTAAGGCCATTTTCCAGCTTAATATTGACATATAGAATGAAATATTCTTAATCTCTAGTGTCGGATTTACCTATGTGTTTAGAGTGGGCCTCGGGATCTACGGGTCCCCCGACCTAGGTGTATAATACTTTTGAAACTGTCGTATAAAACCTTTCTTATACGGGCTGAAGTCTTAAACATCCGTCACCATCTCTGATATTACTTATCTGTGTTTAAAGTATACCTTCATCTTTATATAGCCTAACGAGTGGTGAACTTGTGGAGGGAGGGGGCACCCAAGAGTTCTAATCGCATTTCAATAAATGAGACGGGTCTAAACGTTCCTGAAACTAACTCAGGGTCTTACTTTAAAAGTTATGTCGTGCTGTAGGCTACATGTTGTCCGTGGCAAATAAATAAACACCAATGAATGGACAGTTGAGTTTCATCTGCGGTTGCCTTTAGGGGGGAGATCGAAAGAAGGGTTGACAGAGCTTAGGAATAAACAGCCCGGCGTCGTAACAACAATAGACATATAGGACTTTATAGATTGACAAGTGTCCATGTTTTTTCTTTATCCAATCACGCTATAATACAAGTCAATCCCTGAAACCTGAAGGCAAAAATATACCCGCGGGTGATTGATGGCCACATAGAAATATTTCACAACAAGCGGTACCTTTATTCTCTACTAGATCTTATTACCAAGTCTTTTTACACCAATCATATCTTAAGGAACAAATTGTTTAACTCGATCTAGTGACTCGAACACCAGGAAACTTAACAAATCGCTTGACTTGAATGACTGCATCTAAAACTGGTCTATTCTATTAGTTGACTAACTACATCATAAGGAAATTTGATATCCTGGACCAACTTGAAAAGCCGAATTCTTTCACATAAAATAACTTTTCTTTCTACGCACGTGTGTGTAATTGAGAAGACGTGTTTGTTGTTGGATGAATTTCTATTGTTTCCATAATGTTTTCTTTCTAACGTCGTAAATTATATTTTTACTTCTGTTTCCCCGCGCTTTTGCTCCACCGCCATGACAGGTGTGTATGACGTCATGTTGATGTTTCGGTGTATTTAAAAGGTGTTTGTATTACAAATATTGTCTTTATACAATCTAGTATTACAAATCATCAGAGGTTTGGTGATAAATTATGATAACGAGTTTTTTGAGTATGGAGGGGGTAGTAAATACGGATATCGTAAGTTATCTAATGAGTCAACTAGAATAGAGAGAAGGGACCAAAACGGAGCTTAACGTTGCATGATTACTGTGGTTATCGGTCATCACAGGGGCAAACCCTGTTACATATGGCCATGGAAAGAGCCTTGAAGGATGGGGGGTGTGTGACCCCAGTAGGTCACGAATAGTCCACAGTAGTCGATTTTGATCGAACAAAGCGTAAAAGAACCTTTGTGTTTGTAAAAATGCAACAACAAAAAATGACATGTGTGTGTGTGGGGGGGGGGGGGGCTTGAGAAGTTCAGGCCCAAGCAGGTCACGAATGTCTCCACAGTTTGAACTATTTGAAAGTAGCTTTTGCTCGATCAAATCGTAGAAGAACTTTTATTTCGGTATAATAAGATAGGACGCATAGCACTTTCTTGCTTGCGCGCCTTTTTTTTTGCCCAGATCATGTAATATTTTGACTGGCTTGGATACTGGATCTCAATTCTAAGAATTTGAATATGGCTTTTGCTCGATCGATTATTTAGTATAATAAAATATTACGTACAGCACTTCCTAACTTTCACATCTTTTGTTTTAATATAATCTTTAAGTGGCATTTAGCGATTGGGAAACACATTAACAGAACACAGTTTTTATGGGAATCAATCACTGGTTTATTCACAAAGCACGACGTTTCGACAAGTATCCTCTTATCGTTATCAAGCACAATGACATTTAGTAAACTTTGGACAAATATATAGGAGTTGCATGGTGAAGCCATTTACATAGATTAAATAACAAAACAATAAGGGTAAAAGATTAAACAAAACAATTAAGCAGAAAAAACAGAAAACAAAACCAGTTGTAAACACTTATAGATTAAGCAGTCCAAACAAGGAGATAGACTTAACTAACTAGGAAGCTCTTCAAAGGGAGCCGTCAACATAATAAAGATGAGACCATTTACCAATAACTATTGTAAGCAGCAACATTGCCCCATCACAGATGACTGAATAAACAAGATAGGTGTTGAATATGTAAAACACGGGTGTGAGTAGATTAGTTATGACAATCAGAATATAGATTAAAGATTAAAAAAATATAACCACCAAAACATTATTATAGTCACTAATTATGCAGTGCCAGAAAGAGTGAAATTGACCAATATATTCCTTACATATATATTCAAAAACCTAATAATAAGTCCATTTTCGGAAAACATAAATAAATAGATGAACAACATAACAATAAAGTCGATATAGTTGATGTGTAACAGCATAGGGATAGTTAAATAATAAAGACAGTTTATAAGGCTGTAATGGATAGTAACTTTTAAATTGTGTTGTTTATTCTGATGACCTCGTCGTATGCCCTTGAAATGTGAAGCCCCGTGTCCCTATTGAGTTCAGGTGAATATCTTCTAATGTTAATTGCTTCTAGTATTTTCCTCGTTTTTCTATTCAGTTAGTTGGCTGTTAGTATCTGCACCTCGTTCCAGTCAACTCTGTGCTGCGGGTGGTTCTGTAGATGCTCCGCTATAGCCGAGTTGTTGGTAGCTGCTTTGGATCGGTGTTCTGATATTCGCTTGTCGAGTGGTCGCTTAGTTTCTCCAATGTATGAAAAGTCACACGTGCAGTTCACTTGGTATACAACCCCTTTAGGCTGGGTGGGAATAGTTGGTTGTTGTTTACCATTAGCTTTGAGTATCTGTTTCAAGGTTGTAGGGACAGAAAATGTAGTGTCGATGTTGGACTTCTTGAGTAGCTTGCTGACTTGATATGTTAGGTTCCCATAAAATGGCAAAGTTATTCTGATCATCTCTGTTGGTGCTTTTTGTTGATCTCTATTGATGTTGTTGGTTATTTCTTTGATTTGCTTATTGACTAGGGGTTGGGGATAATTATTCAAGTTGCAAAACACATGGCGTAGATGTTCTAATTCTTCATGCAGAAATTCTGGTTCACAAATGCTTATGGCTCTTCGTACTAGGGTGGTTATAAGTGCTTTTTTGATGTAGTGGGGGTGGCTGGAATGGTAATTAATATATTGATCTGTATGGGTTGGTTTTCGATATATTTTCGTTTTCATTTGGTTGTTTACTTTAACTATTTGAACATCTAAAAAGGGTAGGGATTCATCTTTCTCTATCTCAATGGTGAATTTTATTCTGGGATGCTGTTTATTAAGGTGGTCTAATAGGGACATTGGGTCATCATCTTCTTCTAGTACCACAAACGTATCATCGACCTTGCGAAGCCAAGTAATGGGAGTAATGGGTGAGGTACTGAGGGCACATTCTTCGAATTGAGTCATGAATATTTCGGAAATTAATGGTGAAAGGGGACTGCCCATGGGTAAGCCACTGACTTGCTTGTACAGGTCATCTCCCCATGTAAAGTATGTAGAATCGAGGCACATAGTGGTTAATTCAAGGATGGTGTCTGTAGATAATTTGGTTTCCAGGGGTACTTCAAGATCGTTTATGCGGGAGCGGAGGGCTTCAATGGCTTCTAAACGGGGCACATTAGTAAAAAGATCAACTACATCATATGACACGATTCTACCAGGGCGGCTTATTTCTCTTATTTTCTTGCAAAAACCACCAGAATCTTGGATGAAGGAGGCAGAGGAAGTTCCTAAGGGGGCGAGAAGCTTGGATAGGTGTTTGGCAACATTGTAAAAGACAGAGTCTCTGGAACAAACTAACAATCTGGCCTTAATCGGGTTCTTGTGGGTTTTGATAGTAGCTCGGGCGTATGGAGGACGTGGATGATTTGGTTTCAACTGGTAGGAAAGGTCTTTGGTTATCTGTTTAGTGTCACATAGTTCTTTTAATTTATCATTTAATTGTCTGTCTAATATTGTTGTTGGATTTTTCCGTATCTTTCTGTAGGTAGTAGTATCTTTGAGTAGTTGATCCACAGTAGAGTTGTAGTCGTCCGTGTTCATGATTACAGTGGATTTGCCTTTGTCAGCTGGTATAATGACTATGGACTTGTCTTTCTTCAGATCTTGTATGGCTCTGGTTTCGCCTTTGGTGATATTGTAGGAGTTCTTCTTTGTTCATCTATTTATTTATGTTTTCCGAAAATGGACTTATTATTAGGTTTTTGAATATATATGTAAGGAATATATTGGTCAATTTCACTCTTTCTGGCACTGCATAATTAGTGACTATAATAATGTTTTGGTGGTTATATTTTTTTAATCTTTAATCTATATTCTGATTGTCATAACTAATCTACCCACACCCGTGTTTTACATATTCAACACCTATCTTGTTTATTCAGTCATCTGTGATGGGGCAATGTTGCTGCTTACAATAGTTATTGGTAAATGGTCTCATCTTTATTATGTTGACGGCTCCCTTTGAAGAGCTTCCTAGTTAGTTAAGTCTATCTCCTTGTTTGGACTGCTTAATCTATAAGTGTTTACAACTGGTTTTGTTTTCTGTTTTTTCTGCTTAATTGTTTTGTTTAATCTTTTACCCTTATTGTTTTGTTATTTAATCTATGTAAATGGCTTCACCATGCAACTCCTATATATTTGTCCAAAGTTTACTAAATGTCATTGTGCTTGATAACGATAAGAGGATACTTGTCGAAACGTCGTGCTTTGTGAATAAACCAGTGAATGATTCCCATAAAAACTGTGTTCTGTTAATCTTTTGTTTTGTCCTGATCGTCTAATGTTTTGACGGGCATGGATACTGTTTTAACTCCCTACTCTAGGGCTTCACGTTATTTGTTTACTCACTGCTACCCAAATCAGATATATATTCTATCAGAGTGATCGATCTAAAATTCTTCGAAAATAGTTGTTGATATTAAATCAGGAGACAACAGTTTACACATACGATTATATAAGATTACACATTTGTTATTGTTCAACAGATCTTTCATTCTCTATCAATCCACCCCAAATCGTAGAGCGATTCGGAAGTGGACGTTATACCCCACTTCTCTTTTTTATAGAGCGATTCGGATGATGGAAACCTCACATCATGGTTCTCCAAAGAATTCAACGGCGTCGGATTTGTAGAGATCGATCATTTATGGATTTTAACGTCTACTTCCACCGAAGGTGATATCGCAGACGGGTTGTCTTAACCCCGCATGTGCAGGGGTCATTGCTGTGGGAGGAAACAAGCCAGCTGGAGGCCGAAGCGTGACACTGTAGACCACTAGACCCCCCCCCCCCCATTTGTAAAGTCCTAGTCCTGCTCTTATAAATTCCCCGATTATTGCTATTTATTAGGTGATTGGTCAATTACTCCGAATGATGTAAGAACTACCCAAATATGAAGATTGCCCTTCAAGAGATTATCTAGTAAATTTTCCATCACAACAACATATTAGAACATAAACAAATTCCCGTATAGGTCATTTTTAAACTTGTTTCTATTTCCATTGGTCACGTGAGTTGGGTGGGGGGGGGCACTGTAGAATATATGATTTGTAGGGAACGGAAGAGAGATTTTGTCTTTACACGTTGAGTTCCAACTACCCAACAGGGTCTCTTATGTGTATTTTCAGGCGTTAATGCGGAAGGACTATATTATAAATCCGCTCATCGTAGATTCTAAAAAAAGAGAAAAAAAAAGACTTGACGCCAGTCGAACACCATGAATATTGTGGAATCTGGAATCATTAATACATTTTAGAACTGTCTATATTCTAGCTTTTGTGCACATACATGTAATTCAAGTTTTATTTTTTTAAATATTGATTTTTGGGATGAATTTAACTGTGTGAAATAAATGCCATTATTATTTTAATGAAAGTCATATTAATGTACAGCTACGCCTTTAACAGTAGAATATTTTAACTTTTTTTTTTACGAGATATTAATATTAATGTGTAACCATGCTAATATTAAATACTAAAAATGACTGATGAAATAAAACAACCGTACATTTATTTATACGAATGTTTTCAGGCATAAATAGCCTGCCTAATTAGCATAAATTGAGTTTAAACGATAAAGGAATAAATTTATATAATTTTTGCCAACAGGTTGGTGTGGCACAAGGTCTAACCAGGGCCCCGTTTCTCAAAATCTTAACTAAAGATAAAATCCAAATTTTAGTAGATACGTCAATTTTGATTGGCTAAGCACTAAAATCAATCTAATATTATCCAATCAAATTACTAAGATTTGGATTTTATCTTGGTTAAAATTTCGTGAAACAGGCCCCTGGCCTCTAAGTGCCGAGGCGTCTAATTGTACCTCATATCACTGTCATTAGTAATGTCATTGTGATGGTGACGATAATGGGTTGTTTATCGAAACGTTGTGCTCGTGCATAATAAAACAGTGATTGTTGTCCCAGATATGTGTGTCAGTTTAGATTATTTGGATGTTGGGGATTTCAAATGGTAGCCTATCCATATTAACGAAAATAAAAATACATGTAATGTATAACAGAAGGTGGCATAATGTCCCTTTAAAGATGCATTCCCGGGTACAAACTTTGTGATTTCACGATATATTTGGACTAAACACATATTTAAAGTAACCAATCTATCAAAAATTTGCTCCAATTCCCTTTCAAAAACTCTGTTTTCGCCGGGGATACCTATAGCTGTAAGTAAGCTGTTGTTAAACGCAATATCTGCCAGCTTAGCTTCACTGTGGGAGGGTCCATTTTCAAAATGTATCTATCATCACTTACTTTACATTTACCATATTATTGAGGCCTAAATACATTCTTAATTATTTCTGTCAACTTCCTTTTACACTTTTTAATTGCAGAGTATTTTGTACGTTGACTACCCGCAATGTTCCCAAAACCGCCTAACCATTTGAGCAAGAAATAACAACTGCTCCCAATTAAGCTAGCAGACAATAAGCCCGCAAATCCTGTCGGGTTGACAGTTAGTGATTCCCTGACAATATTGCCCAGTCCTTGCCCCATGGGCGATTTTCGCGCAATCTAGTATTTTTCTAGTAAGATTGGGTGTCTATACTTTTCATACCAAATTTGCCATACTTTTATTGGAAATAACCAGCCGATAAATACTTTGCTGGGAACCCATCTTTAAGCTGTAGCTCATTTTAAAATAAATGACAATTCAAGTGAATTCTATACAACATAATTAAAATTAAAGAACTTATATATATCTGGAACAAATCTGTTTCATGCACACGGCTATAACGAAATGTTTATTTGAAAATACATGTATGCTTAATTAAGTAAATCACTCTCAGACCACCCGTTACACATCAAACACGTGCCATGAACAGACATTATATATAAAATTCATCCAAATATCTTAATTGAATGTATATGACTGGAAAACTGTATATAGTATAGTATAAGTAATTATCATTGTTTAGATTTGTGCCTGGGCCCTTTTCTGTATTGAATATACCTATAAATGAATAATGTATTTTTTTTTATTAAACATATAATATATTAACAATGTGTTTAAATCATTCAAAGCGTAGCAGTAGTATTTATAAAGCCAGGCATGAAATTTATTACGATTTATACAATAGTTGATTATTCCCGAACAGAGAGAAAGGAGAGAGAGAGAGCGAGAGAGAGGGAGAGAGAGAGAGAGAGAGAGAGAGAGAGAGAGGGGGGGGGCATAGAGCATAAACCGTAGAAAAGAAATTAAATGTGTACATATAATTAGCAAAAATTGTCAAAAAAAATTATAGATTGTGATTTGTTTAAGTTTTGTTCTCTGGCAGTTGCAAAGAATAAAATTAAAACGTATACTTTTTATAAAAGTAATTGGGGGGATTGCGTTTGTGCCCTATAAGATCAAGAGAGACCTTCTACTATGTCTATGTTCAAAATTCTTCGGACGTAAACAAAATCTTAATGGAGATTATCGTTTTGGGTCTTTGCTTCCTCTGTCGTGTGGCCCAGAAAAAAACGACAGGTCTACCCAATTCTATGTAGAATAATTAAAAACGTATTGTACCTGTACCATCTGGTGGTGGGTTTTTTTTGTAAGTCTTGGGTAGATTGTTTTATATTGAGATTAAATTCAGATCTACGCATCACATTTCATAATTCATATTTTTATATGGCCACATTTTCATGTGGACGTATATTGTCGTCGCCCCTGTTTGTCCGTCCGCCAAAAATTTGTTTGTGAACACAATTTTTATCAGATTTCAACAAAACTTGAAATATAGGTTTATCTCCATAAGATCTCGGTTCCTTTCGATATTGTCATGTATCGGACCGTGACTTCAAGGATTATGGCCCCTGATTGTACGACAAATCACGTTTTTAGCTTGTGGACCCTATAGAGGTCACAATTTATACTAATGAAACTCACATGCATGTTTATAGCCTAAAGATCTTAGTTCCTTTCGATATTTACGCACATCGAATCGTAACTACCTAATTATGCCCCCTAATTTTCTGAAAAATCACCTTTATTAGCTTGTGGTCCCCCTGGAGGTCACACTTATTACCCGATTTAAAAATGAGTTTGATTATATCACCGTTACACTGTAATGAAGGTTCAGTTCGAATTTCGTGAACATCGGACCAAAACAAAATGACTGCCACTTGTTCGTGAATAGTGTAAAAGTATGGTATATATCAAGGTCGTGGACCCTTTAGAGGTCACAGTTTTAATCCAATTTTGATGAAACTTGAAATGCATATATTCCAAAGATCTTGGTTCTTTCGATATTTGCGCATATCAGATCTTAACTTAATAATAATAATAATAATCGCGCCATTTTACAAGGGTAGCAAATGAGGCCTGAGGCCATATTCCAATTTGGCCCTTGGCACAGATCGTGCGAATGATTTCGATCATTACTGCAGGAAGAAACCGAAGAACTCGGGGGAAACCTGCCTGATCGGACGGGAGACCGAATATCCCTCTCACTTACAACGATAAAGTTCTTGCCCTGAGCTGGAATTGAACCCTCGTTGCATTGGTGAGAAGCCGCTCTCTACTTCCTGAATTATGGCCCCTGGTTGTACGCAAAATTGCCCATTTAAGCTTGCGGTCCCTCTGGAGGTCACAGTTTGATTATTATCACCGTTAAACCGTAATAAAGTTTGATTTCGAATTTCGTGAAAACCAGAACAAAACTATTGGACAAAAGTGGCCGCCGCTTGTACTGCACGAATTGTGTAAAACTGTGGTATATCAAGGTTTTGGACCCATAGGTCACAATTTTAATCCGATTTTGATGAAACTTGACATGCATGGTTATAACCCAAAGATCTTGGCTCCTCTTGAAATTTGGGCATATCGAACCATAACTTCGTGAATTATGGCCCCTGATTGTACGAAAAATCGCCCTTGTTTAGCTTCTCGTCCCTCTGTAGGTCACAATTATTATCAGATTATATCAACGTTATACCGTAATGAAGGTTCAGTTTCAATTTACTGAAAATCAAACCAAAACTGCCGTACACAATAACCGCCGCTCGTACGCGAATAGTGTAAAAATATGGTATATAAAGGTTGTGGACCCTGATTTTGATGAAACTTAAAATGCAGGCTTATAACCCAAAGATCTTGGTTCCTTTCGATATTTGCGCATATCGAATTGTAATTTCATGAATTACGGCCCTTTATTGTAGGCGAAATTGCTTTGTTTTTAACTTGTTCTCTACCCATCTCTCGAAAAAGTCGACGTATCCTGTCTGGCAGCCGCTGGTTTCATAAAGTGTGGGTGGTCTACTCGAGATAGGTCGAAGACAGTCTGCCCGTGTGGCTTGAAGTCCCATCCTGTTGAAACACATATCCGTTGACAAGGGCGCGGATTTGTCATAACTTTTGGTGTGTGTGGGGGGGGGGCGTAAGAACCCTGGAACCTTTCATTACCAAACAAAAGTGATAATTACGAACAGTTTACCAGTGTTGGGGCATAGGCGTATGGGATCGATGACAGAGGGGAAGAACCCGAAATATTTGACGGCTGCAAACGCGTTTTCCTGCTATTTCAGCCCGTGAACAAAGCAACTTCAAATTGGTGTAATATACCCTAATTAAGGTGGCTGACTCGAATTCCAATCAATCGTTTACATTCCACGTAGACGGGATCGTTGGGAGAAAATTTTGAAAATTTAACTGCCGCAAACTCGTTTTTCTGCTATCCAGTCTGTGAATACAGTAACTTCAATTTGGTCCAATATAGCCTGCCTGACTGACGAAATTCAAAACAACCAATCAATCGTAGCGGAATATGGGGCCTCACCCTTTTGGGGAAAATGTAACCACCGCGAATGCGTTTTCTTCTATTCTAGCCTTGTAAGCGAATCCAAAGTATCCAATGGTTTTGTAACCGAAATCTCACTATTGATTCAAACCATCCAATCAGACTGTTGCAGCTGCATTCACAAAATAATAATGGATGCCGTAAAAATGTCGCACTTGTCAACTCAGCACAAATTCGTGGTTTTAAAAGAAAAGTAAAATTAGTGTTTTATTAGGGTCCGATGACAGTTAGGGAAGTAAAACTAGAAATGCCCGAAAAAAATTCAGGTTTACAGACAGCGGCGTCGGTTTTCTTTGAGAGGTGAAAGAGTGAAGCTGATCTTGTATGGAACCCGCAAGACAATTTTGGAAAACTTGACGGCCGCAAACGTGTGATACTATTATTCCAGCCCGTAAAATTGATGTTTTATTAGATTTTAGGCACTTTATTTTGCCAAGTAGATTAAATACAAATTTGTCCTGGCGATCATGGGGTGACAAAGTCATATTCGTCCCCTCTTCCGATTCTAGGTCCCCCCCCCCCTAAATCCACGCTCATGGTTGTTCAGATATAGTCTTGTTTTTGTGGCATTTAGTAACTGGGTGATAAATAACACATGGCACAATTATATTAAATGGAATACAAGTTACTTTTCGTCGAGGGTTCTCCCGTCTTTATCAAGCTGAAATAAACTCTTCAAGTAACTTGTATTCCATATAAATATAATTGTGTCATGTGTTAATCAGGTAATAATCCAATAATCTATCAAGGACAAGAAGTCTATACCGGACTTTAAAAATCTGGAACAGTCTTCTGGAAACCGTTTATGGAGGACACAAAACCGTGTTCGGAAAATATAAGCTGACGGGTATAATTCCGGCAAAATGGGTAGCAATAAGCTTACAAGAAATACGGAATTTGATTTAGAAGTGGAAATGGCGCTTAGTACAATATCCCTCATATCATAGTGGACAACATACAGATCATAGATATCCTAGGATATCTATGATACAGATACTGACTCGCGCAGTAAAAAGTTTGAGTCTGGAATAATCGAATGACAAATACAAGGGAGATAACCACAAAATGCGTGACAAGCCAAAGCGTTTCAGAATTTGAGATACTACATTCATCTATAATGATAATGTGAATTATGAATGTTGACCTCGCTTCATCTACCAATGACATGGCAATGATGACTTTTCTATTAGTGTATAACCATTTTCTATAATTGTATATACAATTCTCGGGATTAGGCTAATGTTCATTCTCCAATAAAGTTAAGGATGCATTGTGTAAGATTTAGATAGATATAGAGCTGTAAATTTTTGCTATAAGGCCACATAAAAAAAATTAGTTGGTGATCATCCTTTTTTTTCAAAAATGTGGGAGGGAGGGAGGTTTTTATTTTTATTTTTTTTTAATGAATATATATACATGTATACAGAACAAGCAATTATACTTCAGGAATATTAACATTTCATGTCAAAACACAACTTATCTGCATATAAAGGATCTCCATTTGCAAAGGCTATATTGTACAGATTTAATATTTAAACTTTAGATATCCCAGAAGGGATTCGATCAGATAATATAATTAAGAGATTTATAACTGAACACTTAGGCCTATAGGTAGTGCCGACTGGTTTATTTAATTTTTCAGGATATCAAATGTTACAAAATGTTTCAATTCATATCATATTCTTTTTAGACATCAACTTTCATAAAAATATTGTAGTTTGCGAATAGTAAGATCACCAGAAGAATCCGTAAATAACCCTCCCAAAAAACACAAAACGATTTGCATAACGACTAACGATCACTAATAATTGGTTGATTTAGTCATTCATGACTCCCATGTCATTCCGAAAATCTGTTGTTACATTTATTCGAGAGACTGTTCTATGTAATTCAGAATCGGCAAGACCTATTCCCATCTTAATATTATAGTTCCAGGTTGTATTGTCTTCCAAATATTGTATTTGGTGTTGTACGCATGCGAACGAAATTTGTTAAATGTCATTCAGTCCCACGCATTTTAAGAGTATTGGAACTTTGGAACACGTGTCAATTATTATATCCGCTCGTTTCATTAGAAATTTCGTAGCCTGGCTACTATTTGGAACTTTTAGCATTGGTTTTAAACATCGTAATAGGGTAAATTTTGAAAATAAAAAATAAAAAAAAATTCTGGTCGGGTAGAATTTTCTGGGCGGGCGAGGATGATCACCAACTAATTTTTTTATGTCGCCTAATAAAGGTCAAAAATAGATAATGCAAAATGAATATATTGAAAATTGCATTCAAATTACTTTTTTCTGAGCGGAGTTTTCACTGTTTCAAGTTTTGACAAGATATGGCATCAATTGCTCATTATCATAAAAATGCTAGGCCTACTTGTTATTCAAGATTAGGATTGCTGCAACATTTTAAATTAAATCATTAAATGGTGACCGTGCTTTAATACATATCAGTTTAAATCTATGCCATCCGCCAGTATAGGGGGTTGATTAGGCCTGTCATGTGAATACATTAAATGTCTAAATAATAGTTTATATAACTTATGATTTTGACCCCCTCCCCCCCCAAAAAAACCCAGCAGCAATAAGTAGATTTAGCTCTAACATAATGCATCTTTAATACGCTTCTTGTATTTTATACACAAAATAAAGAAACAAATTTGGAAACATTTTTCTCTATCCAGATAATAATCATGAAACTTGCTTAGTATTTTCATTTTCTTGGTTATATTTATCAGCACTAGATAAACCTATGTTGTTGGTGTACACCTCAAATACCCCTCATTGTTATTTGGTTAATAATGAAATGGGGTTTAACGTCCTACTGTTATGCACCTAACCTGAGCTAATTGAAGACGGGCATATGCCATACAGTGTGCTATGAGGGAAATTTTGCCCGGGCAGCGGCACTACAGCCTACTCTTATATCGAATTCCAATTGCCAAGGGATCTTTTATGTGCACTCCAAATGTGTACACGGGACCTCGGTTTTTCGTCCCATCCGAACGACTAGGCAGCTGTCCTTGTCAGGCCCTCCTTCTGCATCACTGACAAGGGGAAATCACGTCGGAAAATCGAGATGAACTTTCTCGGCCAATGCAGGGATCGAACACCCGACCTCCAGACTAGCGAACCAGCGCCTTATCCACTTAGCCATTGTGATCCCCTCTCATTGTTATTTGGATGTATCGAAATGTTTAAAATCAGCAATTATTCATCTATAATTTTGAATATACATTCAGTACACCCAAAGAATTCAATGTATAACTAGGCCATACATATAGTACATCCAAAGATTTCAGTGCATATGAAATAGGTCATACATTCACTACACCCAAAGACTTCAGTGCACACAAAATTGGCCACGTACATTTAGTAAACACAAAGATTTCAGTGCATATGAAATAGGCCATGCATTTAGTGAATCCAATGGCGCCATTGTACATGACATAGGCCAGACTTCGATGTACAGTAAATAAACATTCAGTATTCCAAGTCTTATTGCTAACATGCTTCATTGCATCATTGGTGTTTAACATCTTACCAAATGTCAAATCATGTATATGAAAAAAGACAAAGATTCTTAAGTGATTTTATTTTGATTTAAAAGTCTGACATCGCTGATGGGTTTAAGTCGTAAAACTTCTACCATATTTTCATCAAACCAGCATGTCACGTGCACAATATCTACAGTAAAAAAATACAGGGAATCCCCACAAGATTTCTTTCTATAAATAGATCGGGGATCCCCTCTTAAAATTTCCACAATAGCCTCTTCTAATTCTTTTGGATTCAGTATAAATTTTAAGTTATGGGTATCATCAGATGCTTCAGAAGAGAAATTGAGTAACTCTTCTATGGCATTTTGTGTAAATCTGACAGTTAATTGAGTATCTTTAGCTCTCTCTAACCATGATGCTGTTTTGACTTTCAAGTCACCTCGAATAGCTTTCTTTGACACTTCAAAATTATTTGTTTGTTCATTTTCACTTATACATAAAAATTGTTTATTTGATGTGAGAACATTTTGAGCAACAGCTTCCACACAAGAAACATCATAGTTAGTTTTAATGCCTTTGTGTGTGTTTAAAACTGTTTGGTGCAATGGCGTGGCAACATTCTGGATAGGTGGAGTAATCTCCCTTGATGCATCATTAGCACATTCAGTTAAAGGTAATGTTGCTTTGTTTTCACAAGTGTTGGGTGTTTTTGGAAAGATGATTTTTTGAGGACTCAAACTAGGACAGGTTTGACTTTGCAGAGTTGTCCCCCTTGATGCATCAACAGCACCAGTAACTTGTAATGGTTGCGATTTACTTTTACAGACATTCACTTTTGAATTCTTGACAAATGTTTGTAATTCCTTCGATTTGTCATTGTCTCTATCATCCATGCTTGAAGAATTGAGAATACAGTTTTCAACACTATTTTGCAGGAATTCAGAAACATCAGGACATCCAGTCTCTTCTGCGTCAATGCTTTGTGATTGAGTGTTGGTAGAATGATTGTCAGGTCTTGTGACAGGCTGGTCATAGGCTGGTATATAAGGTTTTATATCTATTATAGGTGTTTCATTCAATATATCAATACCAGATACATACACTGTTGATCCTGTCAAGACAAAAGAAAATATCTTTAAATTAGCCTAAAATGTAATAATTCTCTAGTATAGATATAGCTCAGGTATAAAACTTGATTTATCTCTATTATTTTACAGGGATATGGTGTTCAAAGGAGGTAGAGTAATGGAGTTTAAGAAAACAAAATAAAGACAGTGATCAGTGAGAGAGACAAATGAAATGAGATGGGTTCAAGTTTACTGTACTAAATTTCTGCACCATTCTTCGTGTGCAATAAGGTAAAATTTTCCCTGACGGCAGCACTACAGCCTGGTCTTATTCTGTTTTACATCTGCCAGTGGATCTTTTACGTGCTGTCAATTGTATACAGTATACACTTGATATCATCCGAAGACTACCGGTAGATACTTTTCCTTGCCAAGTCATCTGTCCAGTACCACTCACAAGTTGGAATCTGGCGGAGCAGGAACTTTCCTGGGTAAAACTGGGATCAAATCAGAAGCTCTTGGTTAGTGAACCAGAGTCATAGCTGATTAGAGATAGAATGACCTAGTTGTGTGGAGAGGATACCTCTCCCCTCTTCATTAGCCCAGTCTGTGCAGTAAAGTAGTAAAGGCATAGTCACACTAGTGGATTTATCCTGAGGTTTTATATCCATAATCTAAATCCTTTCATGTGAACGGGAAAATTTGTCCTATAGGCTAGAGATTTTCTGACCTACGGACAAACCTTAGGTTTAGATCAAGTCCTATTTTCGTAGGATTTGTACTGTGAATTGACCAATCAAATGCAGCGCGCACTTCCTCAAAATGGCAGACGTCTAACTCAACCAGGCCGAGACAGAATTTTATATTTTTTTTCAATCGCCAAAGCGTGCTGTGGTCTTTTTAGTCCGAAGATTACCATAAACGAGAGAAAGGACAATTTTTTGTAGTTTCCTTCATATTTACATTTCTGCTATTACTGATCACATTTTACTTAATGTATGATCATAAAAACCCAGAGGATTCATCCTTTAATACGTTCGCTAGGATTTGTCTTAAAGGAAAAATCCACTAGTGTGACTCAGCCTTAAGTTAAACCCCAATTCATTTCTCTGTCTCTCTGATTATGATTATCGTTAACTCAATAAATCTAAGTTGTGCTAGGTAGCCATCAAATAAAAGTATACTTACCCTCTACTTGGTCCAATTTAGCTAAAGTTAAACCAATAGGATTTGGTCTGTATGGAGATCGTGTGGAGAAAACACCTAATCGTTTCCCACCCAAACGTGGTGGTCGAACTTTAGCTTTAAAATGACTGTTATTGTTCTGGTGAAATATAAACATAATCCTGAAATTTTAAAAGTGTTTATAAAGCGAATGAAATGAAATGGGGTTTAACGTCCTACTCTTCAGATCTGATGGAGCTAATGAAGATGAGCTTAACCCATACAGCGTGCTATGAGGGAAATTTTGCCCAGACAGCAGCGCTTAAGTCTACTCTAATACTTACACAAGACCTCAGTTTTTTGTTCCTCCTGTTTTTGTCAGGCTCTTTGTTCCGCACCACTGACAAGGGGAAACAACACCAGAAAATCCTGAAGAACTTTCTTGTAATTAAATAATTTATATAAGCCAATAGAGTGCCCAGTCTTTGCATGGATTTAAAACATATTATATTATGGTCACCTACAAACATACTGAAGTCTGAATCTTAAAACCTCCACATTTCTAAATTACAGCACTAGCTACTAATATAAATTTGTTTTCAAAAAAATATCTCGCTAATCTGAAGTAGCCTACAAAAAAAAATGCCAAATATTTTCTTGAGCGACTTAACACTATTCCTTGCCAGGCCCTCGATCTGTCCTAACAAGGGGAAACCAAGTTACAAATTAAACATGAGGAACTGCCTCGGTCAACATTGCCGCTAACAACAAGGTCAATCATTCCAATTGCCAGATGATTTACATGTAGGTCTTCCTGGGAGGTCAATAAGTGTGTCCAGGTACCGTAATTAATATGTTTAACTCCCGGATGACAGAAAAAAAATACCTGCTAAGCAGAATTATAGCCTATAACTCTGCTTAGCAGGATGTTTTGTCTGTTTGCCTATAACTTATAGGCCTAACTAACAGTAGGCTACAGGTTCTTGATAAACAAGGCATTTAAACTTTAATAACACATACAGATGTACTAGTGAAATTTACCAACCAAACATGAGAATATTCCTCAAGACCATGGAGAGAATGATCTGGATTATTAAATATTGATTTATCAATAGTAATACTGCCCCTGGCATGTTGACAGACAGACGATTGTCTGGGTGTTCCATTTTTATATAAAAACACAGACTTCATAACACCAATTGCACACATTTCCATCTTGGATTTTCTGAAATGAAATATAAACAAAACAGATGATATAATGTTGACATTGTCATTGAGATCAGAAGCACTGGCGCAACATTTCATAATTCCTTAATAATAATATGTTTTATTAGCTCTTTCTAATTGAATATCATATTTTAAATCTATCAGGGGGGTTGGATGGTTAGCACGTGTGTGCTGTAGACCTATTCTGAAGTCTGTCATTGAGTCCACTGCGTGGTTTCAAATCCCCGGTTACGTATGTGGCAAGAAGTAGGGTCGTCTGTCCAACCTTGTGGGTTTTCTCTGGGTCCTATTGTAGTCCAGGTCCTATTGTTACCTCCCACTGCTAAAAATTAAACCATGTCGTCCATGTTAGTCCCGAAATGACCTAGTTTGTGTCGAGTGGACTTAAACCCCATTTCTCTCTCTCTCTCTCTCTTAAATCTATCAGAAACAGTTTAAGTTACTATAGATATTTTAATATAGCCTACTGTCTTATAATTTGCAATATAAAAAATTATAAATATGTGTACGAAGATATGCAAATTCATCTCTATGCTATTACTATTATTAGGTCCTCAAAATGTTAGGCCCTATGCCTATATATATTCAACTCGCCTGGCCTTCATCACAGCACAGGTGTTAGATAACTAGATTAGTATTACAGTATTAAACCGGGACATTTCTTTTAGGTTTGTAAAGTTGCACGACGTCCTTACCACGTCCGCACCTGTAGGCCTATCCTAACACCAAACCGTCAGTGAGTAGGCTACGGTGATTAAAATCGTCTTAAATTCACGTCTACAAAGGAATTTTGTTGAGACCTTTATGGAGTTATTTCCCTTTGTTTAGCAAATCCCTTTAAATTGAGCAGTCAATGAATTTTCCAATAAATTGAAGACGTCCTCGATGGCCAAACCACATTTGATATAAATTGATGAACGTATAACATTTATTTGTTTATTTCTTCTTAGTTTGGATTTCTCGGGAGGGTCTACGGTGCATTTAATTTTTGAAAAATTGTACGAACTAACTGCTCCCTATTTATGACCTTTGACCTGTAATGTAAATCAGCCAGATTTCATTCTCGACACGTGAAGACAGGTACATGTATATATAGGATCTACACTGTACATGTGTGTATGTTATTATTTAGCGAACAGTCAACAGGTACTTTACAGGTAATATGCACTATTCCTATTAAAGCAATAATTATGGAAACTATTTAAATAATAGTAGCCTACTCGATCAGCTACTCAGTAACTAAAAAACATTGATTTTATTTCAAAGATGCGCAACTGCTGAATCCCAACCTGACCCGTTCTGACCCAGTGACTTGGATATTGCACTTTAGACTATGGACTGTCAGAAGAATATTAACACCAATTTTTTTATGTCTATACAATAGCTCGTGTTCATTATCTGGAACTTCCGAACTGCACATATCTGCCCTACATGTTTTTTTAAAAAGCCAACTTGACTGTCTTAGTCGTAGATAGAGCAGTTAAAAGACATTATGATGGGAGATTTTGTAAAGAGAGTTGCCATTCTTGCTATATATAACATAACAGTTCAAAAGTAGATGATGAAAGAAGAATATATTGAAAATTTCAGTGAGAGAAATGGGATTTAAGGTCCACTCAACACAACTAGGTCATTTCGTGACTAACATATCTAGATATGGTTTAATTTTATTTCAATTATTCGCTTACGCGTTGCGTAGGGGTCTTTAGCAGTGTGGGAGGATACTGGAGTGCCCGGAAGAAACCCACAAGGTTGAGAAGGTGCCTCTATCTCCATGCCACATACGCTCACACCAAGGCTCCAAACCACAGCCGCAAGCCAGAGGTGGCCGGCCAGCTAGAGGTCGAAGCACGGCACTCTTGACCACTAGGCCATCCCAACCCCCTGAAAAACAGGGCTCTATAAAAGTTGAGCGTGCCTGCGCACACACTTGAAAATGTGCCTGCAGGGTCATATTCAAAAGGAGAGTGTTCAATTGCCAGATATATATTATGATTGTTGGGGGGGGGGAGACCTACTAAAGCTTCTTTGGTTGAACTCGGCAGAAGAACCAATTTTTTTTATGATTACTATAATAATAAAGATTATGTTTGATGGGCATATAGTTGTTGTTTGGGGTTGATATAAACATAGAATAGATGCCTACCGGCTTCAAACAGCATATTAAAAATCCCTTTGCGCAGCCAGGTTTTCATTCGTTAAACTAAACTCCCGGTATAATTAGGATACTAACATTCATGCACCATAATTAATTCTTGATTTGACTTGATTTACGTGACAGTAATAATTTTTATTTTAAATAAAAAAAATGTGCCTGCAAATATTTGTTTTAAGGCAAATGAGCGTGCGCATGTGTGCGGATATATCAATGCCTGTCTGAAAATTTCAGTCAAATTACTTTACAAATGTGTTTTCACCTTGGCTGATTGTTAATTCCACCTACATAATCTCGATTATCAAGTAATGATTTTCAAAGACATGCGGAATATCACTCAACAGTGGCCTCGCTAAGTAGGCTATACTCTATCATCTAGCCTCGATCTAACTGATGACGTAAACATAACAGTTAATAATCTCATCACAGAGCGCCATATTTGATTTAATCAGTCAGTGAAATCCTATTTAAATCTAAGCTGTAGCGGAGCCATCCGTGGGTCTACAGAGTTGATTTTGTGCTTGTTGATTAAATAATGAATGAATGAAATGGGGTTTAATGTCCTACGTTTAAGCACCACCTAACCTGGGCTAATTGTAGACGGGCATACGCCATACAGTGTGCAATGAGGGAAATTTTGCCTGGGCAGCAACTGAATTCCAACTGCCAAGGGTTCTATTACGTGCACGCCAATGTGTACACATTACCTCGGTTTTTCATCCCATCCGAACGACTAGGCAACTGTCCTTGTCAGGCCCTCCTTCTGCATCACTGACAATGGGAAATCACGCAGGAAAATCGAGATGAACTTTCTCGGCCAATGCATGGATCGAACACCCGACCTCCAGGCAAGCGAACCAGCGCCTTAACCACTTAGCCACCGTGATCCCCCTTGTTTAAATAAAGATCTAATGTATAATTTCTGTAACATCTGAAGCTTAAATAGATTTACAGTAAATAGGTTTTAGCTCTTGCATAATGTATCTTAAAGCTGGTTTCACCTACATATTATGGTTTGTACATGTAATGTCTTACTTAACATGTTGGCTTTTTAAAAAAAAAACATGTAGGGCAGATAATGAGCGCAAGCTATTGTATAGACATAAAAAAATGTGTTTACTGTAACTAAATTTCTGGGACATATTCTTTTGACAGCTAGTCCATAGTCTAAAGTGCGATATCCTAGTCACTGGGTCAGAACAGGTGAAGGTCGTGATTCAATAGTGCATATTAAAAATAAAACCATTTGTATATCTTGGCTCCGGTGCCCCTGTGCCTCGGAGTGCTGTATTTTCAAAGTCAACAATTTGAGGTTATAGCGATCTGTCATTGATTCAAGTGGTGTAGTTTGATTTCCCACTCGTACACTGTACTGAAAATAACAAGTATGATAGAGTTGCCTGTCCAACATTGTGGGTTTTCTACAGGTTTCCAGTTTCCTCCTAGTAGGCCTACTCCCACAAAAATTGATACATGTACGTGCAAGCAATTTATTGAAATAAATGACTCAGTTTTGTGTCGAGTAGGCTATTAGGATCCCCATTTCTCTTTCTCCCTTTATATAGGTACATGTATGTAGCATAGGCCTATTACTTGAAACAATTAATATATTGAAAATGAAAGAAATGTGCATGCTCTAAGATAGCTTAATTTGATGTACGATTTTGAGTCAACCATTAAGACAGCCGAAATAAGTAGGACTACACATAGAAATACACTTTTTCAAAGATATATGGTACCGTAACCGACAAATAGTGAACTTCATATTTTTTAAAACTGCTAGCGGTTCACTTTCTTTGTCTTTGAAATTAGATACAGCATATAGCAGTGCAACAAGAGGCTAGATTGCCCATTACTTTTTACATGTACGGTACCGGTACTTACAAAATATGCAGATTTTTAAATGTAAAGACATTGTTATTACATGTACATGTATGTATTTTGAACATCTTAGTTTAAAGATTGACATTTAGAAGTAGCAGTATGATATTCATAACGGCACAACATCATGCATTTAGTTTCTTAGTACCATATTATTGCTTGATAAAGTTTTGACAAAGGTACATGTAGAAAATCCATAAAGTTTAACCTTTATTCTGATATATTTTGGGGCTTTATAAAGCAGTTTTGGCCGATGATTATTTGCATTATTGTAGAGTGTAATGAGTGGTGGTCTGATAAATGTGTCAACTACAATAAACTTGGACATCCCTAACACCTAGAGGCCGAATTGTCCGGGTATCAATATCTCAGGGTACAAGTTGTTTTGGGACAAGTTGTCCAGGGACAATTTTCCCGTACCCATCGTTTAGAGCTTTATGGAAACAATTCATGCTTTCAAATATTAATAAGTTGTTTTGGGACAAGTTGTCCAGGGACAATTTTCCCGTACCCATCATTTGGAGCTTTATGGAAACAATTCATGCTTTCAAATATTAATAAGACTTTTAATGTCATCATTGTGACTCAGCAGTCCATGGAGTATATGGTGACATATATATTAACCTATTACTTTTATAATGCATGTATAGGTGACCTCTGTGTATGTATTTATATATAAGCCTATATGGTCACATTGTTTGTGTACTGCTCTATAGCGATTTACAGTTTTATAATTAACTAATGAACAATAATGGACAATACATGTACCATCAGGTGTCAATGGTATACATGTATATAATGTCTGCAACAGTTGCCTCATACCTAGGCTTGCCAATATATGCCATAGCCATTTATTATGAACCATTGTATATATTAATATAATTTAATTAATTATATTGTAGATTTCTTAATTAATCAAACATGTATTATACATTTATTAATCAATGTTGATTGTGATCATATCACAGCTGAAGTTAAGTCTCAAATATTGTGCCCAAGCACAGAGTGAAGAACTCAAAATCAAATAAAATGTTTAACTGTCCTATTTTCTGCACCAACAAATTGAGTCACCTTTCCATTACTCTTCATTGAATTCGACCTGTCAAGGATCTTTAACATGCATGCCAAAAAGTTTATGGATGTATCTTAGTTTTTGTTACAATCCGAACAACCAGGCGCTTACAATTAGCAGATCTTACATCTTATACCACTGACAAGGCGAAACCAGGCTGGAATGTCTAAGAGACTTTCTTTGCTGACACTTTGTTCTAGCTCGAGATCTCGTTGCTAGTGAGTCCACACTGCTCTCAATGAGCCATTGTGGATGCATGAATCTCTCAAATTGCGTCTTAAAATCATTTGTTATTTGAGGTAAATTGCTGCGCCATTCCTGATTATTGGAAATACATGTAACTTTCTATCTTGAATTCAAACGGATTAAATGGGGTACTATGGGGCAGAGATTAGAACTCTAGCGAGTCTGACATCATGAAATAATGGCTCATTTGAAGGACTGGCGACTTAAAGGGACTCCCCTTGACACAGTACTAAAATCGACGACCTGGGACTTGACTCGAGGTACGACTACTTAGGACTCGACTCAGAATTAAGGTCCTGTGACTTGTTCCCACATCTGCAGAAGATGTTCTTTAAATACTGAACTGCATTTATCCACTTTTACAATACCATATTTAAGTTAGAAAAGATTCACAATTCTTTAAACGACTGTCAGCACTGCTGCTTTGAGTAAGAAATGTTTTATTATAAGCAATTTATATTTTGATATGTGATTTTTTACAGTTCTTTTATTCTTTATGTTTGTTTCAGATGAATCTTGATCTTTAAGTTTAGACAGCAAAACAACTAAACGAAAAATGTATAACAAGATTTTGTATGGAGTGGCGGGAGCTGCAGGGGCATCAGTTGTAGCCTGGAAGACAATGTTCCCCTGGATTGGAGATGACTTGAAAATGATCAAACTTGGATCCCAAGCACTTAAGAAGCAGGTTGAGGATATAGAAAAGGGTATTTTTCTTATCAATAGATTTGAAGAACAAGTTCACAAAAATCCAGACAAAGTGTTCATCATATATGACGATAATTTGTTTACATATAAAATTATGGATGAACAAGCAAATCGTGTGGCTAATGCAGCAAAGTCCAGTGGATTACGCGTGGGTGACACTGTGGCATTGTTTTGTTCAAATTCACCAGAATTCATTTGGACATTTTTAGGTAAGATTGTTTTCTCATTTTTCCGGGGTGGATTTATTTAACAGTTTTAAATGAACATATACCTTACAAAAAATGTCAGCCCTTCAAAAAAAATCTGTAGACTCCCCCCCCCCCCTATTTAAAAAGCTGGCTACGGGCCCGTACGCCACTGATAATTGTTTAGCGATATCCTGAAAATAACAATTCATGTACATGTAGGTTTGGCTGTGATACTGTGATAGAAGATCATTCATTCACGAATTACATATTGAATTAAATGTCTATAATACACTATAGATAGATTTTTTTACCAAGGTTATGTTGAGAAAATCTGTGAAGTAATAGGTACATGTAACAATGAATGTGGTCCTGATTTAGTTGCCTGTGTCCCTGTGTGTATTAACCCTTACTGTAACCCTGACCAGTTAGCGCCTAGTTAACACCTATTTAATTCTTTGTGGCCAAGTATATAGTACTTACTTAACATGTACTTACAAACACCATCTACCGTACATGTATTCAATGACTTAAAGATACATCATGTAAGATTTAGATGAAGTGCTAGCTGTCCTTGCTTAATAGTTCAAAAATAATTAATTAAAAATGAGTATTGAAAATTTCAGTCAAATTCCTCCATTCTGCATTTTCAGGCTTTGAAGTGCTCACAATATACCGGTAGTCTCGGTCGTCAAGTACCGTTATTATGATAATAAAAAATGTCTTGATTATCCATTTTTTAATGGATTTATTCAATGGCAATTGTCCTTCAATCCGTATAAAATCACGTCCATCTGATGGTCTAAAGAGTTGATTATGGTTTACAAATATATATTAAATTCAGAAGGAAGACCTCCAAAAGGCAAATTTAGCTTTTACATAATGTATCTTTAACTTGGTTTGAATTACAGTCTACTTCAGATTTAAGGATTTTTGCCCCATCTGCATTTGGATGACATCAGATTAGAAACAGATGTAAAATGTCATGTGTTTTTTTTGTTTCAGGTTTACAGAAGATAGGTGTTATAGTTGCCATGGTAAATACAAGTATACATGCTAAAGCTTTAGCTCATTCTGTATTAGCTAGTGGTGCTACTGTTCTCATTGTTGGAGAAGGTTGGTACCAGTATTTTTCTGCTTTTCTACATAAACCAGGAGTTTGATTGTGAACATTTTATGCTTAGAGAGAGAGAGAAATGTGGTTAAACGGCCACTCGACACAAACTAGGTCATTTTGGAACTAACATATAGTTTAATTTTATTTCAATAATTCGCTTGAGCGCAGGGGTCTTTTAATTAGCAGTGGGAGGAAACCGAAGGAGCTGGGAAAACCCCATGAGGTTGGACAGGCGACCGTACTCCTTGCCACGTACAACCAGTTGACTCAATGACAGGCTTTATGATACAGCACGTACGTTCTTGTCCATTTAGCCATCATCCAACCCTAAGACTAAGTATAGATAACAGTTTGATTGTTCCATACTTTTGAAAAAGATAATTGTGCAATTACAATGCAATTGATATGTGTCATCTTTTTATTTTGGGATTTCGGTGGAGGACATAAGACTGCCACCTTAATAAAATCCTAATTTTGAGTCCTGCAGGTGAAGGTTGGAAAAATTTCCTTCATTTGACATACATTGTACAGTAGGCATCAAAATCCAAGAACAAGATCCTAGAAATAGCCGATGGCTACTCTATGAAGACAGGGATAGAAACTAACGCTCGCCCGCTCGCCCATGGCGGGTGAAAGTCGGTACGGGCGATTGAAATTCAAAATCAATTAGCCCGTGTGGCGAACTGATATTTTGGTAGTTCTAATAATTGATAATTTGTACGTAATGAACACTGTCATCATAACTGAACACGATCTATGCTGTCATGAAACTAATTTCCGAAAATCGTTGCCATTATTATTTACGTGTTTTTAATCTTTGGCTTCTTTTCGCACTACCGGTATGATAACGAGGGAGGCTTACGGAACAGCCTTTGTTTACAGTTTACACCTCGAAGAATTGTGAAGCGAAAGTCGATATAATTAAATAACTTTTCAGTCATATTTCAGGTTAATTATCATAAATCGCCTACCGGTAACATAATTGTTGATACACGATGAAGCAATTGTGCGAAGAACATGGATGTTAAAAGGTTTTATAACAGCGATATATTACGACAATGAAGATGCTCGTATGAGTCGTAGTCGTAAATACATGTGCTCTGCTAGTGCTATACATAACTTCATCACTCGAGTGACAACTTATGGACTTATGTCGTATGATATTAAATTTTAAGGACATTATAAAAATATGAAATGAAATGAGCCAAATTGAATTTTAATATGTCTTCATATGACTGATTAATGAATTCATTATTTGATGAAAAAAAATTAAATACACTAATGAACAAAGTCCATTTTTGTTGTATTTTTTAATGTGCCAAAATAAATTTAAGTGCATGTATTTTGGTGTTTTTGATTGATTAATGATAAACAAAACAACAGTTTCTTTCTGGGCTAGTAGAATGTTGGCTGGGCTAGTAAGATCTGAAAGCTACTAGCCCAAATGGCTAGTGACCAATTTAGGTTAGTTTCTACCCCTGGAAGATCTTCTTTATTCAGCTTGTGTGGTAATATTTTTCCTGCATTTATTCTTTTAGGTGATGATCTAAAGAACACTGCAATTGAAGCGGCTGAAGACATGGAAAAAGTAAAAATATGGCTTCAGGGTTGTTCGTCATCTCAACTTCCAGCAGACTTCATATCCTTTGATGATATGCTGTATAGAGCTTTACCTGTACCTATAGATATAAGTTATAGGTCAGAGGTTAATGCCATGACAACATGTTGCTATATCTATACATCTGGCACAACAGGTAAACTTTTAGTTAATAACAATATTTGCCAACAATCAAAAATTTGTATTTTCAAATTTTTCCTGAACTTGATGAATATCCTAATTTGGACACAGATACGTAGATCATATATTAATTACTATACTTATTGACTTTCTTCTGCAAGATTCCTACATGTAGGTTTGACAGATTTGCTATCTAAGTCTTTAGACCAGGAATTGATTGCACATACTTGTGATCTTCTGAAACATGGTATGCTTGTTCTTTTGACAATTTTACCTCAATTGACAGCCTTCGATGTTTGCTTCGATATATGTCTATCTCTTTTGGTTTTCACTACAACCTTACTGTATCAGAGGTGTAAAAAAACAAAAGTTTTGATTATAAACTTTTTATGTAGCATTGTATTAACAGAGAAAAAAATCCTTATTTGTTAACTGCTGTATGTATATATATATGAATATAATTATTTTATCAGCACATATTGATTGGAAGGATTTATTTATTGATTGGAAGGATTCATTTATTGATTGAATGGATTTATTTATTGATTGAATGGATTTATTCATTGATTGAATGGATTTATTCATTGATTGAATGGATTTATTCATTGAATGAATGAATGGATTGATTGAATGTATGCATTGATTGAATGTATGCATTGATTGAATGGATTCATTGATTGAATGGATTCATTGATTGAATGGATTCATTGATTACATGGATTCATTGATTACATGGATTCATTTTGATTGATTGAATGGGTTCATTTTGATTGATTGAATATGTTCATTTGATTAAATGGATTTATTTTTTGATTGATAGAATTGATTTATATATATATATTGATTGAATGGATTTATTGCTGATTCTAGGATTACCAAAACCAACATTCATTCCACAAGTTAAAGCCCAGGGAATAGGATCGACACATTACGTTATCTCTATAAATGAGAATGATACTCTGTACCTTGTCCTTCCCCTATTCCATTCGGCAGCATGTATGAGTTTATGGAGTGCTTTAAATGCAGGTATAGTATTTAAGAGTGTTTGCTGGCACACACAGAATCATAATTTATAAATGTTTTGTAGAGGTAATATTGTATAGTTACCCGACATATATCATAAACTCATGAGTCAATTCACATCTTTTGTGCCGCAAGGTTTTATCGACTTGCCGCTTTATAAGTGTTATCTACACGTATGCAGAAATTAGCTGAAACAGTTTTTACCAATGTAGATTCAAACCTCATAGAAATTAGCAATAGCCTATATCCCTAAAGGATAATTACAGTGTTATAAAAAAACGTCAATATACAGAACCTTTATAAATGATGATTCTCGTATATTACATTAGACGTGAGTCTAGTCCTGGTGCCAAATGAATTTTAAAGGTATTTTGCACAATTTTTTTTTGCTTTTCTTTATTTGAATGTTTTAGGCTTACCTAAACCTGTTATTTTAAGTAATGCGAAAGCTTCTAGAATATCATTTCATCTAGAGTTATTAGAAGTAAATGAAAGTGATACTATATATCTAACACTACCTCTCTACCATTCGGCAGCATGTATTAGTTTGTATGGTGCTATGCGCACAGGTAAAATTATTAACCTATACTAACGTATAATCAATATATTCAACAAATTCTTTATTTCTCATGGACTGGTAGAAGTTTTTAACAGATATAAAGTTTTAGATCTTTTTTACTCTGTTTCCTTTTTATAGCCATTCGTTTAGCAAATACTTCTAATTCTTCTTGTACTCGGCTCTCAGGGATCTTAATGAAAATTAATTGTATTTTCTGCTTTTTATACGCCCACATTTTCATGTGGACGTATTATGTCGTCGCCCCTGTCCGTCCGTCCGTCCGTCCGTCCACAATTGTTTGTGGACTCTCTACAGGTCACAATTCTTACCCGATTTCGACGAAACTTGAAATATAGGTTTATCCCCCAAAGATCTCGGCTGCTTTCGATATTGGCACTAATCGGATCAAAACTTCATGGATTATGGCCCCTGATTGTACGAAAAATCACGTTTTTAGCTTGTGGACCCTATAGTGGTCACAATTTTGAACATATTTTGATGAAACTTGACATGCATGTTTATATCCCAAAGATCTTGGTTCCTTTCGATATTTGCGCCTATCGGAACGTAATTTCCTGAATTATGGCCCCTGATTGTCCGAAAAATCACCTATTTTAGCTCGTGGTACCTCTGGAGGTCACAATTATTATCCGATTTGAAAAACCGTTCGATTATATCACCGTTACACCCTAAGGACGGTTGAGTTCAAATTTCGGAAAAATCGGACCAAAATTACCATACAAAATGGCCGCCGTTCGTACGCGAATACTGTTAAAAAATGGTATATCCAGGTTGTGGACCCTGTAGGGATCACAATTTTAATTTGATTTTGATGAAACTTGGAATGCATGGTTATAACCCAAAGATCTTGGTTCCTTTCAATATTTGCGCATATCAGATCGTAACTTCCTGAATTATGGCCCCTAATTATACGCAAAATCGTCTTTGATTAGCTTGTGGTCCCTCTGGAGGTTACAATAATTATCCGATTTAGAAAATCGTTTGATTATATCACCGTTACACCCTAAGAAAGGTTGATTTCGAATTTCGGTAAAATTGGACCAAAATTGCCATACAAAATGGCCGCCATTCGTACGCGAATACTGTTAAAATATGGTATATCAAGGTTGTGGACCCTGTAGAGGTCACAATTTTAATTCGATTTTGATGAAACTTGAAATGCATGGTTATAACCCAAAGATCTTGGTTCCTTTCGATATTTGGGCATATCGGATTGTAACTTCCTGAATTATGGCCCCTGATTCATACATGTGATTGGCCACAGGTAAAATGTCAGGAGATTTTTGTAAAAATGTCAGGAGATTAAGGTCAAAAGAGGGAGACTTTATCGCGCGTTAAAATTACCCACCCACCATGAATAAAAGACAAATTAATTTACATTGTTTATATATTTGTCATACTCATGTCTTTATATTTATATTCAAATATTATTTGTTACCCCTTTTAAAATTAACGGTAACGTCATACACTGGCTATTTAATTTTGTGTAATAATTTTTAAATATTTTGGAAGCAGATATCCTTTTTATTGGTTTGATATAATTTGCGTGTGTGTGTTCATTTTATCAATTTCATAAACGTAAATTTCCCGTGTTTTGACGTTACGCTGAAATTTTTTATTATTAATATTATTTTTTCATGCTTTGTTGGCATTTCGATATATCCGGCATTTTTTGTAAGTTGAACAATTCAATTCACGAAATCTTTTTTTGAGGCGATTTGTCAATATTGTACTCCCGACCGATCAAAAGTTCGTTTTATTGTCGTTTCGATGCTATTAAAATCAACAAAATCGGAGCATGGTAGGTGTGCCTGCTGATCACTTGAAAATGGTATACAATGGATAATTTTCTAGAAAATTATTAACGTAGTTTGGGATGTGATCGTGATTACGGCATTTCAACACGATAAGTAAAAATAAAATTACAAGTTCCTCAGACCCATATTCGCGGTTAATTACGTCGAAATGCAACTCAGTGTTCATTTATGAAGTAAGCATTATGTTACATGAATAAAGGACTTGCCTGGAAAGACATAATTCCATTATTTTTACGCCTCGGGACTCGAGAGCCCACGATATATTTACATCACGTGACTCATATTCGCGCGCTTTTGATGAGGGGAAGTTTCCTCCCAGCCCACGCACATCTGGACGCTTAACACCAAGTATTTTTCAACAATTAAAAATTGCGTTACTTGCACACGTGGTGCTATGTTCTGAATTAATAAATTCTCTTGTATTCATGCCCAATTTAAAGTATTTAATGTGCACACGAATGGAAATGAAATCGGAAAATAGGCTACTTTATCTCGTTATAATAAAATAGTATTGTTTCAAATTAAATACGAAAACATCGGAAATGTATCAGGTCACCCACGCTATACGCGACCTCTCATTCTTATAAATAATTCGAAATGAGCAATAAAAACTTAATTAAAATCAACTTATTGCTTAACTTTATTAATTTCGTATAAAAACAATAATTATCGTGTTATTTAAATGGTATTAGCCTATTCCAAATATGAAAACATGTGTTACTAATTATAGTCACAACTGCCGAACGGTTGTCGTAAAAAATTCTGTCTCGTTTTATTAGAATTTTGACTCCAAAAAAAATAAAATTACAAGAAATGAAAAAGCGGGAGTATTTGTCTCCCGATCGGGAGGTCGGGAGATAAGGGGTAAAAGCGGGAGTCTCCCGCCAATTGCGGGAGTTATCACATGTATGCCCTGATTATACGCAAAATCGTCTTTGTTTAGCTTGTGGTCCCTCTGGAGGTCACAATTATTATCCGATTTAAAAAATCGTTTGATTATATCACCGTTACACCCTTGGTTGAGTTTGAATTTCGGAAAAATTCGGAACAAAATTGCCATACAAAATGGCCGCCGCATGTACGCGAATATCAAGGTTGTGGACTCAGTATAGGTCACAATTTTGATTCAATTTTGATAAAACTTAAAATGCATGGTTATAACCCAAAGATCTTCGTTATTTGCGCATATCATATCGTAGCTTTCTGAATTATGGCCCCTGATTGCCCGAAAAATCGCCTATGGTCCCTCTGGAGGTTATGATTATTATCCGATTGAAAAAAAGCTTGACTCTATAACCGTTACACCATACCGAAGGTTGAGTTTGAATTTCAGGGAAATCGGACCATAATTGCCAGACAAAATGGCCGCCGTTTGTACACTAATAGTGTTAAAATATGGTATATCAAGGTTGTGGACCCAGTATAGGTCACAATTTTTGTATTGTAATCATTTAAACATTTTTGTCTGTCCATTTATTCCATAATATGGATAAGTTACCTCCCTTTGTTGAACTCTCGAGCAGCGGAGAAGTGCGCGCCATTGCTACGATAGACGGGCTAAACACAGTCTTTTTACCGTGTGATCCATGTTTGTACCTGTTATTTCATGTATGTATCGAAAGATCAATATAAACAATAATAATATAAACACTGGACTTGGTTAGCTATCTGTCATCCCCAACTCGAAAAGTCCGAGCGAGGTAAACAGAATAGTAAAAAGACTGTCGGCAAGCCGACTCGAAATTCCAGAATTTTCATACTCCGACATCCGTGTCATCAGTGAACGTTAATTCGAGAATTTTCCTTACTGACATCCGTGTCATCAGTCAATGTTTAAGCTGGAGCTTCAACCACAGGCTTCATTCAACATTTAATTAACGATACTAACCAACTACAATTTCTTGCTACAGAGTACAATCACGTTATTCTAGAATATTGTATGGTCAACCGTCGCCGCCAAAAATAAACAACATACTGACATTTCTAATTGAAAATGGAAAATTCCCAAAATGATGAAGATATTTCAGCCTACAGAACTAGATCAGTTGCTTCTTCAAGGTCTATGACATCTTTAATAGCACGCAAACGTGCAGAAGCTGAAGCTGCACGGGCCAAGCTGAAGTTTGCAAGAAAAGAGGTGGATCTTAAAACACAAGCTGCACACCTAGATGCTGAGCTACACCTTTTACAACAGGAAAGAGAAGCCGCTGTAACAGAAGCTGAATTAAATGCTCTTCTTTCGGCATCTCCTAGAGTAGATTTCCCTAACATGCCTTATGATAATCCAGCTGATAGAGTTTCCCAATTTATAATTCACCAATCAGTCCCAGTCGAACCTTCAGTCGGAGAACCTCCTCCTCCTCCATTTACACATTCAGAAAATGTAGGCGACACAAATTTATGTAACTCAAATTCACCTTCTGCTGGTAATCAGATCCGAATTCAGGAAGAGGCCTCATCTACTGAACCACGTAACCCCGTTACACACTCATCACAGCAAGTTAGGCCAGATGTTGAACCTTATACACCAAGACAATATGAAAATGATTCATCAAGCTTTCGAGGAAAGGCCTACTCTCTCAGACAACCATGTCAACCACAGTATGATCAAAATTCAACCACAAACGATCTCACTAGGTTTCTCCTAAAGAAGGAACTTTTAATGTCTAGATTTACAACCTTCAATGATCGTCCTGAAACCTATGCTGTGTGGAAATCAGTCTTCCTTAGCATCAATTCGGAACTTAAAGTAACTCCTGTTGAAGAACTGGATCTCTTAGTAAAGTGGCTTGGCCCAGAGTCATCTCGCCACGCAATTAGCATCCGTGCAGCGAACGCAAGCAACCCGTCAAGAGGTTTGAGTCGAATTTGGGAACGATTAGATGAAAGATTTGGTTGTCCAGAATTGGTCGAAGCCGCCTTAAAGAACAAACTTGCAACTTTCCCGAAGATCACTAACAGAGACAACAGAAAGTTGTATGACTTGTCTGACATACTGTCCGAAATCGAAACCGCCATGGAAGACGAGAGATATGGACCTCTACTGGCTTACTTTAACACATCATCTGGAGTCATCCCTATAGTCAACAAACTGCCCTACGGTTTACAAGAGAAGTGGACTTCGCAGGCTGTAAATTATAAGCAACGTTATCATGTATCATTCCCCCCATTTTCCTACTTTGTTTCATTCATCAAAGAAGTTAGTAAAACGAGGAACGACCCAAGTTTTATGTATGATAACAGCTTTTCTACCTCACAAGATAAAGATAGAAGCTTCAACAGACATGTTCCGCCTAAACGATACGTTTCTACACAAAAGACAGAAATAAACCAACAACCTTCTGAACAGAGTTCCAGTCCAATGAAACTTTGTCCGATTCATTTCACAAGACATACTTTGAATGAATGTAGAGGCTTTCAAGCTAAATCGTTTGATGATCGCAGAGAGTATTTAAAGAGGAACAGTGTCTGCCTCCGCTGCTGTGAAAGTAAAGATCATATAGCATCGGCATGCAACAAACAACTCAAGTGTGGAGCATGTGGAAGCGAGAGACATGCCACAGGTATGCACCTAAACTTCACAACCTCAAATCCACCAGACACCAATTCCACTCCTTCAACTTTACCACAGTACGGCGGGGAGAAGAAAGAAATAGCTCCTGTAACATCCAAATGTACAGAAATTTGTGGAAAGGGATTTTGTGGTAAATCCTGTGCTAAAGCCCTCTTGGCAAAAATATTCCACCAAGATAAACCCGACAAGTCTATTACAGGTTATATCATCATCGACGACCAAAGTAACCAAACATTAGGCAAACCAATCGTCTATGAGACGCTAGACATACAAGGTGAAAGGATTCCTTACTCGTTGTCATCTTGTTCTGGACTAGTACAGACCTTTGGACGAATAGCGTCTGGTTTCCTAATCGAATCTATGGATGGAACCACTCGGTTTGAACTTCCAAACATTTTAGAATGCGAAAACATACCTAATGTCAGAGATGAGATTCCAACACCAGAGATAGCCATGCATTACCCGCACCTTCGTGATATAGCTCCCATGATTCCTCCACTTAACGAGGCTAACATCATCATGCTTGTTGGACGGGATGTTTTGGAAGCCCATTATGTACATGATCAACGTATTGGACCCAAGAATACCCCATTTGCCCAGAAGTTGTCACTCGGCTGGGTAATCATTGGAGAAGTATGTTTGGGAAAATTACATAAGCCAGATTTCATCAACGTAAATAAGATTTACGCATCAGGGATCCAACGCCCAACCATCTTCAAACCATGTCTTAATTCTTTAGATGTACAGTTAATGACTGACCCATCGTTTCCAGATAAAGACCCAGATTGCGTGGGAGACACTGTCTTTAAGATAACTAGAGATGATGAAAAGCCCGCCATGTCTATTGAAGACAAGGAATTTCTTAAGATAATGGACGCAGAGTTTTACAGGGATGCTAAGGGAAACTGGACAGCACCGCTTCCTTTTCGATCACCTCAATCTCGCCTCCCAAACAACAAACCACAAGCTGAACGACGGGCCCAGGCCTTAGATTATAGCCTCAAGAGACACCCTCTAAAGAGAGAACATTTCCAGACCTTCATGCAGAAAATATTCCAAAATGGTCATGCAGAACCAGCCCCTCCATTACAGAATAATGAAGACAGTTGGTATCTACCTATTTTTGGAATTTATCATCCTAAAAAGAAGGATCAGATCAGAGCAGTTTTTGACTCCTCAGCGCAATCCGAAGGGATTTCTCTTAACAGCATACTTCTCAGAGGGCCAGACCTGACTAACAGTCTTCTTGGAGTTTTGATGCGGTTTAGGAAAGAACCTATTGCTATCACAGCAGATATCCAACAGATGTTCCATTGCTTCTACGTTAGAAAAGATCACCGCAACTACTTGCGGTTTCTGTGGTACCGTAACAATGACTTTAACAACGAACTTGTAGAATACCGGATGCGCGTACACGTTTTTGGTAATAGCCCATCCCCAGCCGTGGCAACCTATGGCCTCAGACGCGCAGCACAGGAAGGTGAGGCTAAATTTGGATCAGATGTCAGAAAGTTTGTCGAACGCAACTTTTATGTCGACGACGGACTTGCTTCACTCCCTACAAGTGACACCGCCGTTGATTTGATGAGACGCACTCAGCAGTCACTACTCTTAAATGGTAACCTGCGTCTACACAAGATAGCCTCCAATTCTTCAGACGTTATGAAAGCCTTCCCTCCGGATGATCGCAGCAAAGATCTCAAAGACTTGGACCTTGGTACAGATTCAGTGCCCCTTCAGAGAAGTTTGGGACTTGTTTGGGACCTCAAGTCGGACACATTCACCTTTCGTGTGTCTTCACCGTGCAAGTCATTTACTAGACGCGGGATCCTGTCGACGATTAACAGCCTATTCGACCCTATTGGATTTTTAGCACCAGTCCTCATTCAGGGTAAAGTTCTTCTTCGGACCCTTATCACAGAGCCAGTGGATTGGGACGAACCTCTGCCTATTGATAAACTGCAAGATTGGGAAGCCTGGAGGAATTCACTGCATCTCCTTGAGAACCTGCAAATCCCTCGCACTTACACTTCTTCAGTTACTGCATCTGTAAGCAAAGAACTTCATATTTTTTCTGACGCATCTGAAAAAGCGATTGCTGCAGTTGCCTACCTCAGAACTACCGATCAAAATGGACATTCTCGACTTGGTTTCGTTCTTGGTAAAGCAAAGGTTGCTCCAACTCACAGCCACACCATTCCCAGATTGGAGTTATGTGCTGCAGTGCTAGCTGTAGAGATGTTCGAAATGATAGAAGACAATATGGACACAAAGTTAGACTTAGTCAAGTTCTACACAGACAGCAGAGTCGTCCTTGGCTACATACATAATAGAACCAGGCGGTTTTATGTTTACGTTGGGAACCGTGTTGAACGCATCAGGAAATCATCTACTCCATGCCAGTGGAATTACATACCAACAGATTTGAACCCAGCGGACCAAGGTACCCGATCCATACCAGCTTCAGATATTGGGGATTCGACATGGCTCAGAGGCCCACTTCATCTCTTACAAAACAACTCACCAACGGTGGTCGAGACTTATCCACTTGCAAATCCAGATGAGGATTCCGAGTTACGACCACAAGTAATATCGCTCGCTACCAGAACAGAAAGAAGATCCACACTTGGAGCAAGTCGATTTGATAGGTTTTCTTCCTGGAAACGACTTGTAAGAGCCATTGCTCTCCTTCAACATGTTGCAAGAACATTCCATGGAATTAATAACGGTGATAACATCTGTAAAGGTTGGCATCACTGTCCTCAATATCATAGCGCCAGTTCCTATACTAAGGCTGAGAACTTTATCATTCAAGAAGTTCAGTTCGAGTTTTATGGAAAAGAATTCGACTTGATTAAGACGAATGTTAACTTACAGAGAGACAGTTCCCTTCTCCGGTTAAACCCAATTTTGGATGACGGTGATATTCTCAGGATTGGTGGCAGACTTAACAGAGCAAACCTACCTCTACAAGAAAAGAATCCTATTATCATTCCAGGAAAAAGTCAGCTTTCAACCCTTCTTATTCGTCACTACCATGAAAACGTCCAACATCAAGGTCGTCATTTTACAGAAGGCGCCATAAGAGGAGCCGGATACTGGATAACTGGATCTAAACGACTGATCTCCTCACTTATCCACAAATGCGTCAAATGTCGTAAGCTACGTGGTAAAATGGAATACCAAAAGATGTCAGATCTTCCAACAGATCGCCTGACACCTTCTCCACCATTCAGTTTCGTTGGCGTTGATATGTTTGGCCCATGGCAAATTGTTACCCGTCGAACAAGAGGTCACCAAAGTAATAGTAAGCGATGGGCTATTATGTTCACTTGCCTCACCACCCGTTCAATCCACATTGAAGTCGTGGAAGATATGAGTACCTCAAGTTTCATCAACGCTCTGCGACGCTTCATCTCAATCCGGGGACCTGTAGTAGAGTTTAGATCAGATAGGGGAACCAATTTCATAGGAACCGTCAATGAGCTCAACATGGAATCCTTACTTGATGAAGATGGTCCTATAAAACCCTTTCTCAACGACAAAAAGACGAGGTGGGTCTTCAACCCTCCTCACTCATCCCACATGGGTGGCTCTTGGGAGTGAATGATTGGAATTACTCGTCGTATCCTTGACTCAATGCTGTTAGACATCAAACATAAGAACCTTACTCACGATGTGCTCATCACTCTTTTTGCTGAAGTATGTGCAATTGTGAACGGAAGGCCACTTGTCACAGTTTCATCCGACCCAGACCAACCATTTATTCTTTCTCCATCAACCCTCTTAACACAGAAAACTGGTACTCAACACGAAAGTCTTGCTCCGGTAGACATCTGAGATCTTTATAAGTCCCAATGGAAATGTGTGCAGTACTTGGCTGAAACTTTCTGGAATCGCTGGAGAAAAGAATACCTTCAGACACTTCAACCCAGACGCAAATGGACCGAGTTTCGCCCAAACCTTAAACTCGGTGACATCGTCTTATTAAAGGATAGTTCAGTGCATCGTAACGAATGGCCGGTTGGTATTGTTGAGCAGACCATGCCTGGAGAAGACAACACTGTTCGTAAAGTGGTGATTCGCATTGTGAGAGATGGTGTTCAGACAACTTATACGCGCCCAGTCACAGAAACTGTTTTGTTAATTTCCGCTTCATAAACTATCTTAATTGTTAACTTTAATCAGTGACAACTATTGCTGTCAGACGGGGAGTGTATTGTAATCATTTAAACATTTTTGTCTGTCCATTTATTCCATAATATGGATAAGTTACCTCCCTTTGTTGAACTCTCGAGCAGCGGAGAAGTGCGCGCCATTGCTACGATAGACGGGCTAAACACAGTCTTTTTACCGTGTGATCCATGTTTGTACCTGTTATTTCATGTATGTATCGAAAGATCAATATAAACAATAATAATATAAACACTGGACTTGGTTAGCTATCTGTCATCCCCAACTCGAAAAGTCCGAGCGAGGTAAACAGAATAATTTTGATTCGATTTTGATGAAACTTGAAATGCATGTTTATAACCTAACGATCTTGATTCTTTTCGATATTTGCGCATATCAAATTGTAATTTAATGAATTATAGCCTTTGATTGTAGGAAAAATCACTTTCGGTTTTGCTTGTTCTCTAACCATCTCTCGAAAATGTGGGCGTATCCTGCCTGGCAGTGCCAGCTTACTATCTTTTCTTTTCATAAGCATTTGCTCTTCAAATATTTGCACAGCACCTTTCTTCTTGTAACCCTTTAGGTCAGCCACATTGTACGCTCAATTATTTTTTATTTTAAGCCAGACATGTAGGTTTTTATGTTAATCGTCTTTTTATGCTAGTAGAAATTGCTATCACTATCATGCAAGATATCACTTTATGTTAATACAAAGGTTATTTTAAGCATAAGTCTTCAGTCCCATTAAGCTCATTTTATTTCAAAACAAAAAAGTGTTCCCTTAATCATAGCATTTGGCAGGGAGCTTTGGATTATAAGGCCTGTTGTTGAGTCAACTGGCAGTTTTTGATTCCCTGGTTTTACTTGACTAGAGGAAGGGTCGTCTGTCCAACCTCATGGGTTTCCTCTAACTACTAAAGACCTCTACGCACAAGCAAATGATTGAAATCAAATTAAACCATATGTTATTCCAGAAATAATTTGATTTGTTTCGGTTTGATATTAAACCCCATCTCTCTCTCTCTCTCTCTCTCTCTCTCTCTCTCTCTCTCTCTCTCTCTCTCGCATTTGACTCCAATGGTTTTGTAAACCAATCTGATCATGTTGGGTCACTTTTTCTGTGATTTTACTTCAGGTGCTACAGTAGTTTTACGGAAAAAGTTTTCCGCTTCTCATTTTTGGCAGGATGTAAGAAAATATAATGTAACAGTATTTCAATATATTGGAGAGTTGTGTCGATATCTTCTAGCACAAAAACCAGTAAGTAAATTATAACTACCATTTATTTACATTTTGAAAAGCTTATATATAGCAAAATTGAGAATCTATAATAATATGATTACAATTAATTGTAATATCAAAAAAAACGTAATGTCTTATTTCTTCATTGTTTTGGAAAGAAATTCTTGTGAAGTCCATCATTTTCAATCTTGAATTAGAGATAAACTAAGAAAATACATGTACTATGTTTTAATCTATTGACAATCTGTTCGAAATTTCGTTTACTTGTCTTCACAACACTAGGATTTTGAAGAGTTGTTATATAACATGTGTTCTGGTTAAAGAGAGGGATCAGGCAATATGAACGGTCTGTTACAAGGAGTTCTTGGCGTGTGATGCCCAAAACTGGGGGTAAACCACTAGAAACATCAACGCTGATTGATTAATTAATGTCTGACATCAGAGGGTCAAAAGTCGCTGGTACAACCCTTGATGGAACCTTCTAGAACCAGTCAAATCTTCATGTAGTGTAGGCCGTTGAAAGTATAAAACAACGAAATATAATATAGATCTCTGTTTTTATCAGATTGATCTATTAATATCAGAGAAGCCAATAAATGCTTTTGATTGTTGACTTAGATACTCGTTATTTTTATGCACATACACATATGCTCAATTCTTCATCACTTTAATTGACCAATCTTAGAAGAAAATTATGTTTTTCATATTGTGTTTTAGGATATTAATTGCATCATTTTGACTTTGTCAAGTTTTCTGTGATGGGATTGTGTGCCTGTTTCTATTGATTGAAACTTTCACATTTGTTAATTGTCGTCTCCAAGTACAACTCCTTGTAAGCCCTCTACTATTTCTAATATTATTTTTACAGTCAGAATTAGACGACCAACATAAAGTGAGAGCTATTATAGGCAATGGTTTACGAAAAGATATATGGACAGAGTTTCAGACAAGATATGGTATTCCATTTATATGTGAATTTTTTGCAGCTACTGATGGAAACACATTACTCTTTAATGCAAGTAATAAACCTGGTGCTATAGGAAGACTTTCTCCTTTTATGGTAAAATATTTCCCTTAAAATTTACTCTCATATTGATTCCGGTTGGATATTGCCACATTCTTGAAAAACCAGTAGAAATCATTTGACTCCATTCCCTGCCTTATATGGCTACAATTGGTAAAAGAAATGAAATGGAGTTTAAAGTCGTACTTTTCTCTACCATCCATGCTACTGAAGATGGGCATATGTCATGCTGTGTGGTATGGGAGAATTTTGCCCGGTCAGTACTGTTCCACTCTTCATCGAATTCCAACTTTCATTGGTTCTTTTATGTGTACGCCAATATAATTACAGGACCTTGGTTTCTTGTTCTATCCGAACGACCAGGCGGTGTTCTTTACCAAGAATTCAAGTCTGTACCATTTTTATGGGGAAACCATGCTTAAAAAACCTCCTGTAGTACTTTCTTGGCCAACACCAGGATAGAATCAAGGACCTCTTTGTGTATGAGCTAACACCTTATTCACTGAGACACATTAGTTCTTAAATATGTCTGTTAACATCACTGGAATATTACAGGTAAAAAAAATATTATCACAGATATGGTTTAGTAATTTTCTTAGCAGTTATTTTGTTCTATGAAAATCTGTAATAAATGTGTTTAAATTTTACAGAAAAGACTTGAACCCAATCCCAGAAGATTAGTTAAATATGACTTTAATACAGCAGAACCTGTCAGAGATAAAAATGGTAGATGTATTGAGGTTGATAAACCAGGTAAAAATTACTAGAATAAAAATTAATAATCTACAACTAAATAAAAATCAATATAAGAACATTGCAGGACGAACTATTAGCACAGGTTAAAAACACTTACCGGTATATGGATATACTATTATTTACTTGATAACGATATCTGTATGTGTATCAAAACCTGGCATCTTAATAAATTCAGAAGTAGTATATCCATGTAAGTGTTTTTAATTTGTGAAATCTTATTTCTATGTACCATACTGTTGTGTTTGGGTGAATTATCCTGGGCATGTCTTGGATTGGTTTTATTTATAAGAGTCCATTAGTACAAACATCCATCTTGGAGTCCACCCAATCCCAGAATGCTCTAAGACCTTTTTTTACAAGAGAAATAACTCTGTAGGCCTATACCATAATGGTTTTAAGAAGGCTTCAGACCACATTTAACTAATTACTTTTCTGCATCGACTAGGTTATTTGCAATTCCAACTGTCAAGGGTAGTTTTATGTGCATATACTATCTGACCGAATGACCAGACAATTTCCCAGTTGATTTGTTATATATTAACTGATTATTGAGAAAAAGTCAAATTACTATTCAAGTTAGTTATAATATTATTGAAAATACTGTTACAAGAATATTTGTTGGCTATACCCCCCCCCCCCCCAACAAAAAAATTGATATATATTTGTTATAGAAATGTAAGCATACTCTGCATCATACACAGCACTTATAGCTTACTGGAATGACATTTTGGAAATAAAATGGTGTTAAAAATCCTACTATTCTGCACCAACCAGGCTAACGAAGATGCGATGACATACCTTGTGGATTTAAAAGCATTTAAAATCATTGCATGAGAGCATATTTTGTGTCCACAAAAAAAGTGTTTGCTTTGGGGGGGTTTTGTTGATTTTGTGTTGAGTTATGAATGCTTCACTCACTGTCAAGACAAGAGTCCCCCTCCCCCCCCCCCAAAAAAAAAAAATAAAATAAACTTAGTAAACAGTCTCGACTTTTGTTCATTTTTTCAAAACCAAATTTAATTTCATATATAGAGCTGGCAACGGCAACATACACAAATCAAAACAGCATATTATATATATTTGAAATAGTCCAACTCAAAACATGTTGATTGTATCATTGCTTGATAACGGTGAGACTGTCCTCCATGAAACGTTGTAGTTAACAAACCTAGTGAATGTTATCTATAAAGCTTTCTGTTATTATGCCACGCATGGTTATTACAAGACTCTACCAAACGGTAACACATAAGCTGTATCATTTCTCTTATATGACATAAAAAGATCATAAGATACGCCATTAATATGTTAAACAATTTTCCATGCTTTCTATGACATAATCAAAAACTTTAATTTCGTTTTAACTTATATTACAGGAGAGGCTGGTTTATTTATAAGTTTTATACCACCTGAAAATAGGAATAAACCAATTTATCGAGCAGCTGCTGAAGCAACTGAAAAAAAACTCATCCGCAATGCTTTTGTTGATGGAGATGAATATTATAATTATGGAGATCTGCTTTATCGAGATAAAGATTACTTTCTATATTTCAACGACAGAATTGGAGATACTTTCAGGTAATAATGGTTTTTAGTCAAAACCGACCAAAGGATGTATGGAATCACTTCTGACTGTACATTTTTGACTACTTCTGACAAATGTCTTTCTATGGCAAAGCCGTGACAGATTAGGAATATTCATACATAAGGGGCACTAATTAATTGTTATAATACATTAGAAATATTCTTCTAAAATGTTGCTGAAGGATATTTTATAAAGATAATTATAGTAATTAAGTTTTTTTTTCATAAGAATAGGTTTTGCATACATAGTTTTCTTTAGGGTTTCCTTACCACAGAGGCAAAGCAGAGGTACTTACAGGGTCATATGTGTGCTTGAGGAGGAAGGCAAAGGGGGAATGTGTGCATGTGGCAGACTTCATTGTTATGTTTCTCAAGACCGAAATATTTATTTATTATTAGTAATTATTTCTGATTATATATTGTCTACAGTTGGTAAAATATACAGGGTTCCTCATTCCTTGAATATCCTTTAATTTAAAATTTCATTTTCAAGGTCTTGAATATCCTTTAATTACGCGGAAATAGTAAAATATCCTTGAATTTCAGTTAAGATCCTAATTTTGGCTCAAATTGGTAATAATAGTAAGTTGATATGAAATACCGTTTAGATTAGAAGTTATGCTAGTTGTCAGAGTCGAAAAGGGAAATAACTCTGTTTAAAAAATGGCGTGAGTTTTTCTGATGTGCCAAAAGTCAATCTGTAATAATAAAAAAAAGAAGTTTTTATGTCTTCAATTCCTTTAAAATATGCGATAATAACGATAGTTGGTAATGTTTTGGTTATTTGTAAGATGAAAAATTGTAACTTTAGGCTAAAAAATGTCCTCGAAAATCCTTGAATTTGACGTATATTTATCCTTGAATATTCTTGAAAAAATCTCTGACGAAGCCGCAGGAACCCTGAATATAGCTATATATTGTCTTTAGATGGAAAGTATTAATATATAATTATATATTATCTATAAAAAGTATATAACTATATGGTGTCTACAGATGGAAAGTATTAATATATAATTATATATAATATCTATAAAAATTATATATTGTCTACAGATGGAAAGTATTCATATAGTATTATGTATTATCTATGGAAAGTATATATTCATAATTATATATTATCTGCAGATGGAAAGTATATATTTATAATTATATATTGTCTACAGATGGAAAGTAATTATTTATGATTAAATATTTTCTACAGATGGAAAGGAGAGAATGTATCTACAACTGAAGTAGCTAATATTTTAACCAATGTAGATTTTATACAAGATGCTAATGTCTATGGTGTTGCTGTTCCAGGTTGGTTTGATTTATTTACATAGATGACAACATTTTATTGTAAATTTGATTCTAGATTCTGTCATATTTAAGTATCTAAATGCATTTCTGTTCAATTACTCCGATAAAAGGAAATATCTTTGTTATCTGTGACTTAATTGAAATTTTTTAAAAATAAAAGCTTTGGACAATTGTGGATTAGATTGATCAAATTTTTCATAAATTCATAATTTTCAATTTATAGGGCAAGATGGACGAGCAGGTATGGCAGCTTTAACATTAACGAAAGATAAAAATTTAAGCCCTGAAAAATTACAGAAAATTTACGATTATTGTGAAAAGCAATTACCACGTTACGCTAGACCAATATTTCTGCGTAATTTAGAAGAAGACATTTTAACTGTTACATTTAAGCAAAAGAAGAACAATATTGTGCAAGAGGGCTTTAATCCTATGGAGATAAAAGATCGACTGTTTTTTAGAGATGAACAAATTAGAACTTATATACCTTTAACAGCCGATGTTTATCCAAAAGTTCTTAAAGCAAAATTATAAATTGCACTGTAATAGTTAACTGTTTCTATGGCATTTACTAATTGAACTATATATAAACAGCATACAATTGTATGGAATACAATTAGTGTTCATTACTGAGCTAGGTTTCCACAAGCAAATGATGGCCGTGAGCTAGACATGGGAACTCAAGTCTGACTTAAATCACATCAATGACCCGACTTGCAACCTGACTTGAAATATTTATTGCACCTTGAGACTCGACTCATACTCGGTAGTCCTGATTACTCACGACTTAAAAGAGCTTAGTACACAAGTTGTTGTGCGGGGACATAACTCTAACTTACCTTATTTGCCATGAATTGCTGACTCATTTGATAAATTGGCCACTTGAATGGGACTTTGGCTTTGTGAAGACTTGGGATTTGACTCGACTCAGAACTCAAGTAAGCGATGTGTGACTTGACTCAGGCTCGAGGTGAGGTGACTTGGAGCTGGACTTGAACTCAAGATCCCAGGACTTGTTCCAATCTCTGACGTAGACAGTAATCGTATTCCATAGAATTGTGTCTATTGTACATAGATAAATACTAAGATGGTTGAAGTACTATTTAGTTACTTAATTAAAGATACATTATGTAAGATTTAGATAAAGAGCTGGCCATTCTTCCTATTTGAACAGATAATGAATACTGAATACAGTATAAAAATTTTTCAAATTATTGTATTCTGAATGAAGTTATGAGCGTTCGAAGATGTAGCGTTGATTGTTTATTATTGTAGCGATAGTACTTGACAACTGTTAAATTTTTAAGTCTTGCAGGTGTTCTGGTCCATTTAAATCTCAGATATTTGATGATCTGGAGAGTTGATTATAGGCTTGTCATGTGAATGAATGTGTAAATGGTAGTTTATAAAGCATTTGAAGCCAAAATAAAGATCTGCAATAGGAAAATTTAACTCTTAGATAATGTGTCTTTAAACCATGCTTCCAGTCACCAAACCAAAGTCATTGGTGATTGGATTACCATTTTGAATAATATTGCCGAGAAAGAAAAATGTATCTTCTTTTACAAAAGTCCTAATTGCAATTGGAATGAGAATTTCTTATTTATTGTCATGCGTTAAATTATTGATATCTAATGATACTTTTGAATCATGTAATATTTACTGTAATCACAAGTTTTAAAAAATGTGAATTCAGATTTTTGCTGCTTATGTTAAAATGGCCTGTTCTGAAAACATTTGAACAACAACAAACTAGTGACGATTTTGAACTAACTGTAAAATACACCATCTTATGCTTTTTGATATGCTTTTTAAGTTTAAAGTTGTGAATGTTTTAAAAAGTAAATGATTTCAAGGCAGCATGAGTACAAAGGTTAGCTTTAGATTAGGATTTCTGTTATACAGGTAACAATATTAATTAAAACATTGTTTATATTTTATATACAAGTAAATAGTATTGATAAAAACATTGTTTCATATACCGGTAAATAATATTGGAAAAAACGTTATTTTTTCATTTTATATATTATTTTATGTTTTATTCTTTTTCAAAGTTTATATAACGGTAAATGATATTGATAATAACCCTGTTTAGATCTTGCACACCGGTAAATAATATTGATATTAGCATTGTTTAGATTTTATATACAGGTAAGTTATGTAATAACATTGTTTAAAGTTTATATACCGGTAAATAATATGGATAATAACCTTGTTTAGATCTTACACACCGGTAAATAATATTGATATTAGCATTGTTTAGATTTTATATACAGATAAGTTATGTTACAACTGTAAATATTATTGATAACCTTGTTTACATTTTGTATACCGGTAAAAAATATTGATGATAACCTTGTTTTAATTTTATAATAACCTGATAGATTTTTTAGACTGGTAAATAATACTGATAATAGCCTTGTTTACATTTGATATACAAGTAAATAATAGCATTACGTAAGTTTCTTATACCGGTTACTATTATTGATAATAACATTGTTTTATTTGATAAATTACAGAAGTAAGAATACTGGATAATAACATACAAATATGGATGTAGAAATTATATTCAGAGATTTAATTTGATCTGTTTGTAAACTGCATTAATTATTTATGTTTCGTTTATGTTGTGAGTTTTAGGGGTTGTGTTTAATATTCAGAGATTTTATTTAATCGTTTTTAAATTTGGTCATTTGACAAATGTTGTAAAACATAATGTCATTTGACGATTACTCAAAACATTGTTGTAAAATATCAAGCATTCTTCTTTTTAACCAAATTGAATATAATGTAGATGGTCCTTCATTAAATAATTAAATTGGATATTCAGTGCTAAAGAGATCAACAAATAATTTTGATTAACTGGCAAAAATAATCACCTAGGTAAGATCCAGGTGAATCAGTCATACGAGCATATTTTGTGTTTATATTAATATACCTCTAATTACATTTAATAATTAATTTGTTAAGCAATTGGTAACTCCTCTGTTAATTGTTTTTGTTTTGTTTTTTTATTGCTTAAAGTAGCGAAATCTTTAAAAGTTTGGAATTTTTTTATCCTGTAAGTGGATACAATAATTTATTTAGATTTTTAATGAATTTTTTATATATATATATATACACCAAATTTTTTTGTTGTAATTTTACTTTTGATTTTTATCATTTTAAGATAGCCTACTTATTGTGCTATGAGGGAATTTTTTTCAGCCTACTCTTATATCGAATTCAAACTGTTCAGGGATATTTGACGTGCATGCCAATGTGTACATGGGACCTCAGTTTTTCCTCACATCCAAATGACTAGACAGGTGTCCTTGTCAGACCTACCATACTGCATCACTGACAAGAGGGAACCACTCTGGATAAACTTTCTCAACCAACCCACTTAGCCACCGTGACCCCAACAAATGTTATTGAAATTGTGCATATAGATAGAACTTTTAACATAAGACTATTAAATATGTTCTCTCCACATAAAGAATTTTTAACGAAGTGACATAACTATATCCAACATCCAATGGAAATGCTCAATTCTAAACCTATATTAGCGTAAGTATTTGACATTTGTAGTTATTAAAACAAATAAGGCTTATGATAGATCAAACTATGGTTATGTTGATATTCATATTAATTATTTTTTTTAATATATTTTGATTTTTTTATTGTATTGCACAGATAAGATTAAGAAGGGATTTCTGAAACAGCTACCTTGTATGTTATCTTTATTGCTGTTACTTGTACGTACTGATGTTGATTCTTGCTGTTACTTTTACTGATCTATACTCCAATTAATATTTAAAAGAATTTTTGGAATTGTGTCAAAAATAAAGATGTTGATTTTATTAAATTTTGAGATGAAAATATTTTTCTGTGGAGTAATTTTGATAAAAGTGACTAAACTTCTTTGTAGCCACTGTGGCTCTTTGAGAGAGGTGCTGACTCATCACTAACCAGTTTGATCGATCCTGGCCAGGATTTTTAAGTCTAGTACGGTATCCCTTTTTTGTCAGTGGTTCAGGAGGGGTGGGCCTGGCGATGACCAGTATCTAGTTATTTGGATTCATTAGCACAGTTGGTACAGAAACTTCTTTTCATTTCTAAATGTCTTTTAATCTCTGGATTATCAAAAGTCAGAGGGCCGACATAATATTCAAAATGTACACAACTATTTTCATCATGAAAATGAACATATTTCCTCCATGAAATTGAGTCAACTGGTGTGGTTTCGAATCCCTGGTTGTACATGACAAGGAGTTGGGTCGTCGTCAGTCCAACCTTGTGGGTTAACATCGGGTCCTCCAGCAAGCGAATTATTTGAAATAAAATTAAACCATATTTTGGTCCCAAAATTACCTATTTTGTGTCGAGTGGGCGTTAAACCACATTTCTCTCTTTCTCTCCTCCATGAAATGTGTTATATTTCCATTACTTTATGTGTATTTTTATTTGTTTAATTTAATGCAGATTGAATAAAGACTTTAATATACAATAGATTTCAATATTTTCTTTTGATTGATATAAATATATTTCCTGTAAAATTGTATTTATAAAAATGATGGAAGTATCGATTGCATTGATTTTTCATCCAGGTGTATTTTATTAAGAATTTGACATAAAGCATCTAAAAATTTGACTTCGAATATGAAGAGATATACCCAAGGCTTACAACATGGAATGAACTGATGCCTTTCTGATCACTGTCGCGCTTTGCAAGAGTTATATGTAGGCCTACCATTGGCCAGTGACTACATTTTATGTGTACTTGGTAATATGTGAAATACTTAAATCTAGTACTCCAAGAGACAGACATACAGTAATTAAGATAATGCAAAACCTTGCTTCTCACTGACTGGGCGTAATACGTCTAGAGTTATGACACTTGTTTCACTTAGTGAACCATGTGAATGCTCTAGGCCGAAAGTTATCATCCAATCTTTGAGAAATTTATTTGCATTATTTTAATTAGTGACACGAAGAAGCATATTGAATTTCCCTTAGTTACTACTAGAGTTTTGGGCCTTGTTTCACTTTGTTGCGCCTTATGAATGCTCTAACACCTACAGTTATCTGCCGCTCTGTATGAAATTTATATGTGTCATTTGAATTAGTCAAAAGAAGAATCCTATTGAATTTCAGCAATTTCCATTTATTACGTCTAGAGTTATGGTCCTTGTGTCACTTTGTTAATTAAACCTTGTGAACGCTCTATTGCCAAAAGTTATAATTCGATCTGTATGGAATTTATATGCATCATTTAAATTTGTAAAACAGAGGTCTATTAATGGGTGTCAGCAATTTCCATCAATTATTTCTAGAGTTATGGCCCTTGTTTTACTTTTCTGATCGCTGTGAACAATCGAAGAACAAAATTTATCATCTGATCTGTATGAAACTTATATGCATTATTTAAATTAAACGAAAAAGCCTGTCAAAATTTTCTGTAAATTACTTCCAGAGTTAATAAGGTCCTTGTTTCAGTTTGTTGAACCTTGTGAACCCTCATATGACAAAATTATAATCTGAATTGTATGATATTGTATTGTATATGCCCCACAATTAGCAATTACCTACAGAAGAATAAATATGCAACAACCCTTGTCGACTGCTCGTACAACTTAGCTGCTGTTGGTGTATGTTTCATTGTATGGCAACCTATCTTTAAACAGAAAGACAGATCAGTACCCTCTTTGATGAATTAAGCATCTATTTTTTTGTATTGAAATGAATTATTTTGAAGACTTGTTGATGATGCCTACAAGATAATTCAGATTTGTTCTATATTTAGCACCTGGACTATGACCTGGATTTCATATTATCAGTACTTACAGTTACATATATTGACACCTTATATCATTGTTTGTATACATGTGGAGACTTATGTCATGGTGTAGGGTGGTTTGGTGGACTTTAATCTTGAAACCATAATACTCTGTTGTATATTGAGTGTTATACATAGAGAATAAATATTATGTATTTGACTTATAGATCTTAACTCAAGAGATTTTGTTTATATCAATGTAAGTACATATAAGTTTTATGGAACAGTAGGTCAGTATCTACCCCTTTCACTGGATTTAACCTATATTGACCAACATAACATACATCTCTAGGATAGTAGGATATAGTAGTCCTACCTGGTGATTTATCTGCAAGCAGTGACTACAAATGAAATATTTCTCCATATATTTGAGAGGGGGGGGGTAGTTGCATGGTCGAATGGTATGATGTGCTGCGGTATCATAAGGTCTGTCATTAAGTCAACTAGCATGGTTGTATGTGACAAGGAGTACGGTCATCTGTCCAACCTCATGGGTTTTCTCTAAGTCCTCCGGTTTCCTGCCACTGCTAAAGGCCCTACCCGCAAGTGAATTATTGAAATAAAGTTGAACCATGTGTTAGTCCCGAAGTGACCTAGTTTTTGTCGAGTGGAGTTAATAACCCCTCTTGATAGCATCTTGTGTTGCAGATATTTAACCAAAATAGATTTGTCATATTTATATGGCAAAAGGCATCATGATGCTTATCTAGAATTTCTCAGCACTGTTAATCCCATTAATTTTTTTATTCTCCAGATACATTTGAAATCCCTGACCACAATAGAAAATGATTGATAAAGTTTTAATTGGCTTAGCCGGTGCTGCCGGAATATCTTTTACGGCATGGAAGACAATGTTTCCATGGATAGGAGATGATCTAAAGATTCTACGAGCTGGATTAAAAGTTGGGAAAGCAATGACTGAAGAAATAGAACGAGGGTATTTCCTCATAGATAAATTTGAAGATAAAGTGAAACTACATCCAGACAAACCCTTTATAATATATGATGATAATATTTATAGTTTTCAATACGTAGACCAGCAAGCGAATAAAGTAGCCAACATTGCCAAAAGATGGGGTGTTACTGTCGGGGATACTGTAGCTCTGTATGCATCCAATTCACCATCATTTATATGGACGTTTTTTGGTGAGACTTTTATATAATATTTCTTTTTATATGTCTATATTTCACATCTGAGATGTTGTTAGTCATGGCCCCTCGGCCTGTCGGTCTATGGATCCGTTGTAATAGTTATTATCAATTTTCATTCAGGTTTATTTAAATAATAGTCTGTGGGTGACAATGATAAACTGGCTCTATCCACAACAAAAATGGAGATTTTTTGGTCTTGCTCTTCCTATAATGCAACAAAAGTTATTTTAACCAAAGAAATGTAGTTGTGAGGTCATCTGGATATACGTTGAATAAGTAACAAAAGAATGAACAAAATATTTTATAAAGATGACTCGTTATGGTTCATTTTCATTAGAAATGTTGCATAGTTACCAATATGGCATCCATTTCAGGATTAGCGAAGTTGGGTGTTTCTGTTGCTTTAATAAATTCTAACCTACAAGGAAAAGCTCTGGTACACTGTGTTAAAGCAAGTGGAGCTAGAATACTGATTGTTGGTGAAGGTAAGTTATATGCACAACACTGGTACAAAAAATGTTCTAAGGTGTTGTTAGATCTTATAATGTTCATTTCGTCATCTTTTCATCCCCCGAAACTTATTTTTATCTTAATGACCAGAGAAATGGAATAATTGATTTAATTCATGTAATTATTTCATGTAATTATTACACGTAATTATTACACTGTCAATTGCATTTTCTTCATTTGTATGTTGGTGTGTGTCATTTCAGTATGAAGCATGTGCATGCTGTATCATGACGCCTGTTGTACGTGGCAAGGAGTATGGTCGCCTGTCCAACCTCGCGGGCTTTCTCCGGGTCCTCAAGTTTCTTCCCACTGCTAAAGACCCCTACGCACAAGCAAATTATTGAAATAAAATTTAACCATATGTTAATCCAAAAATGACCTTATTTGTGTCGAGTGGACGTTAAAACCCATTTCTCTCTATTTCATATAATAGGAACACGAATGTACCTGTGTTTTACAAATGACCTAACTGGCTGCATTTATAGGCAATTCATTTTGTTTTTGCCAAAAATTTAGATTTTAGCTTTTGAAACATGGATATTAACACAATATAAACTCATTAAAACAACAATTCACTTTTTTTTTGTTCACCTTCTTTTTACAAATGTGAATGATATGTTTCAGGTATGGAATTATTGAATACTGTTATAGAATTGGAGGTGGAGCTAGATAATTATGATATTTATATACAAGGATCCAGTAAAGATCAGATACCCCCTAATTATACAAGTTTTGATGATTTAATGAGAAACACCATGCCTACACCTATACATAAAAATGTCCGTTCTAAAATGAATGTGATGTCAACATTTTGTTTTATCTATACATCAGGAACAACAGGTTTGTACAGTTCTATTTCCGATTCATTTACATTATCAAACATATTGAATTTGGTCTTCAATTCACCTGATCACAAATATTTTGAATTTGGTCTCCCCTTTGCCTGATCTAACATATCTTGAATTGGTCTCCTATTCACCTGATCCCAAATATACTTCAATTTGGTCTCCTATTCACCTGATCTAACATATCTTGAATTTGGTATCCCATTTATACCTGATTTAAAATGTCTTCAATTTGGTCCCCATTTATACTTGATCTACTTGATCTAATATTTCTTGAATGTGGTCTCCTATTCAACCGATCTAATATGTCTAGAATGTGGTCTCCTATTCACCCTATCTAACATGTCCTGAATGTGGTTTCCTATTCATCCAATCTAATATTTCTGGAATGTGGTCTCCTATTCACCCAAGTGCTAAATGTTTAATATGTGAACTTTATTTATTTCAGGACTTCCCAAACCAGTATTCATCCTCCATATAAAGAGTATATCTGTATCAAAGTTAGTTCGATTATTTGGTTTAGGAGAAAGTGATATTTTCTACATATTCCTACCTTTATATCATACTTCTGGATGTATGAGTCTATTTGGGGCTGTTGATCTTGGTAAGTGTAGTTGAGAATGCATAATATAGAAACTCAACACAAACTAGGTCATTTTGGGATTAAGTACAGTGTACTCTGTAACTTCCAGCACCAAGCAGGACCAAATAGAAATGGCGGATGTCGGCGAGTGGCGGTTTATCCAATAACAGGAAGTGAATGTGAATAGAATGTAGTACGGCTTATTCCATATTTGCTTGCTAAGTTCTTTTGTGTTGGTCGCAGTAATATTTCTGAATCGGCAATAAGTTGACGCTTTACATCACAAAAGAGAATAGCGCATAAGAATAAGATATCAAATAACTGATACCCATTTTTAATTTAAGACCTGTATTTATAAATAAACTCAAATTCAAATGCTTTGTTCGGGAATTCAAAAACACCGACACAACCAATTTGGGAGCCTAAAGACACCGACACGGTCACGTGTTAACGTTAGTTATTGAAATGGCTGCCAATCAACGAACCCTTAAAAGATTTGTCGAGTACATGTACTGTTTGTTTATACTTTAATTATTAGTGTCTGATAAACTGTGGTGTTTTTGTGATTGGGGAGTTAACAATGGCGGATTATAGGATTAAATAACAATGGGTAATCAGTCATCGGACCTCTAGTCGATGGCGAAAGGCGGAAGTGACAAAATGGCGGTTAGAACAAAACGTTTTACAAGCAATCAAGAAGGAAATAAATCGGGACCAGAGGTTTTGGGCGGATCTAGGCGAGTGGCGGATTGATCAAAAGCTGGAAGTTACAGAGTACACTGTATAGTACATTTGTTTTAATAATTTGCTTGCATGTATAGAATTTTAGTAGCGGGAGGTTCAGGATGAAAATCCTGCAAGCTTAGGAAGATGACCCTCGTTGTCATGTATGCTGCTTGACTCGTTGACATATCTTGTGACCTAAAACACAGGTTATACCAACTGATCTATCGTAATTTGTAGAGTTATCACACCATTTACTTTTAGAATTGTAAAATCATGTCTATGCATTACTTGTGCAATTGTGCATTGGAGACTTTTGTATCTTGCTTTACATTTGATTGTTCAAGCTTGTAAACCTATTACTGGTACCTGAAACTAGAGACTAGATAAAGACCTGGCAGTTCTCAATATAAAACTAGATAAAGTAAAGGCAATTTGCTGAAAAATTCAGTCAAATTGATAAACCCTGAACCAAGAATTTAGCGATTGATATTTTGGCCCATCCTCGATCACCATAAAAAAATTGTCTCAATTATCCATTTCATGATTAAATCATCAATGAAAATTAATCCTAATCCAGTAAATATCGCAGGCTAGCGATGACATCTAGAGTTGATTATGGTCTGGATAAGTTAATTAATGTCTAATTAATAATTAAGATAACATTTCAGGTCTAAAGAAAGACAAGCAATAGGCAGATAAGATGTATGTTTAAACTTTTAATACATTTCATGGGATTGCTGACAATGATAATGGAGCCTAATATAAATATGATTATTGAATGTGGATCATGTAGGATCCCTTGAATACTAATATAATTCTTCAATACATTTGGGTTACAGGAGCCACTATAGTAATAAGGAAGAAATTTTCTGTCAGATTTTTCTGGAAGGATGTGTATCAGTATAATATAACAGCTATACAGTATATTGGAGAATTATGTCGGTATCTTTTAAGTGGAACCAAGGTATATATTACATTTACATTTTTTATAACCCTAGTGTTGGAATCCAATAACTGCATCTCTACTAAAATGAGTACCATCACTACACAACAACAATGTGGGAACAATACTGAGCCACTCTATCTCATGAACACAATACTGAGCCACTCTTATCTCATCAACACAATGCTGAGTGACTCCATCTCTTCAACACAATACTAAGCAACCCTATCTTTTCAACATAATACTGAGCCACCCTATCTTATCAAACACAATACTGACCCACCCTATCTCTTCAACAGAATACTAAGCCACTCTATATCTTCAACAAAATACTGAGCCATCCTATCTCATCAACACAATACTGAGCCACTCTATCTCTTCCACATAATACTGAGCCACCCTATCTTATCAACACACTACTGAGCCACTATATCTCTTCCACATAATACTGAGCCACCCTATCTTATCAACACAATACTGAGCTACCCTATCTCATCAACATAATACCGAGCCACTCTATCTCTTCAACACAATACTGAGCCACTCTATCTTATCAACACAATACTGATCCACCCTACCCATCAACACAATACTGATTCACCCTAACTCATCAACACAATACTGAGCCACCCTATCTCATCACCACAATACTGATCCACCCTAACCCATAAACACAATACTGAGCCACTCTATCTCTTCAACAGAATACTGAGCCACCCTATCTCATCAACACAATACTGAGTCACTCTGTCTCATAACACAATACCGAGCCACTATTTCTCATCAACACAATACTGAGTCACTCTGTCTCATAACACAATACCGAGCCACTATTTCTCACTAAGTGGATGGCAGAATGGTTACCACGTGCACTATGTATCGTAAGGTCTGTCATTGAGTCAACTGCCGTTTTTTCAATGTTCAAACTCGTGGGTTTTCTTCGGGCCCTCTGGTTGCCTCCTATTGCTTAAGATCTCATCAACACAATACTGAGCCACTCTCATCTACACAATACTTATTTCATTTCTATGGTTTTATGTGGAATCCCTGGAGGTGAATTTTGCCCATACAGTGGTATGTCTGCCTACTCTTCTTAACATTCCAACCAACTGCCACAGGTTCTTTCACATGCACACCTCGTCTTCAGTAGCCCAGTGGGAGCAAAACAGTAGGACCCCAAAAATATAATAATATTTATTTCATTCTATTCCCAAAAAATATATAATTTCTGTATTTCAAATTAATATTTTCAGGATCCATTAGAAAATCAACATAAGATAAAGGTTATGTTTGGTAATGGATTACGAAAAGATATATGGACCAAATTTCAGACGAGATTTAATATTCCTAAAATCGTTGAGTTTTTTGGAGCTACAGAAGGAACAAGTTTTTTATTTCAGTTATCAAATAAACCCGGTGCCCTAGGGAGATATTCACCTTTAATGGTAATTATTATTTTCAGTGATTTACATCCTGGGACAAAGGTTAAAGTTGTGGACATAATTATTGTCATCATCTCTTAGTCCCCTTGGAATAAAATTCAACATTTTTCGCAGTTTTATGTTGTGCATCCACTCACTATATCCACTAGCTGATCAGTGGCTGAACGCAAAATATTGGATCATGCTAGGATTCTTTATTTTGCTGAAATCAATTTGATATATTTTAGATGTCATTTCATTGATATTGAATTTCTGCTTCTTGTGTTGTTAATAAACCTAGTTAGTATGTTTTAACTACTGGTACACAAAATTTGACAAAATTCTGAAATATTAAATTATATCAGATTTATTGATGTGTCAGGGGGCATAACTCTTTCTTACACTTTTTGCAAGAAATCTGAACTTCTTTTTCAGAAAAAAATAGATCCTTCACCTAAAAGAATTGTTAAATATGACTTTGCTACTGCAGAACCGATTAGAGATCAAAATGGGCGATGTATTGAGATAAAACCAGGTAGAATTTAAACTTAAAAATATCAGAACAATAAAAAAATGCTCACAATTTATTCCGTTAGCAATGGCCAGAGGACCAATGTCATCTTCTATCTGGAAACCAACCATTGCTCCATCTAACTATGAAATGGCTCATGCATGAGGCAGAGTATCCTTACAAATGCTATTTTTTACTTGACATCACAAAACTACATTGCTATTTTTTATTATTTAATTTCATTATGTTAGGCTACGTTTAATATTGTTTATTGCTATTTTTTATTATTTAATTTCATTACGATACTTTTAGACTGTGTTAAATGTTGTTTAATTTAGAAGACTTTACCCAGTATATAAACATGGCTGTGTGTATTATATTTCAGGTGAAAGTGGGTTAATATTAAGTATTATACCAGAAGCAATTAGAAGTTTACCATTCTATAGAGCATCAGATGTTGATAATAAAAAGAAAGTAGTATTAAATGCTTTTGAAAAGGGCGATGCCTATTTTAATTATGGTGATTTATTTTATTTGGATAAAGATTATTTTCTTTATTTTCAAGATAGATTAGGTGACACTTTCAGGTAATTATTTGAAATATATTGACTAGAAGAATTTTAAAACACAGTATAGTACAATACTTGTAGATATCAGAGTTTTATCCACCCACAGATTTTAGCTACTAATTCTCAATTTTTGGAAGTCACATGTTATTTTGTTAACAAAACACTACAGAAATATACAGTATCTATTTATATCTATATATTGCCTACACTGGAAAGTATTTATTTATTAATGATTATATATTATCTATGGAAAGTATTTATTTATGATTATATATTATCTATGGAAAGTATTTATTTATGATTATATATTATCTATGGAAAGTATTTGTTTATATCTATATATTATCTACAGGTGGAAAGTATTTATTCATGATTATATATTATCTATGGAAATTATTTATTTAACATTATAATATATTGTCTACAGATGGAAATTATTTATTTATGATTATATATGGAAAGTATTTATTTATGATTTTATATGGAAAGTATTTATTTATAATTATATATTGTCTACAGATGGAAAGTAATTATTTATGATTAAATATTTTCTACAGATGGAAAGGAGAGAATGTATCTACAACTGAAGTAGCTAATATTTTAACCAATGTAGATTTGATACACGATGCTAATGTCTATGGTGTTACTGTTCAAGGTTTGTTCGATTGTTTGAAAAATTACAAAAAAGCTTCCACAAATTAATCGTCATTGAATCCAAGAAATAAAAAAGTTGAAATTGTCTGGTTTTAGTTTGTGGGTCGGAATCAAATTTAGCACTTATAATATACACAGTGTAATTTTTACATACACAATCAATTAAATTTAAAAAAACAGGTTTTTCAGTTTGTATACCCCTCACACCTAAACTCTATTGTGACTGGGCAGGGGGTTGGATGGCCGAATGGTTAGCATGTGCGCATGTATCATAAGGTCTGCCATTGAATCAACTGACGTGGTTTTGATTCCCCTGGTCGCTTGTCCAATCTCAGGATTTTCTCTGGCCAATTATGGAAATAAAATTTATCCATGTTAGTCCTGAAATGACCTAGTTTGTGTCGAGTAGATGTTAAATCCAATTTATATCTCTCTCTCATTGACACTTTTGAGTTTTTATTACTGGTTGTGTATCCTATTAATTGTTTCAAAAAATCATCTACAGATAATGTACAGTGGGTGTCCCTGTTACCTCCAACGCATCATGTATCATTTTCAATTACAGGTCATGACGGTCGAGCAGGAATGGCAGCATTAACCCTGACAGATATCCAAGAGCTCAGTGAAGACAATCTAAAAACTATATATAACCATTGTGAAGAAGAACTACCACGATATGCCAGACCTATATTTTTACGTGTTCTAGAAGAAGCCGAATTAACGTCAACATTTAAACAGCGAAAAGTGGATTTAGTAAAAGAGGGATATGATCCATCAGTTATTAAAGATCCACTTTATTTTAGGGACGATTCTAAAAAGACATTTGTTCCACTCAATTTTCAACTGTTTACATCAGGATTAGCCAAATCTAAATTGTAAAATGGACAAATTATCAGTGATATGATTAGGCTTACATGTCGATGTGACAAATATTGTTATTGAATTTATTATTAAATTATATTAATTGTTATAAAATGTGAGATTATTTGCGGCATCACAACAAATTATAAATCTTTATCATTTGTTTTAGAAAATAAAGTTTTATTTGGACGTTTTGCAAAATAAAATCTTTATAAATTGTTGTTAAAGATGGGTTCTCAGATAATATTTATCGGGTGGTTATTTCTAATAAAGTATGGCAATTTTAGTATATATGGAAAGAAGAAACATCCAATCTTACGAGAAAAATACTGGATCCCCTGAAAAACCCTGGGGCAACCACTTGGCAAAAAATTTGACGATTTGTGAAATACCCTTGTGTGACGTCAAGGGATGCGCGCGCAGGTTATATGAGGTCATTGTAAGAGGGAGTTCAATGTAACTTCCAGGTATGTATGCAGCGATACATCGTCTTTTATATATTCAAAGAATTCTCCCTTGCGTTGCTACCCTTCATCACGTCACAAACATGGACTATTAAAATAGATTTTTTACAGCTTCTGGTGTTTCCTGTAGACAGCAGTGTTTTGAGAGCGATTTAGACCAAAATTGTGATTGATTAATTAGTTTGGGTATGTTTTTAGTCCAATTATATCACCAAATCACCTGGTTCGTACACAGGAATGCATCTTTAAAGAGATGTGGTAAAAGGATAATAATGTGATTATATATTCGACCCTCCATCCGGTAATAGCCCATAAATGACTGTATGGATGATTTGCCGAAAGTCGGTGTATATTGTCCAAATCATTATCATTTGGTCCATCAATAATGTAATAATGTTGTTAATTAAGAAGTTCCTTCTGTACATCAAAACAGAGTATAAGACAAATGCCAGACTTTGCTGAAAAATGTATCGACTTATGACCCGATAAATATGGTAATTTGAGGGGGAATTTGAAACCGGTACGGATCTGCAATAGTTGACACCCTTTCATTCTATGGTATTACAATGTCATGTAATTTTGTAGGCATGTTATTGACATAAATTTGAATACCGTACAGGGATTGAACATGAAAAATAATGAGGTGCACCTATTTTTTTTATTACGTATGAATTTGAAAATTTTGTTGACTCAATTATGGTTTGAAAGCGCCTGTTTAAATAGTGATTAGAGTTATGCCCCTTTATTTTTGGGAAAAAATGTCTTAACAAGAAAAATGTTGAAATCCCATCACTGTTACATATGGTATTTACAGAATATAAGTGATTTTCCCTTGAATATCACAAACAGAATTTACTGTCAACGTGGGAAAGGAACTTTAATTATATAAAGTAATTTTGTTCGCCAAGGTTGGGTTAAAGATAACACTGAGCAATAATTGCATATTTTTCTTTTATCTAAAAATTAGTGATATATAGGAACAACTATTAAAGATCTAAAATTCAGACAAAAATTAATCTATATTGTCTTAATAAATTAAGAGGCAATTATGTTGTTTCTTTACTGATCAACACTACACTATGATCAGCCATTGCCTATCCATCTTCCTGAAGCAACGGCCGCGAGTTTAACAACATCTAACCCTTGCTTCAACACTTGGCTTTTCCTAACATTTTACGCTGGTTGTGTTTACACGTGACTAATTAGCATTCAAATCATTGTCCAATCAGAGGTCGTGGCACATAACACACTCACATTGTAGCACGTGACTGTAGTAAACAAATATGGCAGCCTCCACAGAAAAAGAACGAGACAAGTTTACAGCCGTTGAAAGTTTTTTCAATTCAGAAACTCACAGAAAACCAAAAAAGTCAATTGAAGCAGTTTTAGGACCTTGACATAAATCGAACCATGACCTTTGCATCTTGATTGTCACATGGACATTTTATTTAGAAGCGCGAGACTTGATAATCGTGACGATTTTTTTAAGGAAGGATAAATAAAATAAATTGAAAGTAGTCTTATTTTTAGTAACTCATTTAACGAAGGAATCTGATTTGATCACGGTTGGGGCCGGTACCCAATCAAATTTAGTGCCGAAAAATGTAGAGTGTTGAGTGAAGGGCTTGATAAGCTGTATGTAGTTAAGGCGAGATCAAGCCGTCTATTGAAGATGTTGCCTATCCTTCAATAAGCTTCTGTATTTTAGCTGCAGGTTCATCTAATGTTTTATCACAATTTTCAAGTAATACACAATTCTGGGTTGGCAATGTACATGTGGTATTTGATGTTGAACTATTGTCTACAGCTATTTTCTTTAAAGTAGAATTAATTAATGGAGAATCTATTTGTGGAATTGACGAACTATCACTGGTATTATTCTGTGGTGAATTTGAGTCAAATTTTGCACAGTCATCATTCTCCATTTTGATGCCCTTTTTATTGAGAATTTGATCACTTTGCGATTCTGTTTTTTCTTCTGTTGGTTTTTGGGATTTCTCCTGAGATTTATTTCCTGGTGTCGTAGATTCTTTTTCTTCTTTTATTTTAACATCTTTAATGTCCTTTTTTTGATCTACTATCAATGCATCATCCAGAATTATTTTTGGACATCTTTTCTCTGATTTAACTGTGTGAATTGATTTTAGATTTACGACAGGTTTGTCAAATTCAGGAATGACAATACCAAGTTTTTCACACAGACCACAAATTACTCTATCAATGTATGTGTTCATTTTTAAATCACATTTCTTATCATGTTTAGTAGTCTGTAAGTTCACAATGACCAACTTGCCACCATTTTTCCTGGCACCAAGTGGCAGGTTACCGCATGGTATGATTTGAAGAGATGTTCCCAGACACAGACTCAGATCTGCTTTCCTGTAAATAATACTTCATCTATTTAAATACATGAAGTTAAATATTCAATATTAGGTGGGTGGGAACTGGACAATTACATGGATCCTTCCCAAGTTACTGGGTTTTCTCTAGGTATTTCAGCTTGCATTTTTGAAAGACCCAAGTGAATTGTTGTAATAAATAAAAAGATTTAAGTCTTGAAATGACCTAGTTATCTCCCTTTCCACTTCCAAAATTTTTTGTCGTCTTTGCTTCCCCCTTTCACTTTCAATTATCTTTCTGCCAAAGTTAATGATATGGCAGTACTTACGCTGAATGTTTATCTGCTAGAGTTAAATCATGATCAGGTAGGGCATCCTCCCAATCTAATATAGCATCATGTAGATGACCCCTGAAACATACATGTAAACCATATATTAAAGATGCATTATGTAAGAATTCAATAAAGAGCTGACAGTTCATGCCATAAGAAAAGGATAATGAAAAGGGAATATATAGAAAATATCAGTAAAATTACTTCATTCTGAATGAAACTATGGTCATTTGAAGAAAAATGTAGTCTTGATTGTCAGTACTACCATTAAGATAATAAACAAAGGGTATCCATTTTTAAATTAAATTCTTAACTAATGGTCAAGTTTAAATCCGTTGCAGGTCACAAACATCAGATTATGGGCTTGGCTTGTAAATAATAGTCTAATTGATGAATTATATAATGTTTGAGGCCAAACGAAAGATCTTCAATAGGCTGATTCAACTCTTATCTCCCAAGATTTAACATAACTGTCAGTAAAATCTATTTTAAATCATAAGAGAGAGAAATGGGGTTTATGTCCACTCAACACAAACTAGGTCATTTCAGGGCTAAAATATGATTCAATTTTACTTCAATAATCTGTTTGCCTTTAGCAATGGGAGGAAACCGGAGGACCCAGAGAAAGCCCACAGGGTTGGACAGACGATCCTACTCCTTGTTGCGTACAACCCAGGAATCGAAACCACACCAGCTGACAGACCTTATGATACAGCCAGTACGTGCTAACCATTCGGCCATCCACCCCCTCTTCCTCTTTAAGTGATGGTTTGCTAAAGAAGAAGAAAATATTAATAAATGTACCGGCACGTACCTACATACACCTCTAGCTTTCTGTTGTCTACATTGTTCACCTGTTGGCTTTAAACCCATTGTAGGACTACATTTATTATTAATATACTGAAAACAAATACAATCTATTATTGTACCAGGGCTGGCTGAAAAGTTCTAAGTCTTTCTGTGAAAGACCTGTACAAAGTCGATGGTTTCAAAGCCTACTTGTGAAAGACCCGTTACAAAGTTGATGATTTCCATTTATTTTTTAACATAGACTCCTTCATGGCACCATTTCTGGTGATGTCAATGGGTAAGTTCACAAGATGGTCTAGTAGTTCTTATGTCTATGATTCATTCAGTGATTGTACTTGCTGGTGGCAAAATATTGTTTAACTCAATTGACCTATTCTTTAGAACTTTTCAGCCAGCCCTCATATCAACAAGAACAAGAAACAATTTTTAAATGAAGCAACTTTAGTGGTCAGAAAGTATTTAATTGTAATATTCACAACCAGAATTAAACTCTTAACAACACACAAAAATCAAGAGAACAATAAGAGAGTCACGATGATCAAGAATAAACAATCCTATGGACATTGCTCATTTTACCAAATCTATTGATTGATTTTGTGGATTTCAACAGGGTTCCTTAACCTGATTAGTCCCATCCGTTTTAAAAAAACATATCTTAATAATTCTGACCAACTGAATGTTTACAAGGTTTTTTGTATTTTTATTAGCAATATTTTATTCAGATTTGTATCAGTATAGGGATTGGGGAACAGGCCTAGCCTATATGAAACCCCTCTCCCTCTTACAAGGTTTTAGTGACAAGTGCAATAACTCTTATACTATTATCCGTTGGCATCACCTTTTTGGGAGTTGCCAATAAATCTCTTAGCAGCATATTTTGTAATACGCACATAGTTTCAAATTGAATGTTGATGGGGTGCAACTCTATCACTATAGGGTTGATGATAGGCTATGAACTCTGTTCCCGAAATCAACAGCATGTCATTATTTTTCTTGGACTGTTTGGTTCATATGATACTTACCTTGGTATGGCATTTATCACAGGTTTGAACAAACATATTACCATGTGGTTCAGATAGACGATTTACTGGTAAACCTGATCGTACATGTAAACCATCAACATTTTGACTGATAACATACTTGACAATACCTATTAAATATAAAAGCGACATTTATGCAACAGTAATAAATGGGCTTCACGGTGAATGGGAGATAACTCTGTTTACATTTCTCAGGGGGCATCCATGTCTTTGGCTGGGGTAATTTTGTTCACTTCCTAACTGGTGTATTAGCTGGATCAATACCATTTTATTAGCAGACAGCAAAATCGAAAAACATTTTGAAAAAATTAACATTATTGCCCTTAAAGATACAATGGACCTGGTGCATTAACAAAATACTTCCGGTATTTGAAGTACAATGATACTTCTGGTATTAAGACAATTGAGTCATGCTGTATAATCCCGCACATTGTATCGATCCTGTACGATGTCGGAAGTGACAGGGTCCACTGTATTTACGCAACTGTGACCATGTCCATTCATATGCCACCTCTAAAATATACCACACTTATATAGATAACCACTGTCCTTCAACCAGCAAATCCTCCCTGTAATTGATATTCTATGGAATTACCTTCCTTGGGAAGCATACGTTCAACAAGTAATATTGAATTTCTGGGTAAAAAAACCAAAAAAAACCCCTCAAGAACACAACAGACAATGCGCTAATGAAAATGATGTCATAAACCTGACAGATTTCAACCTTATTATTGTAATACAAACCAGCATTTTCCAGTGCAACTAATGCCATATGGGTTTTAGTTGGTCTTGCAGACTCAAATGTAATATCAATTTTCGGAGTTTCTCCCTTTTCTTCAAGCGTCCATACTCCTAGAAAGAAAAAAAAAGAATTGTGGAACTGTAACCCAGGGTTAGATTATTGATGATCAATTACATAAAGTTCCCATAAATAATCCTACAGATTAACTTTTATTATTTTTCATGTGAATTATAGATTATTGATGATCAATTACATAAAGTTCCCATAAATAATCTTACAGATTAATTTTTATTATTTTTCATGTGAATTATACCATGATTAAATTTGGAGGAGAACATTGGATTTGGAACAACTTATACATGATACAGGTAATTATAATTACCGGTATCTACATTCTACTCCATTCAATTATTCCACAAGAGGCCAGGAATAATGAATTTTGAGGCCTACCTCAAAATGTTAGACACTAATAACCAGTATTATTTTTAACATTGTGTTAGACCTTTAATAAATATCATTAAATAAAACTAGAAAAATACAAATCTGTGCCTGAAGAAAAGACAGACAACAGAAGGATTATGCCTGTCAAAACTCAATTTGTGTCTGACAATGTCTATGACAGGTGCCTTATTTTCAGGCTTGCTATTAGCTGCATCAGTACCATGTTAATGCAGAGCTTGGGCATGGCAGTGATGCATACATGTAAGTATATCTGTCTCCCTAACTATAATCGTTCACGACATCATGTCAAACATGATATAGGCAGCCTAATTTCTTACCTTTCGGTCCTCTGAAGTCTGGTATACCAGCAGATGTGCTAATACCAGCTCCTGTGTGTACCACAAGATGTTGACAAGCCTTTACCATGTCCACTAGTTGTTGTATTTTTTTTTCTACTGTTTCATCATCATCAAATATTTCTGGTAAACCACATTTACCTTTACTAGCATAATCTGATAACCCAGTTGCATAATTTACAGACATTCTAGCTGATCAATTTATCTCACCTGTGGAAAAAAAGAGGTTAAAATTGAAACATATTTAAAATTAAACATTTACCTTCCATTTTATCTACACTTTTGACCATAATCAATACATGACGTCATGATGAGCTAACTTTTAAGCGTTATTATTCCTATGATTCCTATGATATCATACCTCATATTTGTGTTATGTATTCCACAACTTGCTTTCAAAAGAGCTACATCACTAATATTTGGAAGCTAGAAATTGACACAAATGGGTCGCATGGCATAAAATAATGTAATATGAATGTATATAAACTTATTTACATTCATCATTTCTTTCTAAACAAATCCCGTCGGGTTGATAGTTAGTGATTCCCTGACAATATTGCCCAGTCCTTGCCCCATGGGCGATTTTCGCGTAATCTAGTATTTTTCTAGTAAGATTGGGTGTCCATACTTTTCATAAATACCAAATTTGCCATACTTTTATTGGAAATAACCAGCCGATAAATACTTTGCTGGGAACCCATCTTTAAATATTTTAATTATCGTAGTGGATATATAACCTTAAACGGTATCCTATTTACTAACGCTATTGCACCGTAAATCGCAATGACGTATATATACATCGTGTGTGATTGGTTAAATAATAACTTCCGTTCGACGTGCGCAGTTGTGCGACACTTCCGTTCGACATGCGCAGTTGATATATTCCACAAGAACGGTAACTTCGTCTTTCAAGTTTGGCGCAGAAGCACGGTTTAGGAAAAAAACGTAAACCACTGACCGTCTTGGTACTTAAATTAAAACCAAAACCCACAGAAATAAGCCCTTGACCGAAATGAATAATTTTCTACAATTTATATTTATTATTTTATTTTCTTCTAAAACTAATTCTCTGGGTTCTACCGTAGAAATCCAAGTATGGCTATTTCGTCCTATATAAGAAACGGAGAAAGTAGAAAGGTTAGACAAAGAACGTATGGTGGTTATGGTAAGGGTTAGGGTAAGGGTTTGGGTTAGGTTTTGGGGTAGGGTCATGGGTTAGGGTTAGGGTTCGGGTTAGGCATCATTGCGAAAACTGCTGAAAACTGCTAAGTCCACGGATCAGAGAACTGCGCATGTCAAACGGAAGTTACGGCGATATAGTAAATAGAGTAAAGTGCCGTTTACGGTTGAATGTCTACTGACTACTGCCTTTAAAGGAGCTAAATCGCTAACATTTCGGACCTAGAAATTGTCCTTAATGGGTCGCAACGCATATAATAATATAATCTGATTGTATATAAATTGATTTACATTAAATTGTTTCCATTTTTACTCTAATTTCAAATCAGTTATGTCCAGCGAAATACGGCAGGAGTCTTAACCAAAGAGGAAAATAAAGTGTCTGGTTATTCCAGTCTACTGCGCATGCCCACCAGATAAGATATGGCCTCATAGTCATAGTTTAACAGGAGTTGTTGAATATGTCTAGCCTCGTTCTTTCTTGTCACTTGTTACAAGTGACGCTGAAACGCTCTGTGGTACACGATTCGTGTACCAATGGTAAACTGTTTATCTTGTTTTAAATATTGGATATCAGAGGCCTACCGTTTCCAGGTAAGATCACAACATCAATGTTGATTCAAATTGACCAATAATTCGTGTTTTCCATGTCGAAGATTTTCGAGGATTTTGAGTTACGGACTTAGGTCCTTTAATTATTGATTCATTAAACAACAGGCAAAGCCTTTATAAGTTCTCTCTTTTAACAATAAGTAAACCCTTCCAATCATGGTTTGGGGAATAAATTTCATTCATTTATCATGAAAACAACAAAGTAGTTTACTTACCATGCAATTAATTACTATGATAAACTCATCTCAAAATCCGAACAAAGAACTGAAACAAATTATTGTTATTAACCGGAAGTTCTACTTTCACTTAATCCCAATCTTTTAAACTTCATTACAAAAGAGTTCATGAAAACGTTCATTTACCGTCACTTCCTTACTTTTTATAATAAAAACTTCAATAAAAAGCCATTAGAAATGTCATATGTACTTTTTTCTGTGTGAATTTATTGTTTTCAAATAATCATAAACCAAATTAAGCAATTCCGAACAGATTTATTGTCATGGGGAGGTAACTGAAAGTTAAATGAAGTTATCTCCCCTTAAACACTGTGCCGAGGAAATAATCTGTCAAAATTAGGATTTAGGAATGGCACTTGAACTATTCTCCGCCCGTCGTTTCGTTCATCCTTGTTTCCTTGGCATTTCTCAAATATTTTTTTTATAATGGAATTTCACGAATTTAATCATTTTTGTGTTGTCCAACATTGTGCCCTGTCGTACGGGCTCGATCAATCTCGTTCCCAGACTCTCCAAATTTTTTCTGGTTCGAGATTGGGGCTCGATGACAGTTAGGGTGGGGGGGGGGCAGAACCCGTTATCCCCGAACAAAATTCGGGTTTACAGACAGCGGCGGTCGTCTTCCTCGAGAGGCGAACAAGCGGAGCTTACCTTGTATGCTCCAACTCCCTCTAAATAAATTTGGGAATGTTTGGCGACTGCAAACACGTTTTTGCTATTTCAGCCGTTGAACAAAGCAACTTCAAAGTTGTCTTATATAAGGTGACGGACTCGAATTTTAATTAATCGTTTACAGTCCACGTACTTAATACGGGACCGTTAGGAGAAAATCATTAAAATTTAACTGCCGCAAACACGTTTTCCTGCTATTTCAGCCGATGAACATTGCAGTAACTTCAAAGTAGTCTAATATAGCCTAATTAAGGTGGCTGACTCAAATTCCAGAAATTATTTAACTGTCGCAAACGCGTTTTACTGCTATTCCAGCACGTAAAATTGGTGTTTTATTAGATTTTGGGCACTTTATTCCACTTTACCCGTCTGTATGCTCGAAACTAAACAAATCATAATCAAATGCATTACTGAATGGACAATAATAATATAAAAGGTTAAAATACACAGTTCGGGAGATAAAGTCCTTCCAATGTCATAATGTAAGTATATTAAGATTAGAAAAAAAAATCATCGAAAGACTTTCACACTGGGTGAAATATGAGTCGCTCCGCTTTTCAAGACTATGTTAAAGGATAATAGGCCTATACTATTCAAAAAAAGTAGGGGATATTTGATTTTTAAGTGGTATTAAAGTCACCTAATGAAACTGACGAAGAAACAAATGACAAAATTAAATGAAGTTCACATTCATCGATTTATTCCAAATGATCGTTAGACTAAGTAAGGCACAGACTGACCATTATAATAAGGGTAAAATGATACCCGGGGTCAAACAGCAAAGTTACCACAGCATCACAACAAAGTCAGTAACGGGTACATCCTCCTCTGTTTGCCAAACAAGCATCGATCCGAAGTGGCATACTCCTAATGAGACGTCTAAGGCCATTTTGGTCCAGATTGTCCCATTCCTGTTGCAAAACAGCAGCTAGTTCTTGGATATTGGCATGACGTTGTTGAAGTTGACGTAACCCCCTGTCCAAGCATGTCCCAGACATGCTCGATGGGGGAGAGATCGGGACTCAGTGCTGGCCAAGGTAATGTGGTGATGTTCTGTTGTTGGAGGTAACCTGTAACGATCCTGGCCCTGTGACACCTTGCGTTGTCATCCTGGAAGATGAAACGGCGGCCATTACGTCGTGCGAATGGCACAACATGGACTGCCAAGATGTTGTCCCAGTAGTACTGGCCTGTACCACATCCTGCAACAACATGTAAAGCCGTTCTTCCAGCAACAGTGATGCCTCCCCACACCATAACAGAACCACCTCGAAATCGATCATGTCTGACGACGTTAACGTCTTGGAAGCGCTCGTTTCGACGACGCCACACCCTCCTACGTCTGTCCAAAAATCAACAGCGAACCTTGTCTCATCTGAAAACATCATATTGCTCCAGCTTCGATTATCCCAGTGTTGACGATCCCTACACCAACGACGTCTTGCCTGAATGTGATGATCTCTCAAACAAGGGATCACGCGAGGACGTCGGACGCGAAGGTGACCCCTATGCAGTCGATTCCGAATGGTCTGGTCACTCACTCTCACACCAGTGTCTGTTCGAAGACGAGCGCTGATCTGATTAGCTGTGATGACACGATTTCTCAAGGCCAAGGTACGGATAAATCGATCCTGGGCTTGAGCTGTCGCCCTTGGTCGACCTGAGCGTGGTCTGTCCTGTACAGATTGTGTATCACGGTATCTGAACCATAGCCTGCTTATGACAGACTAAGAAACATTCATCGTCCGCGCCACATTCATCGCCCGCCTGTGTTGTGCCAGTCTGTAGCATGCCAAGGGCACGTAACCTTTCATTTTGGGTAAGCCGACGCATATCAAAATTTGTTTTCTGGTCACTAAAACAATTAAACTTATGTTTCCACCCTGGAATTCAATGCCACAATGACTATTATTCAAAGTCAGAGTCGTGCAAATCTTGGGTTGGACCCCCATGATGATCCCAAGCATCACCTGCATTCCATGCGGTAGCTATTGGTGCGTTTGGGCGTCACATGTAACTGGAAATGTTTTTTCTGTTAGGTTCCATAGTGACTTTTTTCGTAGTCATTGCATATTTTAGTATTATGCCCCCAAAATCAAATATCCCCTACCTTTTTTGAATAGTATAATTAAAGGAGCTAAATCGCTATTTCTAATCTGTTATGTTCGTCGAAATACACGAAGTATCCGAATTGAATGGCAGTCTTTGGTTTCTTGTTATTCCAGTCTACACCGGTAGTATTATCCTGCATTGGATATGTTTAGCCTCGTTCATTCCGGTACACGTTTCGTGTGTCAATTTTAAAATTTTCATTTTGTCTTCAATGTAAGATTTCAGAAGCTTAACTATTCACGGTAAGATAACAACATCACTGTTGATTTAAACTAACTAATAATTCGTGCATGTTTGGAATATCGAAGACTATGGATTATATTGAGTTAAAGACTTGGATCCGTTCAGGACAGAATACAATATATAGACAAAATATAAGTTTATTTATATTAACGGTCTATAATAACGTGTTTAATTGCGTCAGTTAGTCATTAATAACATGTTTTTTAATTTCGTGTTTAATTGGCTAAATAGTCAATAACAACGTGTTTAGTTGCGTCAAAGGAAATAATAACTTGCGTGCTTACTTGAATCAAAGGCAATAATAGCGCGTTTAATTGCATAGACAGTTCAAACAGAATGGTACACTAATGATATAAATATAATTAATTACCTATGTGTAGCTAGGCCAATAAAATGGTAGTATTGCTGAATTATAATAATATTAATCAAATGCCAAGAAAAGCACAAACAAATTAATTTTATTAAATCAACAAATATAAATAATACAATATAGATTTATAAGACGAATGGTTATTACTAAATGATATAGATAAAAATATAATTCTTCTTGAAGTATAGTTTATGACGGCAGCTATCTACGTTATATAGACACAGCTAATAACACCCCTGTTGTGTATTTTACTGACCCGGTACATTACGTTTGGTGTAAAATCAATTAGAAAATCGACTCAATTGACTTTTTTCGGATAATACGTTTAAGACTAAACCGACATTTAAACTTTATCTGGAAGTATAGACCTATTGGGAAAAGTCATTATTCGGAATTCCGAAATATACATATAAGTAGTGTCAATCTTATATGCATAATTGTACGTAAGAAGAATATCGACGTCTGTTGAACAAATTATAATATAAAAATATGTTTTTTTCTGAAAGGCGTCCTTTGATTTTTATGAATAAGCCCACTTCCTGCGAGTTTTGTGTCAGTCAAGTGAATGAGGCAATAAAACTCATCACCATATTGGAAGAAATCAGAGTTATAAAATACTACAAGATTTAGATGACTTCTTGGTGGAACCACTAATTGGTCGTACAGGTTTAGGTTTGCTTGGTGAACCCGTATATGCCGGTGAAACGGACGGCGATTCTGACCCACTCTTGTCGGGACTTGATTCTTTTGATACTTTGGGGTACGGTGTTGATTGCTCAACTGGTGCTGCTACTTGATGAGCAACCGGCTGTGGATTATCTTTTGGGCGGACAGTTTTCGTAGCGGGCGTAGCACTTTTAACATAACTAGTTTTCTTCGCAGGCGTGTCGTCGACTGGTTTTGTCGGTTTGCCTTCGGATTTAGTTTGTTTTTTCTCTGGTATTACTTGCGTCGCATTTTGTTTAGTTTCACTTTTAAGTTCCGTTTTACTTTTTGGGTTTGATTCTGGTACAGAATCCACAGCGACCTGGTCGGGATCTGGTAAAATTTGTCTTATTTTTGCTCTCATCTCCTCAAATTTAGGGCCACTCCATTTTTCTTGCATCACAGGGTCCGAATGGAAATCGATGTATAAAAGTTCTGTGAAAGCCATGCTCATTGGTCCTCTTGGTGGCCACGCCGTGTTTTCAAGCAGAAGAGGTATGATTGGTCGCTTCAACGCATCACATAAGCTGACCTCTCGGCGACAGTTTGCTGAAAGGGCGTATTTTTCTGTCATACATGATAACACAACTCTACAACCTCTTATACCACGATCTATTTTATCATAAAGTGAATCCCCACCACCCATCTGATGAATGTCCATCCAACAATGGTAACCTAGTTCTGTTAAACGTCTATACAACAACATAATGTTTTTTTGTTTATCCCACTGATACGATATAAACACTTCTGGTGACTTCTCGTCCTGGCAAAGATAAAAACAAATTAGTGTTATTTTACTCTGAAATGTTATGGCCGAAATGGTTACCATATAATTAAACCTTTAAATTATTATAATAAAAACAGGCCTGCTGGATACGACCTGGAAAGCTTGTAATCGAGCAACTCGGTTGGTACCAACAAAGGCATATGCTAACAAGATACTATTGATATCGCTATTTTCTTTGCAGGTATCTACCGATGTTGGATAGATCATTTCCAACAGTTTAGTGAAAGAAAGTATTTACGAATTTGATTTAAAGTATGTACTGTACCATTTTGAAATCAAGATTGAAATTGACTCATTGGTGGTCCTTTAATTTTCATCTATCAAACGAAAAACTTTACAGGTTGACATTATCATCAAAATTGTAAATGGCAACATACTTATGACAAGACTATAAAATTTATCCTCACCTTTTTATCACCTGCAGTTGTTGGTGGTTGTGTTTTATTTTTACCGCCCCCAGCTGTCTTGGATTTATCAATTTTTATCTCTTCGACTAAAGGCATCCACCAATTTTTATACACTACAAAGAACAAATTTCAAATGTAGACTACATTCATAGTAAACAGAACTATAAAGCATACCGGGGAATACCCATACCTTCTGTTCGTTGACGATTAGTATACAGATGCTTTTTTTTATCTTTTCTACTAGAATTCGAAAACCGTAAAATATTTTTGGCAAACCCAGTAAACCCACCAATCCGTAAAACACCCACCGCCAACCACAAAATATAAAACAGCTGCAAATGCTTTAAATTCGTCCTCGTTTTATTTTATCTTTAATATATGCTATTTTTATTAAACATCTTACTTTTCTCAACTTTAGATTCATCTGGGACTATTCCATTCATACTCAACTGCATTAACAGTTCTTGAAACTTTGGTATTGGCCAGTATCTATCGTCGGGTGTAGCTTCTTTTGTGTCTCTTTGATAAAACTGTATATAAAGATATTCACTGAATATAGGCCCCATAGAGCCTGGTGGGGGCCACGTACAGTTCTCTAACAACAGTGGTATAATGGGTTTCCTCAAATTCACTGCCAAATTCACCTACAATGAAAGAAAAAGGTGACACATTAGTGATTAATTAGATTTTTTGAAAATCAAATTATATTAGTAGGCCCATCTGCTTCGGACCTCTACGGGTCGTGACCCGACTTTGATTAAAAAAGTCACTTAATTGTCGATTCTCGGAATTTAATTGGTGGAATTTCTGAATATGTTATGTAGTACCGGTACTTAAGCTAAGGGAAACTTTTCACTCTCAGATAGCACCTTAACCTGCAGACAATTACTTTTAGTTTTCATGTCGACAAATGTACATACCTCTCTGTTACAATTTGGTGACTTGGCATATTTTTCTGTCGTACAGCTGATAATGACCTTGGCTGCTCTGATACCCGTATCTATCTTTTCGAAGAGTTTATCACCTCCTCCCATCTGTCCTATATCCATCCAGCATTCATAGCCGGCCATTTCCAGATGTTTCCGTAACAGCTTGACCTCTTCTTGGTGGCTCCATTGGTAACTAAGGAAAATCGGTGGAGGCGTGGCATATTCAAACTCTTCCTCTTCCACCACTTGGTCTGTAGAATACAATGTGGCATGTTTATTATTGATGCCGGATGTTTGTTTACAAGAACTGTCTAGCATCATCGATACAAACACATAGTTTTCTGAGCAGGCTTATCAACTATGTGCAAATTGTGTAAAGTACATGGTGTAAGAGATGAAACCCTAAAAAGAATCATAAAAATGAACCTTCCGGCCAGAACTACGACTTTCTGCTAGATCGACCATGGTTGAGTCGGACATTAAACCCGATTAAAGAACAGAACGAGCGCCAGGACTATGAGGTCACTAGCCATTACGGATCTCGGCCTTCAATTTCAAAATCGACTTACCGGCTGCCTTCATAGCATTCTCCACTATAATAGCTGCATCCATTCTGTCCATTTCCTGTAAAGCTGTCAACACACCATATGATGCTTCACTTGTTTTGTGGGTAGCATACCATTCATTTAACATGGCCATGCACGGATCAGACTGTTGGGCCCAAGCGCGGATATCGTCATTGCTATATCCTAGTCTACTAGACAATAGCCGCCAATCACAATCCGTCTGAGGATTCATCAGTTTGGATACATCCCGAGACCAATATGGAGCGTGACTTAACGTCTGAAAAGTATTAATTCCAAATTTACATACTAAAGTATTAATTCTAAATTTACATACTAAAGTATAGAAACAGACATTTCATATATATTGGACAATACATTATTTTCCCCCCAAAACCGAATTGTGTAACAAAATTTAGATTTTACTAGTATACTGCCTGAAAATTTTGGTACTGATACACGACGATGGCAGTTGTACAATTAGACATTAATCTTTATGACGATGCCATAGATATTGGTATGACTCAACATGGATCTTTATGACGATGTCATAGATATTGGTATGACAATGGAAAGAAAGTTAATGTTTATAAAGGGGTGCAGTTCCGATTCCCCGACATTTCATGCGCTTTTACTTTACTAACAAAGCAAATAGATGGAGTGTTTGGTATCCCACTGATCTTATTATCAACATGATGGCAATTATGAACTAGATGCTAAAAGTATGGGGTCAGTATCCATAATGGTATGTGGTTGCTACAATAGATGTCGAATACCCTACTGCTGTTGATGATAGCGAAGGTACTGTCGCAATTTCTGAACATACTGGTGACTGGATACATTTGTATTTGGTATATCTCTAAGTATGATTATGCAGTTAGATGACAACATTGCCAAGCACATACCTTTTGATCTATTTCTTCTACTTTTAGAACCGTTTCTTCAACAACCTCACCCAGCACGTTTATTCTTTGTCCCTGTTCATTGACCTCATATTTAATACCAATAATATCTTCCTTCTGTTTCCCCACCTCCTCTGTTACAGTGTTAATAGTATTCTCATTAGTTGTAACACGTGTATCAAGATTCTCAATATCATCCTGTTGTTGATCAATACCCACAGCTAATGTCTCCAGACTACAATGGAAAAAATTTAATGTTTATAAAGCGGTTACGATGTTCATCGCGCAGTTCCAATTCCCCGACATTTCATACTTTTACTGTACTAACACAACAAATTGAACGGGTGTTAGTGGGAGATAGTATGGTATTAAGCTAAGCTTCTCCAGCTTTATATATGGTAACTGACACCCTGTAATACCCATAGTTTCATAATATTTTATGACCATTGATCTATATGGACCGGTGTATTTTAATTCTATGGAGAGCTACGGTGGCTCGGTTGGTATTTTCCATCCTGGTGCTTCCTTCTCAGCGGTGCATGGCAGGAAAATTACCCCGAGTTGCTCCCCTGTTTTTGTGCAGGTATTAGAACAGTTCGCAGGTGAAAATTCGACGAATTTTAAGCGAAACCACCACTTTCCGGACAAAGTGTCCTCCATCATTCAAATCTCATTAAAACAGTTAACTCACCTTCTGCCTTCTAATAAATCAATCAGACCAGTAGCTGTATCACGTATATTTTGATTGGATGACCTCTCTTTTAGGTCTACTATTAACTGTTTGTGCTTATTCACAAGAGGCTTATGTGTTGCTACCAATCCTCGCAATTCACTGATTATTAAAATAGTGTTAGTCTGATGTTCTGGACCCGATAAAACTTTTATAAACCGGTTCACAATACGCTCAGCAGTTTTCTGAAGAAAAAAAATTGATCTAATTCATTCACAAAATAAATGGATCTTAATGATACTCCTCTCTACACCCCCCCCCCCCCAATAATATTAAAAAGTGATCACTCAATTAGGTTTCAGTTCTTAAACAAAACAGATAACAATTAAGCCCCAGTTGGCCTGTATCCTTGTTTAAGGATCGTGTACCAAGCCAATACAGAATGTTTAACATTATTTGTTACTAACTATCCCTCCTTTATCATTTAAAATCACCTGTAGGAGCTGTTTTATCTGTTAATAAACCTTTAACGGTAACTCTCTTTGATCTTCGGGGTATATTCTATGTCCGGAATAACTTGAGGTCTGAAAGTCAGGGGCATCTTCGAATATATACCGGAAAATTGAGGGTTTTTTTTCTGAAGGTTATTCTTCCTGGGTATGTTTTTTTCGAGAACAAAACATGACACAAGGTTTTTCTTACTGGAATTCTGGAATATTCTCATTTTACGTAAACATAGACGGTTTATAAGGAAGACAAAACCCTCGACAGAAAAACCTTGGGTTATTAATATTATCTTCAGTCTTTCTTTCCCCAATATGACCTCAGTCTCGTGCCTTATCTTACACATGCCGACCTTGTTTTTGGCACCAAACTGGCTACATCTGCAAAACAATTTACGCTAAATTTACTGATAGATTGCAGCCAATGCCATCAGCGTTGGAGCAATCATTTAAGGAAACTGATATTATTTATATTTAAGTTCTAACCTCGTCGCTTTTAACAGCTATCTTACGTAGTATGGAGTGTAAATGATAAAATGTATATTCGCTGTATTCTTTATTCATTAAATCATCTAGTATGTGGTAAATAACTTGTGTATTTTTCTCGGCCAGTAAATCAATGACCATTATATAGGAGACCTGTTGATTAGGATCACCCTCAAACATAACCTCCATCAATGTATCCACGTTTTCCTTGGTAAAAAGCTGTAAATTGATTAAATTGAAACTGTGAAACACATATTGTTGGTCATATCATCAATGAATATCAGCAACGTGGTGTCATGTGACGTGGTGTCATGTGACAGAGTAAACTGTGCACGACATCCACCTATATTTATATAATTTAATTAGAAACCAGAAAATAGATCATGTTGATATATGCAAATAAAGAAAACAACCAACACAGGTATCGGAGAGGAAGAATCAAAACGGAATATCTGTAGATTCAAAGACATCGTCCTCGTGACACTAACCATGTCGTTTCTAGACTAACATGATATTTCCATTATAATAAGTTACTTTTTTAGACTTGGGAGCCAAGTGGAGTAAACCTACAACTTGTTACCGAAAACCCGGATCGAACCCATGGTTTACAAAAAAATAACATACTTAATGGTCTACGGTGCCCGCGTTAGATTCCCCGCAACCACTCCCCTAAATCTAAAGAAACAAATATGACTCACCTTTGGTTGATGGCCAGCTACTTTAGTTAAGAGTTGCAAACAATAACTTCTGATGGAGGATTCACCCGATTCTATGGAAGCGAAGAGTTTCTGGAAACGATCTGCTACTGCTGTATCGTTTTGTGGATAAACCTGTTGTATTACACCTGGAATCAAAATCATGAATACTGTTACTAAAAAAAGTTGAAACTATTTTGAGGTTTTAAAATCGTACTTATCTACACCTACTAGTGTGCGGAGAGCCGCGTTCACCACATTCCAATTGTCAAATGTTCTTTTACCTGCTCGCCAAGGTGTACACTGGTTGTCCTCGGTTGTTCGCCCCATCTGAACGACTTATGTAGGAGTTAGACCCTCAGAAAAAAAAACAAATACCCATTTCTTTATAACAACAAATGTCAATTATAAATTAAATGCCGGATTTGGATATAATGAACCAAGACTACTTTTTGACTGGTTACTTTTGTCTTATTTCCCCGTAGGTCTGTCTATCTGGTGATGTGATATCCCATATTAGATAAACAACTAGTAGTAGAAATCGACATACTTAATAGATTATAAGTCTCTTTATCTAGGTAAAGATCTATAACTAGAGGTAGATGTGGTGCTAGACAGTCAGCTCCACCTTTACCCTGTCCAACAATAAAGATCTGATTAGAAGCCATATCCGCAACACTTTCTTCATCATGTCCAATCAATTCTAGAACTTTAGCTACAACATCCTTAGCTTTACTCACATCACCGGAATCTGAAAGCTGAAGGCAAAATAAATTGCAGAAAATTGTATTAGTGATTTGTCAAAATGCGGTAAATATACATGTACAAGTAGTATATCTTCCGGTAGTATAAAAGACAATTTCTACAAGAAAAACGAAAGTATGCCAAGTAGAACAATTTCAATGATACATGTGTAAAGAAAATCTTTGAAAAGGTGCTGGTAGGTAATGGCATTATGGTATATTGTTTAACCCAAATTTTTTTTATTAGTAATGGTAAATAAGACACCCGTTCTTACCATTTTAAATGTTTTAAATACAGCAACTATATATATTCTGTAATATTCGGTTCCTGGAACGTTTCCATCGGGTGTTATAAAATCACCAGATAAACTGGCATCACATAGATCAACCAAAACATCAAAATCTTCAGATGTCAGACTCTTACAATCACTGAAACGATGTCAACCAAAATTATATGAATCCGACCATTCTATACATAGATTTATTGGATATCAGATGTTTCGGCAGCGATGATATTAACATCTTCCCATTTTTCCTCAGACATCTAACATTCGAACCAACTCTGATTTCAGCTGTTTTGGCAGCGATCTAATCTAGCATCTTACTAACGTCAGTTCCCCTCAGACATCTAACATTCGAACCAACTCTGATTTCAGCTGTATTGGCAGCGATCTAGCATCTTACTAACGTCAGTTCCCCTCAGACATCTAACATTCGAACCAACTCTGATTTCAGCTGTATTGGCAGCGATAATATTCCCAGCGTAAGTTCTTCTCAGACATCTCACATTCAAAACAACTTGTTTATTACCCCAACTTCTCCGGGATATCCATGTTCTACATCGTTTTTGGACACGAATAAAGACAGGGTATTGCAATGTGCAATGTATAAAATCGTAACCTTCATTTGCTTCGAAAATTTACTTACGTTATGGAGTCCAGGGCATTGCATGCTATTTCTTGAAGAGCGCAACATCTTCTGATATTCCATTCTGATTCACCCCTTAATAGCTTAGTTACGCCACGGATAGCTTCCATCACTATCTCTCGATGTTTCTGAAAACAGTATCAGGTTAGTTATTCAGGGAAACCACCACTGACCACATCTCAAATTGAATTTGATGATTCTTACTATAACCCTGGGCCCTGTTTTTCGAAATCTTAACTAAAGATAAATCCAAATTTTAGTAGATACTTCAATTTTGATTGGCTAACCACTAAAATCAATCTAATATTATCCAATCATGTTACTAAAATTTGGATTTTAACTTAGTTAACATTTCGTTAAACAGGCCCCAGATCAGTCATTGAACCATAGCTTTCGGTCATAATTCAATAAAGTCAATAAAGAAATTATTTTGTATACTATTATTCATTAAGTTTTTCCATAAAGTAAATAACCGTCGACATTGATAATTGTCTTTAATACTCTCTAAAGGATGTAATTACGACCCTATGTTTTATTTTTTAAAATGGACAAACCATACTAACTTTAAAAACTAAGCCATCGAAGTAATCTGCCGCCACTTCTGCTAGTCTGTAGAATTCTTTATTTTTATCTTCCAGTATTTTCAGTGAATAGTGAAGTAATTCTTCAAACAAATCGGGTATCAGTTTAGCTTTTCTAAAAGTATCCAATATTTGCATTGTTGAAACTGTACATTAAATTTTGTATTCTTTACAAGTTCTTCTAGTTTGCTATACTATACATTTTACACTTCGCAAAATGTTTCAACAACTAAGAGATCAGACCAGGTTTAAGCAAAAACTCATTAATAAAAGTGGAAAACACTGAAATGGAGGAGTTGTTGACTTTCGTGGTTTGAAGACGCGCGTCACACGATATCGATTGCTTAGTAGCACAGTATAGAGTCGCCGAGTGGGACAAAGTGGAGATAACCCGACGGCCAAGAATCTGTATAAAATTAGTTAATGTTTGTAATAAAATAAAAAACAAACCCTGTTTTATATACTGACGAAAGGAGAAGTTGATCCTTTAATAGAATGTAATATATACATGTACTGTAGTATATTTACTCACTTTACTTGTTCTAAGAAATATTTGAGGAAGTTTTCATAATATCCAATTGTTGAATCTCTCTTTTTTTCTTCTTCATAAGTTACTTTATTTACCTTAGAAAAACACTGAAACAGGTTTTTAGCTTCTGAAGGGTAATTCTGGAAGATACAACAGAGTACATAATATATACGTTTTTCCCCGCTTATAAAATCGCGGAACAGAATCTTTTAACTTTAGAAAAATTAAAAAGAAGCCACGGACAGCCTATTTTATTCATTTGGCAAAATTCGCCAATTACAAACAGTAGTTGTGATCGAGAATGGTAAAGCTGTTTTTGAACAGATAATCTTATATTAAAATTCAGATTTTACCTTCCATTTTAAGAATTTTTCTTGTTCCCTAACGGCATAATACATAGCTTCAGCACATCCCTGTATGTGTATACCACTTGTAACTATTCTTATCCATAATGCAGCATGTTCTTTTGAGCTACAATCACAATTAAATATAAAATATAGTGAGGTAGATTGGTCCAATAAAACAGTTACAGTGTCAACGACCAACGACCTTCTGTTATATCTTCCATCAGGAAGTATTCCTGGCATCAAACCTTATTCCCCTTATCGAATATATGATCATTTAACGATATTTAATTTTTTAAAAATGAAATGGAGTTTAACGCCCACCTCTCTGTTCCGACTAAGCTAATGAAATCCAGGCATACGCCATATAGTGCGCTCTATGACAAATGTTGTGAGGGCAGTGGTGCTATGGTCTACTCTTATATCGAATTCCAATGGACCTTTTAAGCGCACGCCAATGTCTACACAGGTTCTGGGTTCTTCTTCCCATATGAACGACTAGACAGCTGACAAGGGGAAACCATACCGGAAAAAACTCGGCGCCTCCTTTCTCCTTTATAGAATTTAACCATGTTAGTTTAGTAAGCGTATATAGTCCAAGATGTACATTAAGAACTTACTTGTTCATTGCAGGACCAAGAATATTGTAAAGGGAAGGTTTTATAAGACGGAGATCACAGATACTGTAGTCGCTCAGATTCTCTAATAACTCTGCAATTTTAGGTGCCATTCCATCAAAGATTACAGTTTTGTTCTGAAATATATTTCACAGAATAAGACATTGGTGGACTAAACGGTAACAGGGCTAGATAATTTAAGATATTTTGTGCATTGAATAAACTACAATTTCATATAGACGTTTAAACCCAACGCCTAATAAACAGTACTTACTGGAGAGAAACTCTGTAAGAGAATGAGTGGTATGGAAGGGAGTAAGATGACGGGGTAGTAATCGTGCCATTTTTACATGCACATGGTTGCCAACGCGAAGTTAATTGCAAACGTGCAAACCAATGGTCGTACCAAAAATGAGAGACCCAGCGCAGATACGCATTGTGCCATAGAGATTGCAGATCGACAATTATTCAAGACAGTAAATCACGCCACTTCTTACATGTATAGTTAAAATCGTTTGTTTTAAACACATTTTATTGCATCAGAATACTAAAGAAATGGCTACAAGTTTCGACAAATGTATTAAGTATCAAATTTGGACTTTGACTTAGGAGCTTACTTTTTGGACACTATCACCAACAGTATTAATATCACACAAACCTTGACGACATCTTCCTTGGTATGGAACCAAAGATAACCAATACTCTCAATAAACTCATGTGGTGGTAGACCAGTTGTTTTATTACACATAGTTAAAACAAACTCAACTAAATCCATATATAAATCAGGAAATAGTTTCTCCTCTCTGAAACATATCATAGCATTATAAATAACAAGTTGTTTAAGACATATCATAATATAACATAACAGTAATAATAACAAGATGTCTAAAAAAACGAGATATTTGTAGTAGCAAACAATCTGAAATGCATTATACCGTTACAACATGGTTGTTAATAACTAAAGTAGATCGGATGTGTGGGGAAGGGCTGGGACAAGAATATTTTTTTTATGCCAAATTTTGGATTAGCAGTGGTTCCCCAATATCTAACGGCTAACATGGTTACCGACTACGTTATCTGATAAATTATAACTGGCGATATGATCATCTAACATTTGTGCTGGCCTGAAGAGATGATTTCAAATGTTTCTTTTAAAGCAGATGTTAGGGCAATAGGCTAACTATCGATTTTTTATTTCCACGAATCATGCGACGTATTCATGTCTGTAGCTATCCAGCTGTAATGGGATTACCACTGGTAAAGCGATACAGTTAGGGTGGACAAACTATACGGTAATTTTCTCATGAGGAAAAGAATAAAATACTTAAAATTGCATTAAGTGTAAACACTCCAGAAAAGTCGAAATACTTAAATTGCATTCATTTATATTTATAAATATTCCAAAACTTACTCTATACCATTGAGTATATATTTGAGATTAGAAACCAATTCTTTGACCCTCTTCTCGTTATTAGGTACATCTCCATTATGTAAACAGTCAGATATAAGTTTCAAATATTTACGATATACTTCAGGATTTATGATCCTCTGAAACATGCATTTAAAAGGAAAATTAAGTAATAATGTAAAATATTTAAAATCGATAACAATCAATTCAATGGTCTGGATTTGTTTTTCTTTAATTATCAATCTGTGCAACACCTTTCCCCTCATCCCCCGACCCCCTGCCCCAAGGTCAGGTCATAAAACTTCAGTGGTTCAGAGACTTGACTCGCCATTATCATGACATTGAGTCTACATGCTGTCCTTACGATTATCGAATCTCTTTTGACTTGGAGGACACAGACCTATGAGAGGTTGTTCCAGCGTTTATCTATAATATTGGTATTGTCAACATTAAGGTCCAGCGTTTATCTGTACTTTTAGCATTTTCAACAGCATGGTCAAGCATTTATCTATAATATTGACATTTTCAACAGTAAGGTCGGGCGTTTATCTGAAATTTTGCTATTTTTAACTATAGTCTATGGTATGATATACCCTTTATCTTTACTATTGGCTTTTCTAACAGTAGGACCTAGCGTAATATTGAAATTTTCAAAAAAAAACTTGTTCCAGTAGCCTACCTTAAACGGCTTCCTTCCAAATTTATACCAGATTTTCATGCCCAGTGAATGAGTCATGTTGTATATTGGTTCATCGGACTTCAGGAAATTCGTTAAATAAAACATAAATAAGTCCAGGAAATCCTCATGGTTTGATTTCACCATTTCCTCACTAAAATATATATTATTAAAAACTACAAACATCACTTTTCTCATGGATAAGTATATTTGCGGTCGTTTTTACTGAATTTCTCCATTGATTGGTATTTGAAGAGTATTCTGTAATGATAACGTATTTAATTCAATCGCACAGCAATGTTCAAATCGTACGTCCTGTTTTCTTTTCCCGATATTATGTGTTCGGGATCGGGACAATACCCATGGTTTAACACTAACAGTATAAGGCGTTTCTCATCACACTGTGATTATTCGATGATATGGAATACACCAGCCTTAACGTTATGACGCGTGTTGTGCTCTAATTTATATGCTTAAAATTTCTATAACAACAGATTTCATTTCTCAATCATGCTAACAAGTTTGGATATATTTTTGTATTATCCGATAACAATACAGGTCTATATTATTTCGTTTCTTTTTTTATACTTTCGATGATCTACTCTACGCGAAGATCTGACTGGTTGTACAGGAAGGTGGTGTCAGGTTTGCAAGAGCGGCTTTTGACCATATGATGTCAAACATTTATTAATCAATCAGCGTTGACGATTCTAGTCGTTTACCCACAGTTTCGTACATCGCACGCCAACAACTCGCCGTAACATACCGTTTCATTGGCTAATCCCTCAATTCAACCGGTAACATAACAGCTCTTCCAGATCCTGTGTAGTATAGACAAGTGAAACGAAATTTTAAACTATAAAAAAGGAAACGAAATAGGATCTATGTTTTTTATCAGATTGTGTATAATCTGAATACATAATGGACATACCTTACAGCACGATCAACTACACATTCTAAAGCAGACTGCACTCTAGTTGTATATTTACTCTCCGGGTCATCACTATCACCTTTATAATAATATTCCTTCTTCAAAGCATTTAACATCTTACGTATTTTATCCTTGGGTAATTTCTGAGGACAAAGGCGCATAATTATTGATATGCAGTTTGGAATCTGGTGTTCGTATTAAAGCCAGTTGAACATGCGTTATACAAAAGCTAACTCTGGCTGTTTCAGGTCTTTCTTTGAGTTTGAAATGTTATCTAAATTATTAATTAGACATTAATTAACTGATCCATGCCATAATCAACTCTCGATGCCATCGTTAGTCTGCGATCTTTAGTAGATTTGAATATATTTTGTGATGGATAATTTAACATAAATAGGAATAATTATAGAACCAACTTTAGTAATGATGGTCGAGTCTAGCCAAAATATAACGTAAAAGTGAATAACCGAGACTCTAATTAGAGAACCAACATTAGTAATGATGAGCGAGGCTAGCCGAAAATTGAATAGTTAATATCGCGGTTCAGCTTGAAGCAATTTGACTGAAATTTTCAGCGTTTTCTGTTTTCATTATCTTTTGTTTTTATTATTATAGCGAGAACTGTCTATTTGTCTTATCTCTTCTTTGTACCCCTTGATATTATCCATAGGCAAATGCAGAGGGTAAATTATAATGAGCCATACCGTGTATACATTATGGGCATCTATCTATCTATTCAGAATACGTACCATATAATATTCTTTGAAATCTCGATTATGGAATATGGCGCCCCAAATAGCAGCATGACCAATACCTGGTCCCACTTCTACCATTCTTATTAACATATCATAGAATAAACCATACAGATTTTCATATTCTATAGGTTGATAATTACCGTCTCTGTAATATTATAACATATGTACACGTAAAAAACAACACAGACTAACTAACAAGTAAGTGATGTTGTGTATCTAGAAAGTATTAAAAACATGAAGATGACATCCATGTGACTAAATGAGCCTAAATATTACCTTTTTCCTCCGATAAATCAAATTCTAAAACATTTTCTTTTTGATTGATTAGAAAAATAAACAAAACGTTTTAAGTATTTGTAGGTCAGAATTATTATGGGTATTAAAATGAGTAATGGGCAGCATTCTGCCCGATTCAGCAAAATCTTATGAAAACAATGCACGCGTTATTGAGTCAACGATTGACGTCGCGTGATGTGACGTCACGTGTTGTAGACAGTCATCTTTTACAGAGATATTAGAAGACTTTCGCAATCCTCTGTGGAACAGATTGGAGAGGCGTGACAGTGATAAGAGTTTGACTACTGCGATTAGGAGCAGTGAGCTTAACCCACCGACTTACCTACTCTGATCAAATATCAGTTCTATCATATGTTTAGCTAAATAAACAGCATCGTTGTCTTCTCGTGGCATGTTCGGTATACATATTTTGGATATCATTATTTTTGTGGCATCATACCACAGAGTTACGGGCCCTGGTAAATCATTACAGTTTCTGCTCCATTTTCTTTCTTCATCATAATATTGACTTCTGGCGTCTTCTGTGATATTTGATAAATCATATTTACCTAATATCTTTAGGATATCAACTGGAAATAGAAATCAGAAGATTAATTTAAATACAAAGGTTTTAACAGATGCGATTTTAATATTCTCTACGGATAAACCATACCATACAACGCTTGACCTTTTATACACTATATGAAAAACATATGTTGCATTCGTTACAAAAAATAATTACCAAGTACTGGGGTGTGTGTTGGGGGGGGGGGGGGGTCCCGGTGGCTAAGTTGGAAAGACGCTGGCTCGCTAGCCCGGAGGTCGGGTGTTCGATCCCTAGAAAGAACATCTAGATTTTCCAGCGTCAGTGATAACTTGTCAGTGATGCATGACAGAGCGCCTGGCAATGAAATCTGTCTATTCGTTCGGATGGGACGAACAGCCGCGTACACATTGGCGTACGTGTAAAAGATCCTTTGACAGTTGGAATTCGATATAAGAGTAGGTCGTAGTGCCTCTGACGGGCCAAATTTCCCTCATAGCAAAATTTCCCTCGTAGCAAAATTTCCTATAACGCCCTTTAACAATGTTTTATTCCGGATTAATTATTTAAGAGGATACTTCACGAAACGCGTGTTTATTTATAATAAATACGTGCTTGTTTCCCCATTTAATTGACCGAGTTTTATCACGTTCTTCAAATCGTTAATATAAATCGAGTATGTTTAAAGGAAGGAAAAGAGAATATGTAAAAAATAAATAAAAGAATACTATCTACATTCTTGTAGATGTAATGTAATCAAATGAATGTGGGTGAACGTCCTACTGTTCTGCTCCGACTAGGCATTATAAAGACGAGCATACGCTATACAGTGTTCTATGAGAGACATTTTGACCGGGCAGCGGCACTATGGCCTACTTTTATATTGAATTCCAACTGACAAGAGATCTTATAGATACACGCCATTGTATACAACTCGGTTTTTCGTACCATCTGAACGACTAGACAGCTGTCCTTGTCAGGCACTCCGTCATGTACCACTGACAAGGGGAAACCACATGAACAACACCGATGAACGTTATCGGCCAATGCAGAGTTCGACCAGGCTAGCGAGCCGGCTTCCTATCCATTTCGCAACCGTGGCCCTGAACTTGTAATGTACATCGTGTATATATTTACATCGTAGTATCAGTTACTGCCTTAATCTTACCTAAATTTACTCAGGAAAATTCATTAACTATATACCCTAAGGCCGTTTTATTTAGGCTTATGCTCAGTATATGTTAAGTTACTACGAATGTGACCTGATTTTACACATACATGATAATACTACTCATAGCCAGTGGCGTATCGGGGTGATGGAGATAGGGATGGGGGGGGGCTACGAGAGGGAGGGTCGAGTCGTGGCGGTTAAATCTTTCGATTTGAAACTTTCAAGCTAAAAACTAGCATAATTGCCATGGTTGCGAGAATGGTAATTGTGTCCATCGGTTTCCCCTGTGCCAATGTGTGTCCGTGTAGATCGCGGCCTACATTAATATATAGGTAAATAAGTAAATAAATGAGTTCATAATCTAGTCAAACCTGCACCCAGACCCCCCACTTCGCACGATTCACCGACAAGTCGAATAGTAAGAGTTCTTGTTTTGTCCCATCCGAGTTACTAGTCAGTTTATCTGCATTGCACTCACAACAGTTAAATAAGAGGGTTGGAGACAAGATAAAGAAAACTTTTAAATTATATTAAAACAAATATTATGTTTTAAACGTAAGGATACTCACCAGCGGCCATCTTGGATACAATAATTATGTAAATCTCATCCAATTATGTTTTCAATGTGTACATTATTCACGAAGAGGAAAATGAGAGCGACATTCGTGTATAATATCCTGGTTGATTTCATACACTTCTATAAAGGCTATCACTTGAAATCTTTCTGCAACACTTAGCCTATCCGATATATTGACCCAACTATTTATGCACCATACTTTAAGGACATTGTTTCTCTTCTTTGAAGTTTAATCAACCATGCTATGCCATGCAATAATGAATAGCAAGAACGTTAGAATGTTAAAAGTATTATTAAAGTACAATCAAGGCTATTTCTATGCTGCCTGGTTACGAACACAATCACTGGATTGTAAATAACAAAACAAGAATTCTGTTCTATTTATATATACTTTGCTCTAGATATAAAACACGCGCTCAGCACATCCACAATCAACATCCAGTAGTCAGTGCACGGGTAAGAAAAACCAGGCTTCTGTATTCGTGTCAGATTCCTCTATTTCCAGAAATATATTACCTTGTTATTCGCTTGATTATACCGCTTTAATGTCATCGTAATCAGCAGAATCCATATGATGCTATAATTAACAGAATCCATTCGCTGGGTGTGAGGTAGTTTCCCCGTAGATGCATTACGCAGAATCTTCGAACAGTAAATTACGTATATTATTCTCTCTAATGTTTGTTAATACACGAATACGCTAATGATGGTACGGATGTCAATAAGATACACAATATAACCTCTACAAAGTACAGGTTAGTCTTATGTGACAGTCATAAATATATGTCAAGTGGCCGTGTGTCGTTATTTTCTCAATGGTTGTCATTAACGATATTGATTGGTTGACGATAATAACATGATCGTCGATATAGGTGGACAGGTTATTGAAGATGGTTTGGTCAATATTATATAGAGATAGGCTTGTGTACCTGGAGGGAACTACGTCATTCATGTAAATAGAAACAAATATTGACATAGCTTAACGCAATTAAAGATGCCTCCCTTCGTGATTTTATGATTTATGTGGACTAAAAACATGTTCAAACTAATTTATCTATTAAACATTTTGCTTCAAATCCCCCTCAAAACATTTAAATTGGAAGAAAACTACCCTAAGCTCGTATATCATTTTAAGCATACTTGTTTGTCCATGTGACTTGATTGAGAGGAGGGTCCATTTCAACTAGTACAATTTGTTGTTACGGGCTATCAAGTTACCATTTAATATCAAAGCCCTGGTAAATTTATGGGCCCAGGTAAATTTATGGATTATCATCTGCCAACTTCTTTCTCCGCCGTTTAATCGGAAAGTCTGTAGTACGTCTTACATTGTACTCACAACCTCTTGCTATTCGATCAACTAAACCAAGCTAACAGCAAGTGATCAACTTCAGTTTTTGTCATCGCGCGCCTTACGGTCGTTTTTCACTGAATACTGTATTTTCTATACTTTCCATGTATTCCAAATTTGCCATAAATTTATTGGAAATTAATATAATAATAATAATCGCGTCATTTTACAAGGGTAGCAAATTAGGCATGAGGCCTTTTCCCAATTTGGCCCTTGGCATAGATCGTGCGAATGATTTCGATCATTACTGCAGGAAGAAACCGAAGAACTCGGGGGAAACCTGCCTGATCGGACAGGAGACCGAATATTCCTGTCACTTACAACGATAAAGTTCTTGCCCTGAGCTGGGATTGAACCTTCATTGCATTGGTGAGAAGCCGCCTCTCTATCGCCACGGCTATATAACTACCCTATAGATATTTTCGATGAAGTGTATCTTTAAATCAAAAGTGATTATGGACATTTCGTTTTCAATTGGCTGTGAAAGAAAGATAAAATCTTTTCGCTGTTTCTGTTTCTCGATATTGAAAGAATAATAACGAAGCCGAAATTTGAAAAGACAGCGAATAAATAAAGCTAATACATGTATTAGCTTCTATTTCAAATTTGCCAACGGGTATTTTTCAAACTCAATCGATTGCACACCAGTAGTATAAACATATTGGTTTGATCCGAAAGGTTAATAAGTATTTTCCAGGCTTGAATTTGTAAAAATGAGTGTGCCTTGAGGGAAAGTTTTGCCCTGACACTTTCGGTATTACCGATTCTTATTTCCAATGGCCAGGGGATCTTTAAGTACATGTATATGTACAGTCAATAGCATCTTTTTGGATCACCCATCTTAGCTAACAAAGTCTGCCCCCTCTCCCATTCTGCACCACTGACAAGAGGAAGTCGGACTGGCTAAGAATGAACATGTGACCCTTCGGGTTAATATTATAACTAATTGTAATCTCATAAATATGCATTTATTAATATTGATGCCAAAACAAAAAGTTTTGATAAAAGTTCCACTCCCATCAAATGTCAATGGCAATCTGAATGAATCGCAGATCGTATTTCAGCTGCAACTTTTAAAGTTCAAAATTACGTTTTCTTTTACTTCTCTACACTATACTAGGATCTTTAAGAGTTGTTATAATACCCGCGGTCTGGTTGATGTGAGAGATTAGCCAGTGAAGTTTTTTTTTTGGCGAGCGGTGCACAGAACTGTGGGTAGACATTCGCCGTGAAGACAAAGCAAAAGTTGTATTTCAAAATTCCCACTTGAAACACCAACGCTGAATGATTAATCAAATGTCTGACGTCATAGGTTCGAAAAGCTACGTTTAAAACCCCTGAAGCGAACTTGCACTATAACTGGTCAGATCTTTATGTAGTAGAGGCCATCGAAAGTTGAATAAACAACGAAATAATTAATATAGATCCGTATTTAATCAAATTACGTCAATGGAGGAAAATAACCTTTATAATGCCTCGTATTAACGCATTGTGGGCAAACTTGCATAAGTTGCGCAAATTTTTCAAATACTCGAATTCATTCCTTTTTGGGGATTTCCCTGACTTTTGCTGCGATTCATGCCTTTAATTCACCAACCGTTTGAAGAAGGTTATTTTGGTACAGTGCATAGACTAGCTCCAGAAAAGGGGCTAAATTTTAGATAATATTGAGGTAATCGGGGAAATCCCCGAAGGAATGTGTTCGAGAAATTAACTTTGCGCGGCGTATGCTAGAAATTTGCTGATTCTTATTGTTGTTTTATTGTTTGTTTCGTTTGCTGTTTCGGAGTATGATGTCTTGTCGTTGTATTTGTCCTTTTTGTAAATCATATGTGGCACAGTCCCCCTGCACTAACTATTAGAAGGCTTTAATAACAATGTGTAATGGGTTCTGAATTTTTTGTGGGGTCACCCTGTGCCAGATTTATAGTAGTGTAGTAATGATTGAATTTCTGGATGTGGATCAGACGGTCAGTCAAATCTTTATCTTAAACATGTGTTTATCGGAGAAGAAATCTATAGTTATATTATCAAAAGGGTCTTTAAAAATTCATTAAAATATGTAGGATAATATCATTGATATATTTTTAAGTATGTTTGTACAATGATTAGCAAGCCTTTATTATGATATATGGTATTGACTTATCGTGTACTTATTGGTAGTGTTATATACAGGGTGTGTGGGTGCGTGTGTGGTTGTGTGAGAGAGAAAGAGAGGTACAGAGAGAGAGAAAGAGAAAGAGAGAGATGGGGTTTAACGTCCACTCAACACAACTAGGTCATTTCGGGACTAACATATGGTTTTAATTTTATTTCAATAATTAGCTTATAGGGGTCTTTAGCCGTGGGAGGAAACCGGAGTGCCCGGAGGAAACCCACGTGGTGGAGAAGGCGCCTTTATCTCCATGCCACATACGCTCACACCAGGGCTCGAAACCACAGCCGCAAGCCAGAGGTGACCGGCCAGCTAGAGGTCGAAGCGCGACACTCTAGACAACTAGGCCATCCCGAGAGAGAAAGAGAGAGACAGAAGAGAGAGAGAGAACACAGACAGCTTAAGAACAACAATAAACTAAAACATGTATCATCACAATACCCTGCATATATAGGGAAACATTGTCTCATAATATATTAAAAATTAGTCATCAAAGTCTGCAGTATAGCAAATCACAATTTTAATAGTGTACGCTTATTGGAGTTAACTCCCCTGTATAGTCAAGCCAAGCATTTGGTCGCATTCACCAGTATTCGACTGTTCGGCGAAGATAAACAAGTGAGGGACAACGCCCAGCTTAACTGGAGCGGGACCCTGGGCCTGACTAGAATCACGGGGCCTCTAACACGACGAAAAGATTGTTTCAAATCGTTTTGAATGTCGCGTAAACATAAGATTATACTATTTTATATGTTGGGGGAGAACTTATATAGGCCACTGCCTGTTGTTCAATCCATTTATTGAATAAAATATTGTTTAAACTAATCACCGGATTGAGTGCAACTTCACATAAGATGTTGAGGGATAGCCCAGTCTTCGCCTTCGCGCTGCTAGATCGATTACCGTGATACTTTCATCTGGGACCATAAACAGCGGAACCCCCTAAACCAGGTCCATGCTTAAGTTGGGCTTTGGTAAGGGATCCAAATTTGTAAATTTCTTAAATGTACGTTCAGGAAGGGGTGTTAATAATTAATTAATTAATTAGACGATATAGACGAAATCCTGAATCTTTCATCAACACTGGGGGTCGCGGCATTCCTGCTATTAGGATACATTAGATGAGATTGTAATCGTGGCTTGACACTAGATATTACCACCAAGTCTTGATCCCGGTATGCATATCAAATATGTTTAATGGTTTGGTACGATAAACCGTGGCCCTGTGTCACCGCTGGTCGTGTATATACATGTAATAGAAATCAACTGAGTGTTGACCACTACAAATTAGACTGATATCGTTTAGTTTGTAGCCTTTAAGAAATATGAACACAGCTTACCAAATATTCCTACGCCGTCACCCACGAAAGAAGGGTGATAGTTATTTTTAGATACTCTCTCCATTCCCCTTTACCCCTTTTGCCTCTCGATTTTTGTTGACTTTCTGGTATAGACTCAAAGGAAAGGGTTAGGAAATACATTTTATGTCAATGTTTTGTAAATATTCATGATTTTGACGCAGAGAGATCGGATGAAATGTGAGGCGGAAAATTGCATGTTTGATGGTCTTTCCTTCCAGTTTGTGTATCTCGAGTTTTTCATGAAGAATCTCTTATGTGCTTTTGGGCAAGAGGTTGCCACATGTTGCTCCAACTGTGGTAGAAAGCGTTCTACCCAACGAAAATTTAAAAAAAAAGTTAAAGCCGGTCTAAGAGACGAGACTTAACATTAAAGTCAATGGGGAAATCATTAGTGATCTGTGACAATATATAGGTTTATGCCTCTCAGCAAAGCCGGGATGGCTAAAAAAAGAGATTCTAGCTACCATGCTCTATTTACATTAACTTCACCAGAAGTCGGAGTTCAGAGTTTTTCTATTAGCAATAAAATATAGAAGTCGAACATTGATAAAAGGTCACCGAGACTGCTTTTTGATTAAAACCTCTGGAAGCCGACCAATAAATACCGGCTTTCATTGATTGAAATAACTAAAAGATTTCTTTAATTGAAGTTGGAACGCGAATCCATCTTCATTTTTCTCACAACTCATCAGAAATGGCGTGTAACCGGTGATTAGGAGTACAATTACTCGTTTCTTATTCCCCGAATTACTGCCTTATACTTTACGATTACTGTACACTTGGTTCCGTTCGATGTTAAAAGCCCGACACAAATAAATGTCGACTCGAAAATTACCACCTAGTTATAGCACCAATTGTCTGCTTTTAATCCACGGCGAAAGCTGTAAAAATTCTTAAGTACATGTATTTAAACGATCGATTGGTAGCTATCTTGGCTGGTGATTGTCTTTATTGAAACAGGGGATCACACATCCCGTGTAAATCAAGCAATCAACGCCACCGGAACTATCGACTTCAAATTATGACGGAGAATCGGCTAATGGTCGGCTCAGGTGTCCTGAACGTTTCTCCGTATTTATTAACAGAGTCTAACAATTTTACTGAATACTTCAACTATACATGATGAGCGGAACAAGCATGGATAATTACAATGTAGCTGTGTTTGTTGAATTGATGAGACCATACGGTGCCAGAATTAACTCTTGTCCTCATTTTTAGTCTAATGTAACGATTAAACTATTGTTTCCAACTCAAACAAGCGTATTCGCTTTATCTTTCATATCCTTCCTTTTTATCTTGAAGACAAGTCAAACTGGCCTAATTACCGTTATAATTACACGTTTAAAACACTCGTGTATTTTACTAAAATCTTTAAATCAATATTTCAGCACTACACTTGGAATAAAATCGTATTTTTAAGAAATTCCTCGTTAAATTTAAATGCGATTGTTGAATTATTGGAATAATTAATACACACATGGTTCCTACAGGATCAACATAAAGCTACAAAATAATTTTTTAGTCAATGTACATTTTCATTTTGTTATTTATAAAGGAACCCGGCAACATCAATGCCATACAAATGTACAATTATCTGAGTTTTCACGACATAGGTTATCTTTCTTTCTTCAGTTGTGTACCAATTTCATATTTTTATATGTTCCACATCTTCACTTCTGGACATCAAGCATTCGCGTTTTATTTTGGAAAAAAAACCAACGCCTAAACAATCACAATGTTTAGCATAAAAAAATGTTGTGCCAGGGGAAGTAATTCTTCAATCAATTTCATGACTAGGAAACCAAAAAAAAAAAAATAAAAATTAAAAAAAAATTGTCAATATTTGCCAGTTACAAAACAAAGACTATCAGGGGTTCTTTCTTTTAGAACCCCCCCCCCCCCCCCGTAACAACAGTTACTAGCGATCGCAAATTCAAGTCGTAATGAATGAATGAAATGGGGCTTAACGTCCTACTATTATGCACCTAACCTGGGCTAATGGAAGACGGGCATACGCCATACATTGTGCTATGAGGGAAATTTTGCCCGGGCAGCGGCGCTACGGCCTACCCTTATATCGAATTCCAACTGCCAAGGGATCTTTTACGTGCACTCCAATGTGTACACGGGACCTCGGTTTCTTTGTCCCACCCGAACGACTACGCAGCTGTCCTTATCAGACCCTCCTTATGCATTACTGAAAAGGGGAAATCACGCCGGAAAATCGAGAACTTTCTCGGCCAATGCAGGGATCGAACATCCGATCTCCAGGCTAGCGAACTAGCGCCTTTTCCACTTAGTCACCGTAATCCCCAGGGGTGTTACGTTGCCGAATGGTATAACGCGTGCGCCTTAGACGATAAGGTCTGTCATTGAGTCAAGTGGCGTGGTTTCGATTCACCACTTGTACTCAATACGCAATATGATCGCTTATCGAACCTCGTGGGTTTTACACCGGGTCTTCAGGTTTCCTCTAATCGCTAAAAAACCCTATGCACAAGCGAATTACTGAAATCAAATTGAACCATACTTGTTTTATTTTCTCAGTTACAAGAACTAGGTCAACGACTATTTCAATACTTTCAATGGTTGTATATAAAAGTGTATAAAATTAAAACTAATTTTAGAGGCATTGAGAATTAATAAATGGCACGATTTAATTTTTTTTAAAAATATCCGGTATTTTACGGTATTACACAGATTCGGTTTATGACGCATTTTACAAGAATATGAAAACGTCGGGGTTTTCTTAGTGCGATATTTCAATTTGGAATCTCTTGAAATCAATTTCGTTGTCTAATTAACTTTAAATAAACCACAAAGCTAATCAATTGTTCCTTGTTTTATCCCCTGTCTAATAAGAATTACTCGATGACGTTTTATTACCGAAAAGAGATTAACCCGTAGCCGGGGCAGACATGAATCATATTTTTATTATTAATAGAAAAATAAGAGAAGCAATATCATTTGGGGGTTTTAAGGTCCTGAACCACATTAAATGTGCGTGAAAAATGTAACTTCTTCTTCCGTTTGTCGATAATCACGTATCTTTATTTTAATCAACTTTGTCAAAGCTGTCACGATTGTCTCTAAGCATCCGCATCTTCAACATTGTTATCAAGTCGAGCTTTAGCGCTACTGACATATGGTAAATTATAATGCGGTGGATTTTCGCGTCATTTCATACCGGGTCTTTGTGATCATCTACGTAATTAATCTCAATGCTTATTTTCTATATGAAATCAACAGTGATTGATACTGGTGCCCACTTCAAAAGGTGTTTGCCATCGGAAGTGAGAAGTAATTGACATAAATCAATTGACAGTAAATTACTGATGAATAACGAGTCGGATTTTTTGGTTAAGCGACATCGATTTCATGATGCGCTTATAACAAACTCACTTGATGGTGTGACAGCTTTTAAATAAAGCTCCGTACAGCGCATGATTTTGTTGTAAAATCAAACTGGAATCGAGATTCGGCCAACCGTTAACATTAAGTTTGTCCATTTTCTTAGCACATTAAATTGGGTATGACAGGGATATTGCTCCGATAAAAGCAGACAGAACGATTTGCGAGAGGCGTAATGGTCATCGGTTAAGGATATTTCTTGAATCATGCACCTCCGTATGAAACTTCTGGGTCCGGACTGCAATATTATCCATTGTTAGCTGAGTTAAATAAACTTGGAACTAAAACAACGCATGCAACGTAACGATTAGTATATTTTTGACATTAAATATTAACCGTTCATATTTTTTTAAATCTACAGGCCTTTTTCATTCTTTTGCCTGTAACCGTCAAGAGATCTGTCTCTAATATACCATAAATAGCATATTCGTTTTATCTTTTCAAAAATATATCGAAATTTGCCGAGAGCTTTAATAAACACGCCAGTTTTAACGGAACCGTATCCAACCAAATTCCTTGCTTTACGCTAATAATTTTAATTATTTTAAAATACATGTATAATGGTTGACCATGCTTTGGATTGGGCTATTCCCATGCTCCGTTTGGTATATCAATGTATTAAAGTCAATTATGGAAAAAACCCAAGTACGAACAATCCAAACCATTAGACAAAATTCGGAGTCCTAAAAAAACGGCGAAGGCAAAAAGGTGTAATCTGGCAAAATTGTGTAATCAGCATATGGACTGTGCACTGGGCACAAAATACACGACAAACAGTGGTAACATGTGTCCGTAAGAGTAAGCTTACCCTGGTGGCTAGCCACACCCGCCATAGCTGCATCCAATCTATTAGGCGAAATCTCGGTAAAATAGCAGTAGACCTATATTATAAAATTTTGCTCTTTTAGGGACGTGCTGTGACGGAGCATAACAAGTGCCAATAAATTTGCTAGAACGATCGTCACAGACTTGTAACATGAAGTCGATATGGCTACCGTTAATTTCCATCTACCATAACTGTCATTATGTAAATTGATCGGAAATTATTATCGTAATTGTAGTCAACACGACTCAGTTGTTATGTACACGAGTTAATTAATTAGCGACAAAACAAATAACAGATTTGCGAAATTTAAACAATTTGTTGGGGATGCCATACCGCGACAATTTCTAAAAAGGACCATTTTTGATTTAATTACTTTTTATTACGGCTAAGCTTTTAATTATTAATCTTGCAATCACAATTCTCTATAAATTCATTGTGATAAATAATTTGAAGGGAAAATCATTATGCATTTTATTTTATTTAATTACTAAATCTGTGTAATTCTGGCTGGATACAAAGGCTGGCATTTTGACGAGCAATATTGACTAAGTCTATGTACATGTTTTAAAGCCCGCACCATTGCTGGTTATACAATAGTGTGAAACACTGGTTATTCATGTAATCAGTTAACGGACTGAAACCCAATTATCACACCATAGAAACCCAGTTTAAATAACATCTTTTTTTCTCGTATTGTTATTCGTTTATTGGTGATGGCAACTAATGGATTCCGTTTATTGATAAATTTCTTTAGTTTATTCAGAAATCATTCAGCGATAATATTGAATACCATAATTTTACTTATGGCAAACCTTCAAAGGACTTTGTGCATTAATAATTTAAAATAATTGTTTGTTTTATGTCTTTTTCGAAGTTTTAAGCAAGTAGTTGAGGTGAAGATCTATTACTCAGTGCATATTTATAGCGTTTTCAGTGCATATTTATAGCCTTTTGTAATTGAAACATTCATTCCAATATGTGTAGGAGGCCGTGGTGTTCTTTTTGTCCAACCGTTGTATTTTATACATTAATTTCCACAAAGAGCTTTTTTTAGAAAAATAAATAAATAAGAGGACTGATACCTAAACATTGTATTTAATACATTCATTGCTACATAGCTTTTAGCTTTTGTGGTTTTAGAGATTGTTCTTTATGCATTCCGCCCTACATTGTTACTTCCTTGTTTTTGATTTTCGATGTATGGATTGTCACATTTAAAACAAATAAAAAACCCACAACATTTTCCCCACTATACTAATATTGCAATTGGTTGAAAACACACAGTCTATTATGATAGACAATGTCTGAGAAATGCTTTCTTTTCCATATTCTGCGTTTTTGGGTTACTTCCCTTGATGTGAGTTAGTTTAAATTTTAAGTGAAGCCTATAACAATCACTGCTGGTCTGGAACTGTTTAGGTCATTGGACACTTACAGCCGGACACCGGATCCATTTACTTGATTTGATAGTACTTGTGTTGTGTATTGCTGTTAATGTCTGTGTTGTCTTCAGGGGGAGTTTATGTTTCATTGTTAGATATGGTATGTCTCTACTGTACTTATTATTGTACAATAAAAGTTTTAAAAAAAAATGATAACATAATGGATAAATCCAGAACACTTTTTCTTAACCACGTCCCCTATTAAACATAAGTAAAATGAGACCTATCAGCGATTACATTGTGTTTTTAACCTGTTGCAGAAGTAACAAATGATGAAGATAAATGCCTACTACTCATAATTGATATTTATTATAATAAGAATATTGTATACTACGGACTAGTTTAACCACATTTTTCGGATACTGATTCTTAAACATACATTATGCAAGAGCTAAATCTGCCTATTGCCTATTCAAATTATTAATAAGAAATCAATCACCTTATCCGTACCATAATCAACTCTTGATGTCATTGTTAGCCTGCGAACTTTAGTAGATTCATTCATGATTTAATCAGGAAATGGATAATCGAGGTTATATTTTGTATCGTACCAACTTTGGTAATGATGACCGAGACTAGCCTGAGGCTGGGCCAAAATTTCAATCGCTAAATTCTCGGTTTATAGTGGATCAATTTTACAGAAATTTTCAGCTCACTGTATGGCGTATGACCGTTAAACCCCATTTCATTTCATTTCCTTTGAAACCGGCGAATGAGAGTTAAATGTCCCTTTGCAGTTATAAATCCTAAGTAAGCAGGCTATTAGTTCTACCAGATGAAATTATTTTCAAACATTAAGCATATTATATGGTTTGTGCTTAATGATTCATTGATAAAATAACTCCCGCTTCCGACCTTTATTACATCGCTTAAGTATAAAAAATGAGCAAAACACGTCTTAAAAGGTTATTGCAGCCATTCTTCTTTAAAGACAATACTTCTATATATAAACACATTCCAATTAAAGGGGGCGGTGGGGTGGGGTGGGGGTGTATGGCCAAATGGTTAGCCTGCGTGCGATTTACAAGGGACAAAAGCGTGCGTGTGCTGTATCACAAAGCCTGTCATTGAGGCAACTGGCGTGGTTTCGAATCCCCGGTTGTATGTGACAAGGAGTAGGGTGGCCTGTCCAACTTGGGTTTTCTCCCACTGCTAAATTATTGAAATAAAATTAAACCATACGTTAGTCCCGAAATGACCTAGTTTGTGTCGAGTGGACGTTACCCTACCACCACCCCCCTTCCCCGATCTCTCATTCCAATTGTAACTGATTTTCGTTTTCTTTCTCGGACCATACTGTTAAGGAAAGAAATTAAACAAACAGTTTAATATACTGTAGTATTACTTAGTTGAGTTACACAACTAGATTTATGTGTCGGTCTATAGGGTCGAGGAAGGGCGGTTAGGGTCGAACAAGAAGGAAACTAACCTCTTGAAAGGAATGTTCGGATTCTCGGGTCCAGTACGGGGATTTTCAAAGCAACTGCGATTGCGGTACTGCCAGGAAAATTGCGTTAAAGATTTAAATTTTTGTTTAGAACTGAAATAAATTAACTCTTAGTCAATACCCACGCTAAAAACATTAGCAGAATTGATTGTGTATGTGAAATAGACCTGACCAAAGCACAAAATAGTGCCAACGGGGTGGTCCCCGCGTGTGTCAAATGTCCGTTAAAAATTTCTAATTCTGTTAAAATCCCATTTTCTTCCGGGGATTTATTATTTCAATTTCGAGTTGTGTCCATGTTATTGCGCAGACAACCCTGATATGACGCAGGTTTTCTGTTCGTCGAAGTCATTTTACTTTGGTTTTTTTGTTTACCAGCTGAGTTCTGTGCGTTGACCTCGCAACCTGTGACGTTTAGATAACGGCATATGTATATCATGGCTATTCACTGTGTCCCAGTCATTTCTCTGCGGGTAGGGCGAGTCTGTCGTTCAGATTGATGTTGTCATTGAAATGAAAACTACTTAATGTCAGTCTCAAAATGTCCTAAATATGGTGCTGGCGAGACGTTTAACCCCATTCCATTCAGTCTATAAGAGCAGATTCTATAGCTAGGCCCAGCAGAAACAAATCGACAAGATGAAAGACACTATTGAACAAGAACCGAAATACATGATATTGTCAATATTAATAGACCTTTCAGAAGAAATTCATCAGTATTCAGAAGCTGATTCCTCTAATCGTTTGACATAGTATTGTAGTGTCGACATCTCTGATACGAACAGTGCATGGCGAACAAAGAAAGGGCACGTTAAATTATCACGCTCTAAATGGAATCACTTCATTAGACCGGCGACAATATTGACCTCGTCCATTCAACTTGGAGACGGGCAACAAATATTGAGACGGGATGTTTCATTAAAGCAAATTGGTCTAATTTTCGTGTATCAATCGTACACGAGTCATCCGCGTGCCATTATAAATTCGGCCCAGGAACTAAAAATGATTAAATGAAAACCTCCCGAGACTTGCCTGACTGTTAGATCTGTTGTATTCCTCGTTCAAAATCTGTTACTTCATCTGACGGAAAGAAACCGTCTCTATATTAGATCAAATTGAGGAAAGGCTCCATTACATACATTGGTATTTCGCCGAAGTACGTTTCGTTAATGCAGCCCTGCACACTTCTGGACATACGTATAATATATGTTATTTTTGATCCTATACGTAATAAGTCCCCAAGAAGGTCACTGTGGTCATGCGATCGGACACCGGCCTTTGGAGTAGAATGACCCCCCCTCCCAATATTGCAATCGTAACTATTAAAATGAACAATATATTGTTGTGTTGGCGTGACGTTAATACCCAATTCCTTTCCACTACACAATTCACCCCAAACCAATCTGATTAAAACACAGATCGTATTACACCTGACGTGAACTTGTCAGATCTTCATATAGTGTAGGTCACCGAAAGTATATACTAGTATTATATAAAAAAACGAAACGAAATATAGATCTGTATTTTAATCAGATTGACCCAAGACCTATCTTAATGAAATCTGTATATTATACTATTAAACTATGGTGTACACGCGTGTTTGTCATCTATCCTGTATCCAATGTATTTACTAGTCAATTGCGTTATGTCTTTATAAGATAGTGTATAATGCAGATGTACAATTCAGTGTACGGATTGGTTGTGGAAGGATTCAGAAAGCTGTGATGCCGATTATAGGCTATATATCTATGCATGTGTAATTTCGAGCCCAAAATTATGATTGTATGTGACAAGTTGCACCTGGTAAACCTCATGAGTTTTTGTGCGAATTTATGAGTTTAACCAATTTTAGGAAAATAAAATCACTCATTTGGCACATTATAACATCGGCTTTCTCGTTTATTTATTAAAATTTATATTTGTTTAATGGGGGTACGGTGTATTTACAATTTTAAATTGTCTTTTATTTGATCATCTTTGAAACAATGAAAAACATAGAATACATATTTTCCATTGAAATTTGTCTTAAAGTAAAATCAATTTAATTCTAAAAGTTTATTATTTCTTACGAGAAATATTTCCCTACAGAAATCAATAATTGTTTATTATGGCTACCATTAAAAAGAACTAAACCTTTCTTACAGCCAGACAGGCTACAATAAGACAACTGATTAAAATTCACACAACCAGACGAGATACGGCATTAAAGATTTTACCTAACTAGAATAAAGGTGAAAAAAAAATCAAAATTCATTTGATATAATAGAAATGATTAACAATGGCCGGCGACTGTTTAGCCTAGAATTAAAGATAATTGTGGAAAACTAATGCTAAGAAATTAATACTCATTAAACAAAAGGTTGGCGAGTCATAAATAATTTATAATCATAATAATTTGTTTCCATTTATAAGGCTATGGTGTATCCTCGCGGCTATAATAAATGAAACGAATGAGTACAGCTCAAACTGGTAAATGGCGATTGATTGAATTATTCATTGTCTCAGCTAGTTTATTAAATATTAGTCCAACAATATGCATGACTGATAATCGTTGGAGATCAGTTTCCCCCGAAGCCTGAGCAACCTTTTAGAAATAAATGTCATATTGTATATTAAATTATCAATCATCACTAATATCCTGTAACCTTCTAGAGGATAGTCGTTCAAATGATTTTTTTTCACCATACCAGGCGTTGTTATTATACAAATAATATTACATAATACATAAATGGGGTATAATATTCAAAGTAGTGGTATATACACTTTCATTGTCATTTTCACCATACCAGGCGTTGTTATTATACAAATATTACATAATACATAAATGGGGTATACTATTCAAAGTAGTGGTATATACACTTTCATTGTCATTTTCACCATACCAGGCGTTGTTATTATACAAAATTTAATATTACATAATACACAAATGGGGTATAATATTCATAGTAGTGGTATAATATACACTTTCATTGTCAGTTAATTTGTATTTTCCATTCTGTATAAATTTACTATACATATTTATATAAAATTACACCGAGTGTATATTTCAGTAGTATCTGGGTTTTTTTGTGCATTACTTTCATACTTTATGACGTAGGTTTTAGCCAGCTGGAGAGTAACTATGCAGTATTATAATCATAATTATTTCATCATAGGTTATGGATACCAATATGATCTTTCATTTGTGGACACTGAGATAATAAGGGGGCAATGGCTAGGTCATTTATAGGCTTTTGTCCATTTTTGTTTTTATACATACGCGTGCAATTCGAGGTAAGGGTACCGGGTACAGCACCCATATTGTGGGAGAAACTTTTTTTTTAGATCAAAGCATCGACAAACTAACTATAAATAGTGATGTGTATCGTACACAAGACATGGTGTGCGGCAGTATTATTTGTACGGCAATGTTTTAAATAACATGTTTAACAGTGGGATCATATCCAGCCAGTCCTCAAACACAATAAATATGATTGGCTAGTCAAATGACGAAAATAATTTTAGTCAGGTCAGTAGCTGCTTACCCATGGGACTATCACTGACTCTACATAATATCGTTAGCATATTGTTCTCAGTTGCAATTTGTGTGAATTAATCACGCCAACCGATTAGCGATGGCTCGTGATGTTTGTCGCCTGTCTATTCTCCAAAATTGTAATCTTTAACGGTTGTTCATACAGCAGATCTCAATACGCGTGGAATAATTAAATATTTATACGTCTGCTGACAGCATTCACGTAAAGCTCAATGGTAGAATCGGATTACTCGACTTCTCCATTTAGTAGATTAACATTGATTAAACGTTAATTATTGTATATTGTCGAGAGCAAGTTATGATCTTGTTGAACACCATATAGTATAGATAACGTTGATAAACTAATGAGGAGAAAATTAACACAGAAAAAAACGACATACGAACCAAATAGCCCACAACCAAACCTCATAGCGAGAAACACCAAAGAAAACATTATAAACAAAGCAAAAAAAAAAACAAAAACAAAAACAAAAAAAAATATCTCACAACCAATTCCCACAGCAAAACGAAACACCAGGAAAACAAATAAAAAACAAAGCAAAAAAAAAAGTCCGAACCCAAAAGCCCCCCCCCCCTTTCAAAAACCAAAACAAAACCAACCCATAGCACACACAAACACAAAACACAACAAAAACAACACACACCAAAATAACATAAGAAGCAACAATTAAACCCAATGAAATTCACACTTGAAGATCTTTTCATTTGCGTTAAAAAGCAACATTGTCGGTTGTATAGGATTGTTTTATGTTGATTTGTTTTGGTGGTTGTTGAACCTTTCAATCTCTATAGACAAATTCATGTTGAGATAAAACCAATTTATTTGTGTTTCGCTATTAACACAGTAATGCAAACATTGAATATAAATTATCATACAAGTCAACTTCAACTTAATCTTTTACTTTGAAAATACTCAATTCAATATTTCATTTTGAGAGAGAGAAATGCGACTTAACGTCCACTTGACACAAACTAGGTAATTTTGGTACTAAAATACGGTTCATTCATATTTCAATAATTCGCTTGCGCGTTGAGATCTTTAGCAGTGGGAGGTAACCGGACGACTCGGGGAAATTGGACTGGCGACCTACTCTTTGTCACGTGCGAGCGGGGAATCGAAACCACGCCAATCGGCTCAATGACAGACCCTGTCATTTAACGCGTACGTTTTAAACTTTTCGGCCACCCCTCCCACTTCACTTCCATTGTATTTATGACACATTAAAGAGATCCATCCCCTTGACACCATTGCAAAGCATAACGTAAGAAGTAAAAAGTAAAATCGGAATATGGATAGAATTTACCTTTCTATGGATGGAACTTACCTTTATAAGGATAGAACTTACCTTTAGATGGATAGAACTTAACCTTAGATGGATAGAAATTTAATTTAACTATATGGTTTTTGGCCTTGATTAATGGAAATATTTAATCACTTATCAAAATGACGCATGTATTACACATGTCATGTATACAACCCCTAAACAGCCTTTGTTTGGTATAAATCTAGATGTGTACCTTCGGACGAAGAATTGACAAACCTAAACTTGAAAGGTGTTTTATTTGATTTTTGAAATTTGTAATTAATTTTCTTTATCTTAACGCATGTGTATAAGAGATTAGAATATGAAAATGACACAACAGGATTTGTCATCTCGTTTTGTTCTCTGTCTCGCTCCGAGTATTAGGATACAGGTAGAATGTAAATGACAGATTAACAAACTCTGGTTTTAGTTACAACGCCATATGCTCTTCTCATATTTTAACCAGAATCTATCAATATTAAGATGGAATTGGCGAGATTAACCCGGTTAACGTTACCTAGCAGTAACACGATCTATGTAATCAATCATTTCACAAAATAAAAATATTTTTCTTTGATTAGTTTTTGTAACAACAATCCGAGTTTTACTTAATTCGCCTTTCTTGTCGTTAAGTCTCACTTCGAATCGGATATCTTGGATATTCCCTTTTACCCAAAACAATATTAATAAAAATGTAACAGAACCAGTTATACCTCGGGTTTAAATGCAGGTAATTCCAGCTTCTGAAATCTAAGTAAAAATCAGTTATAGGTATTCGATCCCTGCATTGGCTGAGAAAGTTCATCCCGATTTTCCGGCGTAATTTCCCCATGTCAGTGATGCAGGACGGAGGGCCTGACAAGGACAACTGTCTAGTAGTTGGGACGACAAACCGAGGTCGCGTGTACGCATTGGAGTGCACGCAAATGATCCCTTGGCAACTGGAATTCGATATAAGAGTAAGCTAGAGCGCAGCTGTCCGGGCAAAATTTCCCTCATAGCACACTGCATTGCGTATGCCCGTCATCATTAGCCCAGTTTAGGAGCAGAACGGACGTTAAACTCCATTTCATTTCAATTCATTTTATTTCCTTACAGTCTTCATTAGACCAGTCGATGCAGAACTGTAGAGCATCACACCTATATTTCGTCAATATCTGACATGATTAATGTATACCACTGGGGTTCCACAAGGGTCTATTTAGCATCCCTTCGTATTATTGGTATACATTAAGGACATGTAATATTCTTTGGCGATAACAATTGAACTAATTTAAAGCGAAATAATGAGCTGGAATTGAAAAGGGGGCCGTTCTGGGCCCGTTCCTGTCATAGTGAACATTAACAACAACAGACACATTAGGAAATATTTTTGAATTATTCGCATTTGGTTGACGTAAACCACGCTGGAATTTACTACATACTACACATTAACCGGACACATTAAAAATAAATAACAAATCTCATATAAGATATATAAATGTACTTGTACTGTCAGAAAGTTGAAGATTATCTGACGTGACAAAACTGTACACAAAGACGCATCCTATTTTAATATTTTTTTCATTTATGATTTTGGAAAGAGCATTTTGAATAAAATATACAACATATGTATATTACCTATATTAGTTACTCTTCCGGACACCTGATACCACTGTCTGTCGTATATTTTGTACACGACGAACAGTCCATATGCTGATTACACTATTTTGCCTGATTACACAATTTTGCCTATACCGTTTTTATAGGGCATCGAATTTTGTCTAATAGTTTGGATTGTTGGTACTTGGTTTTATTTTATTGGAATTATGTTTACCATTATAGCCAATTGCATTCGACTGTGATTTTGTTAAATCAATCAGACTAGTGTATTTGCTTCTTCGTCTTTTTGATTATCTATCTTATACTTGTTATATCTTTTTGGAATTGATAGCCGAGGGACAGAATAAAACCCACAGACATATTTAGATATTTTTATTTTATTAAATTGAAAAAAGTGCAACATGATAGGAAAATGGTGGCATCTTTAAAGCGAGAATTTCAAATTTTCCAAGAAAGTCAAAACAATTATTTCTATTTCTTTTGTTCAATTGGTTATCAACTATTATACGACCATGCGCACTATTTCCCACCCTTTAAAATCATAGACACAGAAAATAAAAACACGATCACCTCCCTTGTTTTCCTATTGACAACATTGACGTCCATTTTCCAGCGTTGGAATTTATAGTTGGAAATGATATTTCTCAGTTGGCAATAGTGAATTATAGGATTAATAGGATTATTCTTTAACTAGATAGGACTGTTTATGAATACCATAGATCTATTTTAAGGCTTTATATTAATACATTTTAAAAATATAACTTAAAAATTTGAAATTTCCGCTTTAAACAAATTGATGGGTTTCTATTTGAAATTAAAATGTTAAAAAGGTAAAGTCTAAAAGACAATGGTAAAAACAACATGTAAGAATATTAAAATCTAGGAAACTGGAATATAGTTTGAATTATAATGTCTAGAATATTAAATCAATTTTACTTGAATGCTTCTAATCAAAAAAATGATTAGATTTTCTTTCATTAGTTCCCCTTTAGCACTGAAGTTTCTTTATACAATTAATTTTGAAACTCTTTTAGCGTCTCGGCCACTAATGTGTGCTTCTGTCTGTTTAAAATAGAAGCAAAGAAGCAAAATTAATTGAATTTTGATATTTTATTATGTTAAAATATCATATTCTGGTAAGATAGATTAATCATAGCCGACCGTCAGTGACAAGGTTTAAAAGGAAGAAATCGAGAATGTAGGTTGAGAATGTCATTTATTAAAGATATCAAACTTAATTTAGATGTTTGCGCGATAAACGTCAAATTTCACTCAGTCAGAAATTTCAGTTTCAAAAACAATCCTACATCAAGAGTCAAATCAAGAAATCCGCGTATCCATGACGCATTTTTTAATACAAAGAAAGAATTCACCAAAAAAGACAACTCGGGAAATAATTTCAACAATTCTTTACTAATCATCGACAAGAGCATTGATAATTTTTAATAGCGCCTCAGTTATTGAAAAATGTGACGGACAAGGAAATATATGCTATAGATATGCACATACAATACATCATATCCAAATAAATAAGTTCATAAAATCTTGAAAACATTATTGATAAGTGCAATTTTGACAAAACTGGCCCTACTCATCATGCATAACAGTAGGACGTTAAACCCCATCTCATTCATTCATTCATTCCTACTCTTCATCGACAAGAACAGGGCGGTTTTGGTTTTGTCAATGGCACTCAAAGTATTGCCAAGGACAAGGAAAGATATGCTGATTACACTATTTTGTCTGATTACACTATTTTATCTGATTACACTGGTTTGTCACACTATTTTGTTTGATTACACTATTTTGTCTGATTACACTATTTTGTCTGATTACACTCTTTTGTCTGATTACACTATTTTGTTTGATTACACTATTTTGTCTGATTACACTATTTTGTTTGATTACACTATTTTGTCTGATTACACTATTTTGTCTGATTACACTCTTTTGTCTGATTACACTATTTTGTCTATACCGTTTTTTTAGGACTTCGAATTTTGTCTAATGGTTTGGATTGTTCGTACTTGGTTTTATTTGATGGAAATTCATATTCGAAACATCACATCTTTCTATTAAAGTTTAACACCAACACATATGTTTACGACAAAGTTAACCGAGGTTGATTTTTAATATGACATGCTGACAAGTTTTATGAGAGTATGTCATTGGAATGAGAAATGGAACCGTTTCCTTCCTTCCACCTGCTGATTATAAAATATTTCACTTCAGTTTTTTAATATTCAAATTCATTTGATAAATTATTGGCTTTGTTGGAACTATTGTAAAGGGAAGAAATTATCTTTTGTCTTTATTTCAACCTAATTTCGTTTCCTAAAGCCCACTTTTTGTTGTTATTTAAATAAGTTTATTACGCAGGACTGTGCTCGCTCACAGCGTTGTTTCTCTCTTATAGGGTCATTCTGCTACTTGCGGTTACAAAAACGCATTTTCTTGTTGTAGTGTATGTATTATTATAATCATTTAAGCTGGTCTAACAGTTGTTTGTTGTGGTTAATACTGATCCGATTTGATTCAAACTATTTTGTTTCGATTTTTATAGTTCAAAAATTCTTCTTACTTGTCTTTGCTACATTAAGATCTGGAAGAGTTGTTATAACTCTCGTTCTGGATGATGTGAGGGACTATCCAATGAAACGGTCTGTCACGGCGAGTTTTTGGCGTGGGGTGCACGGAACTGTGGGTAACCCACTAGAAACATTGACGCTGATAGGTTAATCAAATGGTTGACGTCATAGGATCAAAAGCGACCTTCCACTTCAGATCTCCATGCAGAGGCCATTGGAAGTATAAAAAAACGAAACGAAATATAGATCTGTATTTTAACCAGATTGATACCGATCGCACATGCTATTAATAAACCCACCCCTGTTTTCTCATTATTTATACGCATCATCTATGAGCTAGCACTGCGAAGTACCACAGCTACAGTGTTAATGTTATGTGGTACTTCATTTAGATTGCTTGGTCAATTTGTCAGCCATAATTTTATTAATGTAATATTATATTAACGATTCGGCCACGAGGCTCACATTAAGGTCCCTAATCACGTTTATTTTAAATCTAATTTACACCCGAAATCAACCATTAGAGCTTTACTCATTTAATTTCTACACCTTTAACTGGCGTTTTTCATTCAAGGGCTTTCAAATTACCATGTTTGAAACGGCTAAGAAGCATTTCATTTATTCTGCTCGTTTTGATTTCTTGTGTAAATTGATCACTAACTGAAAGTTATTAGGTGGACTAATGTTGTCAGAGAACATTGTAAAAATTCAATTTACATCATCAATCCCGGATTAACAGTGCTGGAATACTAATTGTTTGTCTGTCTCTGGTCTCCATCTGCTAGCATCTCTAGGGACGGCCGACATATTTAATTACAGTCACGGATTGAAGGCTTTTTCGCGCTACTCTTACAAAGAAAGGCAACTTTAAACGAGACGGTTTTAACAGTTTTAGGCAACGAACTATAAATTATAAAGCCTGCGTGCGTATAGTCTAATTTTGGGTTCAGAGAGTTTGACAACTATGGCCAGTTCTCAAATTGTAGTATGCAAATGAGGCTTTTGTTCATGTCACAAGTAACTTGTCCAATGCATAGCCTAAACTACGATAGTCGCAATACATTTTGGATTGTCTGAAATAAATTGTTAATCTTAAGACCAGCTGGTCAGTATTATTGTTATATTCTAACCACAAACAGAAAGTTGCTACCATGGTTTTGTCGTTCAAAAACTTCTATATTATGTTTACTCTTGCATGTTTTGAGTTTTTGGATTGATAGGTATTTTGTAGTTGAAAGGGTCGACAATATTATTGGAACAAGTAATTATATGAGGATTTGTGATCACTATTAATAGCAGTATTAAATTATTTCTATTTGTCAGCATGAAATCATTGCCACAAAAATTATTTACGAAGAGTCTTGTTGAAAATTTTATGTTTACTGTTTGCTCATTTTGGATTCGTGGTAGTTGATGGTTTTGATTTACGCCAATTAATATAATAGTAGACAACCAAGCCATCTGCGGTGGCTCAGTTTGTAGGCTAATGTGCTGGCTAGTTCATCAGGAGTTCCCGGGTCGGTACCGGTGTAAGCCGAGAAAATTTTTCCTTGGCATTGGTGTAGGATGGAGGGCCTGGCAAGTACCAATGGCAGTCCTTCGAATGAACGAAAAACTGACGTCGAGTGTATACATTGGCGTGCACGTAAAGTAACCCATATCAGTTGGAATTGGAAATAAAACTAGACAAAATTCATTAGCCAAGTTGGTAGATAGAAGTTTGACGTTACCCCCCCCCCCCCTGCCCAGGGAAAAATGCAAAACTGAGATCGTGTGTTATAACCTATGCACGCGTATTTATAACCTATGTCCACACTGTGAACTAAGACACTAACACTATAGATTTGGTTTGCAATACTTGTTTTTTTCTGACGTGGAAGCTACCCAGACTTAAAAGAGCTAAATCGCTAATATTTGGGACCTAGAAATTGACACAAGTGGGTCGCAACTACTGTAATATGATTATAAACTGATTTACATTCAATGGTGTCCGTTTTTATTCTAATTTCAAATCAGCTATGTGCAACCTCGTTCGACATCTCGGGTACTGCAGTGGTCCCCCACTTCGAAAGATCAATTGGACTGAATTATACCAATATCATTTTAATATAGCCAATTACTAACTGGTTGCCATTAAATGTTAGGTAATATTTGATACATTTTAAAGGTAGTTTTTATTTCAAATATTTAATAATTATCTGTAGAAATAACAATACAATACATAGTAGATATAATAATTCGTCTTTCATTTGTAATAAAACAAAATACTCTTATCCTTTATCGGGGTTCTTACTTGTTACCTTTCATTGTCAGAATCCATTTACTTCATTAATTTATACAAACAATTATTATATTTTACAAAATGTACAATTTTACAAATAACAATATCTTTCTTCACATCAGAAGACACAATTATATACAAAATGAATATATAGCACTAAATTCTCGTCACGTGAGATAAATATACAGCAAAATGTCAAGAATAAACGATTTAGCTATTTTCAAAGACTACAAAAGTTTACAATTTAAAGCATTTAAAGAATCGGCCGTAATATTTTCCAATGAACATAAATGCGAAAAACATATTTTCATCGTTAAACAGCTCCCTAGTTGTATACAAGTTCATTTATTATGAAATATCATATTTACTTCGCTACAACTAAACTCTCACATATTGGGGATTTAAACAAACATCATTTCTATACCCGCTCTTGGTAATTATTTAATAACGAAACTATTATCACTAGTTTTTGTAGGGTTTCTTTACACGTCTCCCAAACACTGTTTAATCACAGAGTGTTCTTTTTTACAATTTAAGATAACCTAGACTATTGTTACCACATATCATTATGACAAGAGATGCACGTTTTGCCTCTTTACTTTGTAGTAATTTTCTATGTATATCTGTGTTTCACTGATTCATTCCTGTTTCTTGACAAGGGCAGTCATCACAATGTCTGGAGGCCAACATTTTACATGAGAAATTATGAAGCGCATCATGAGCTTCTGAAATGAATAAATAACATTAACTAAACGACTAATTTAGACAGGTAAACATTTCAAATACAACATAAACATTAATAAAAAAAATAAATTTAATAAAATAACAATATGAATAAAATGATAATTCAAATAAAATGATAATTCGGTGAGAATGATGATTTAAATAAAATGATAATTTAAAAAAAATGATAACTTAAATGAAATAATACAAATTTGAAAAAAAAAATTAAAAAATTAATAATTCGAATAAAATAATAATTTGAATAAAATAATAATTTGAATAAAATAATAATTTGAATAAAATAATAATTTGAATAAAATAATAATTTGAATAAAATAATAATTTGAATAAAAAAATAATTTGAATAAAAAAATAATTTGAATAAAAAATAATTTGAATAAAATAATAATTTGAATTTGAATAAAATAATAATTTGAATTTGAATAAAATAATAATTTGAATAAAATAATTATTCGAATAAAATAATTATTCGAATAAAATAATTATTCGAATAAAATAATTATTCGAATAAAATAATTATTCGAATAAAATAATTATTCGAATAAAATAATTATTCGAATAAAATAATTATTCGAATAAAATAATTATTCAAATAAAATAATTATTCGAATAAAAAAATTATAATGAATAGTATGAACTACTAAGAAGACTAATATTTCTACTTGTTATTTATTTCTTGAAACGTCTGTGTATATTGTATATCTTGTCCGCGGGTTTGTCTTATGGGGTTTTGTTTATGTATGGTGCGGTCCTCTTGCACTTACTAATAGTTTAAGTTAATGAATAGTTTGAATAAGTTTAAAAGAAAACAAACCTTTCAGTTTCTGTTGGAGTGTAAATCGCACTTTCCGTTCTTGATCTAACTCATTCGACAGTGTTTCTGAAATTTTAGAAAAATGTCAATTTTGTTATTGTAGTATAAATGTAATTAAAATAAATGCAACAGTAACAACATAGAACAGAAGGGGTCAAGAAAAATGTCAATTTTGTTATTGTAGTATAAATGTAATTAAAATAAATGCAACAGTAACAAAATAGAACAGAAGGGGTCAGCTAGCAACGACAAAGGTAAATACCTAAAATGATTCCTACCTCTCACAATTTGTAGTTGTTGTGCCATTTCATCTCTATATGACTTTTCTCTCTTTACTTGTTCTAAATACGTATCTATAATATAAACAAAACCATAATATGTTTTTTTTAAAAAAAAAAAAGAGCTTAACCTAAAAACTAAATTAGAAAAAACAGAAATATCTTAATTAAAGGACCTAAGATCACCCATGCTTGTTCCTTGGATAATTGCGCATCGATTGGCGTCATACTCAGTTCCTGGTCCATAATGTACTGGTATTAATTTGCTATAATATATATGTATTACTGGGCGTCAATCAAAGTATGGTCGATAAATTGTAACAAAGAAGAAAAAATGTTATATTCACCTTTCATTATTAATACTTCACGCTCCATCCTCTTTTTACGTTCAATTTCTTTTTGTAATTCTCTGTATAAAGATTCTGTTCAAAGTAAATTCAATTAATAATAAACACATACTAGACTATTATCACTGCTGATTGTTCTTATAGCAATCTACATGTTATTTAGTGTATATACCCTCTTTTGTGTGATTTTATGATTTATAATTCAGTAGAAGTGTCTGGCTTGGTAATAAAAAGTACCCATTCGCTACGGATGAAGGGAAATGCCTGACATTTTTATATTCATACAAAAAAATCGTATAGTATGATATATTGCTTTAGTTGATTTCACATATTGCATTTCTGATCAATCATCGTGTAATACTATTTGTTGTGTATGATGCATTAATATACTTTGCAACTCGTGTAGTTGGGTTGCATAATATATATATATGTGGATATAAACCATTATCCACTGAGTCGGGTGGGACTTCGACAAAGTACATTATATTTGTACATTCTATATTAAGAAACGAGTCATATAGTATCCCCAGGTAGATATAGAAATAAAATTGAAATCTTACCTTTAGATAGTTCACCTGATATCTTTGCATCACTTTCTTTATCTGATTGATCTACAGAACAAAACAAAATATTCGGAAACTGTGATGGATATTAATTTATGGAATCATTACATGGATGAAGGAAGTACTTTCACAAAGAGTTCTAGGTGCAATCCTAGAGTGGCATCTAGCGTTTGAGCAAAATAAAAACACAACCCCATTTATTTAAATTGTATTCGTGTGTTTTTGTAGACTAAGGTAATTTAGGATAGTTTGATCTTTATGGACTTTGAACATTTTTTCATAGAGTCACATTTATGTTTCGAAGGGCTTTCAATATCAGACAATTAATCCCTTTGGTTTCAGCACTGCCCCGAGCACCTACCAGACATTTATGTTAGTAACTACTGCAATTATTTACCAGAGAATCCTGAATCAGCTAAGTGTTGATCCGTTACTTTTACTTTTTCTTCGTCAACTCTATCAACTTCAGATTCTGGAGAAAAGGTTGACAGCATTATATTTAACCCATTTTTAATGGAATGAGTTTTGATAATAATACAACATTTCTTGCAAAGTTATTATCCACAATTAGATTCACCCAATCGTGGTTACGAAGTGGTAAATATTATCAAAGTTTAAATACTTTCCAATATCAAATAGCTAATTGCATAGTACAATACATAGTCTCATTAGCTCTGAACTCACACTCGAGGGGTCGATAGAATTGAATTCTTTCTGGTGAAACAAGACAACGCAATGTTATAATCATTGTAAATTCTTATGGTGGGGTCACTACACAGGTTAATCACTACAAATGGATGGAAACGCGCATTTTGAATTTACGTATCGTGTCACACAAATTACGCCATTTATGTAGGATTGGAACATTTTAAGAATAATGATTATGAGCTACATGTAGATTAACAATCATATTTGCGAGTTGTGCCTTACAGTTGGAAGTTCGTAGAGTGGTTTACCGGAACTAGTAGTGAAATCAACAGAGAAAGGGCGTATTTTATCAATTGGTGTAAATGGCTTATTTCTAAAATATATATAGCTAGATATATAGTTATATTTATTCTAACAAAATTGAACGAAGCATCAATTATTCTGTTTTCGACCATGACTTTAATGGGGTAAGATAATGATACATATTGTTCAGTGATGTTAATTAACCTCAAAGTTATGCAGGTGCGACGACCTTTTACTTAAACATATCATGATTCATTTATTTATTAATATTACTCGGAGTTCATGACTGTATACCTTATTCAGCCTTGTGCAGGCAACTTTTGTTAATTAGTTTCAGAATATCACTAAGTGGAACGTCTTTAATTAATAGCTTAAATGGTACATGACTTGGTCTATCCCGAGGGATGGGTAAAACAATGGGTAGGCATTTTCACGTGAATAACTAGTAATCATGTTAATAGAATATTCGCTTTGCGTTAAGAAGAATCGAAGAAGTAGTTTTAACTCAACCGATAGTTCTCCATCATTAAATAAACACTTAAGATTCATATCTCCATCAACATCGCTAGTTTTAATTATGGCTTTCAAATTTCTTTAGGACCAGTTTCAGTACAATTAATGTTTAAAATAGAAAAATATACAGCGCAGCCTTTGATGGTGTATAATACGAAATATTCTTTTTTTTTCGAAACATCAGTGTCGAACTAATGTGCTTAATACAAGAGCTAAAAAGAAATAAAAATACCTATTTGGGTGTTGTCTGGCATAATTTCATTTTCTTTATCCTGAAATACATAGGCAGATATACATAATTATAATATACATGTAAATACACATTCTAAAACGAGAATCAAAAACAACTAAAACATATATTAACTGTTACTGTTACAAAGCATTTTAATGGCGCCCCCATTTAATTAGTTAATTAATTGATTAATCAATTAATCAAGATAAAGAATTAATATGAACGTATGAAACGTGCAATTAAATAACCGGTATATTCGAAACGTTCATTAAGAAATGTTTAAGGTAATGAATGAGTTGAACTACGATAAAAGATATTAAATTGTATAAATTGGTAATGTTAATTAATGGTAAGAAAAAAGTATGGTATAGCCATTTTAATGGCCCCCCTGTCAATAAAAAAAAAATACAAAAAAGCAAAAACAACCTAAGAAATATGTTTTTCTCAAAAATCTAATATTAGTTTAGGTGTTAATGACCAAACCATTGTCGAAGCAATGGCACTGCCATTACGTTGTAGAAAATATTTAATCTTTTTTTTTTATCGAAATGGCACGTCAGCACTAATCGGTCTATTGTGGCAATTAAAACGAGACACCATCGATAAATATATCGATATTACTGCCGCTGTATGTAATTACTATATATATTTTTTAATAAACAGCCTTAGTGAGTTTTTCTAAAGAAAATATGAAAATAAAAAAAATCTCTTAGCGGCCATTTCTATATTATGATTATCTTTTTTTATTGATGCGAACAAAAGTAATGTTCTAGCGACATCCGGGGAGGTTTTCTTCACAAAGACCTAATCGTTACTTGAAAAGCTTTTATTAAACCCTGGGGCTGGTTAACTGCAACTAAAAGGAAGCTCTTTTGTCATTTCCTCATAATTGTTATATATAAAATTATTGCTCGAATAGACGGGAGTTAATTAATATCGTCTTTTCAATTGTTTTGGCATTCTTGTCCAACCTCTGTTAGCTGCTTGGTAAATAAATGGTATAAATTTTTCATTGGGCTTAATTCTCTCGTTAGAATAGTTAGCCTTTGTTTGAATGCGTGTTTTCTCCTCTGGGTATTTCTAACGGTTGTGATAAATGCTATATTATTATCCGTATTCATATCTCTACTGTTATAAACATTGATCATATTCGACTTGGGAATTGAGCGAAATATAATATAAAAAAGCCAGTCTTTAATCAACTGGAGTTGATTGGATTAGACCAGGTCTGTACCTAATCATTAAACCTAGTTGCTAATAATACTATCGTCTATATCAAATTTTATCCTACTTAATGAACTGCTAAATCAATGTGTATATTATATTTTTTTTCTTATGACGTTGGAATCCTTTAATATAAGTAGTTCTCTCCAAAAGTATATCTATATACTGATCATAATGAATGAATGTACATTATGTCCAAAAGGGGAGATTGTATGTAGATGTATCCATAAAACTATATTTTAAAAACTTTATTATGTTTTCTTTATTAATATATTATCTATAAATATGTCTTTAAATACAAAAAACATAATAAAGTTGTTAAAATATATTTAGATGGATACATCTACACACAATCTCTCCTTTATTAATTTATGAATACAACGGTTGAAAAAAAACCAGAAACATTATTAATAAAATGGTTTTCAGAATTAGTGAGGCTTTTGTTCGTTTTAATTGGATTGTCACAAAAAAATGAATCCTTTATTACGGATAATTCTATTTTAAAAAAAAAATGCCATGAAACAACAATTTATGCTCGCCTGCTTCTTGCAACTTGAAAACAATTCTGCGTGGTTTTCGAATATTTTACACAGGGGACCCATTAATATAATACTACACGACACGTACATACACGACGTAACCGAAATCACATAACATGGGCATGTTACGCGTACTGAGGAAATACCGACAACTTAATTGAGATAGAGGGGTACTTTTTATGAATGATGCCTACCTTTGAATTGTGGTGCTTTGAGGATTCGTCATGTTCATCGACTTGAGACCTCGGTTGTTCTAGGAGGAAGCTATCGTTCTTTGCGTTCACATCGCCATCTTCGTCAGAGCTGTAATTATCTTTCTCTATTTCTGATTCATCGGTAACGTCAATTTCTTCATTTTCAAGGTCCCCTTCACATTTCAAATCATCAACATCCAATGATTCCGTATCTTCTTCCACTAGTGCTTGTGTATTTCGTCCTACTGGCTTAAACGCTGAGAATCTGTCATGGCTACCGCTATCACTTCCCTCGTCTTCTTTTTTATTAGTGAGTTTATCAACGGAGTGTTTGAAAGGTTGAGCTTCAGTCACCATCGGGGGTTTGCCCGCGACATTATTGTAAAACCCGTTTCGAAGTCCACCACCACGGGAGAACGCAAGGGTGTTAGCCCAAAATAAGTCATAAGCCTGGAAAGGGAGGTTACTCTGAGTACCCCACAAATTAGAGCTAATGCTAGCTTTAGCTGTTTCAGGTAAATCTTTAGCATGTGGATAATTGAGTCCAAAATTATTTGTCGAAGGTAGAGGTGAGAATGGATAGGGCTTATTTGGTGGGGAGAACATATTATATGATGGATACTGGTTGGCGTAGGGTGTCTTTGATAAATAGGAACCATCATGCGAGGTCTTTAGTTTCTTGGGTTCATCGACGCTAGTTTGGGATCTATGTGAGATAGTTATACTGTTCAAAATTCTCTTTCGGCTTCCACCATTAAACATGGCTTTCACATCCTCCCAGGCATACGCGAATTCCCCCTTTTCAGCTTCCCGGGTTAACTTTAGATGGCGTCTCCATGAATTGAAGTTAGCAGCATCTGGATGATGATATTTGGAGTTGGGCATACGGTGGTTGTGAAAGATAAATTTGTTTGGGGAACTGTACATATTGCAGAAGCTACATTTGATGCATTTTGCCCGGGAACTATTGTATCTCGACGGTTCGAACAATCCAGTACAACCCCAACCACACTCATGCAACACTTCAAACGCAAAATTATCGGGTAATTTTGGTGGAGTGCTGTCTTCCAAGAATGATTTAACCAGTCGCTCTGCTTCTCTTTTTGTGATCATTCCACATCTTCGGGAAGAAACGGGCATGGCACCTGCTCGTCTTAATATCTCGAGCTGGACTGGAGTGCATTGAACGCACGTGATACCCAGTGCAACCCGTCTGTTATGAATTTCATTATAGCTGTAGGCCTTTAGGAGAGTGTTAGAAATTTGAGCTAAGCACAGCCTCTCTTTATTGTCGATGCGGAGACAAACGATATTAACATTATGAAGATTGACCGTGGTGACTTGGTTCTGTCGAATAGTTTGATTGTTAGAGGTATTGGTACGGCTGGGGGTAGGAACTGACAAGGGTGAAGAGGGAGCCAGCGAAGACGGAGATTTAGATAGATCATCTACGATGGGTGTGGTCATTCGATCAGATGAACCTTCAGTTTCCGGTGACATCCTGTCCAGTTTTTCTGAAACTAAAGATGTTATTAATGAATATAAAAATCTTTGACAAAAAAGTCTCTTGTTTTGGGCTCAAAAATAGAATGTTAGCTAGTGGTAGCTATGTACACAATCAGTAGGTCCAAGAGGAATGTCACTATCTCAAATGGGAATGATTAAAATTTGTGAAAACATTTGTTAATTACTCAAAAACATAAAATTATCAAAGTACCTGGTGTCTGTTTCACGAAAATTTAACTAAGATAAAACTCAAATATAAGTAATTTGATTGGATAATATTAGATTCACAATTGTAGTATCTACTATATGGAGTTTATGTTCAATTAAAATTTCGAGAAACAGGGCCAAGGTACATATATAGCTGTCTAAATGTATACCTGTACCTGGTAATATTTATATTTTCAAAATATCATGCGACCCGCCAATGTCTATCTTTAAGAAATTTCATGTATGTACACAGGGTTTACTGTACGTTACATAATTATGGTCCAGTATATACATAATATTACGTATATCAAAAGGTTATCATAAGTTACTGTTTAGAAACTTTATTTTCCGCGACAAAATTCCTCCTTCGAACATCTGTGCTCTGGTTAGTTGGAGATTTCGCCGCCATTGTTATCATCGCCGTAAACTAATTGAATCAAGGTTCAACACTGTATTTTACTTAACTTAGTTTTTTGAATACAAAAAAAATGACATGGCGAAGTAGTTTTTTGAATGTGGGGATCAATTAAATTGCGAGACGCGGATCACGTTCTTTCATAGATACCCGCCACGCTTTTCACTTCTCATTTTTAATTACAGGCTTACTCGGGATATCCGAGACATTCACCATATGGTTGATTATACTCGATTACCAAGACGAGCCAGGATAGAGACACAAACAAGACAATAGCTGTTTGAAAATTTTGTGATAAAATGCATGTGATTCTAAAACGTTTTGAAAAAAGGGAGTTATTAGAGAATTTACCAGCCTCGTGATACATAATGTTACATATTCAGTCAATTTAGTACAAGTATTTAATGTTTTACGAACGCAACTTTAAAGTATTCGCATTATTCATTCTATTCAACACATCGAATTTAGTCATCAATACCGCCCCTGTAAATTGAGACTATATTAGACTTCATTGTTGTAAATGAAATTATCGCCAATAACAGTAAAAACTAATTCCTCTTAAACTGTATAACTCCATTTTATGGAGTAGAATGTCGATCATTCGCATTATTGATGTCGATTTATTCGCATGAATGCACATTAGTCACACTATCAATATTATAACGATGTTAGATATTGTTAAATCTGGTTAATTCAATGTTTGATTAAATTTGATTATTACGATAATGTGTTTCTATACAAGATAATCACAATTAAAAAGATACAAAATAATATCGAGCTTAAATAGATAAATCAATATATTATTTGATTCGATGGAATTTATGATCTGCTTTGTTCCCATTTATGATCAAAATCATTTTTATTTAATTTTATAAAAATTTCTTTCCTAGAAACCAAATGGTATTTTAATACTACCTGAATTATTGCGTTTTTTTAATAATACAATCAGAATAAATAATTTAGAATAAAATAAAAATATATTTCAATAAAAATCATTCCCATGCTTAAAGAAAACGATGCAATTCAGATCAGTATCTCGTGATATACTAATTATATACGTATATCTATATATCACCCTTATGTAAGTAATAATAAATAATATACCAATATAGGTTGAAGGGGAGTAGAAGACCTTGTGCACACTCATAAAACTTACATTGACATAGCACAATAGAACATAAAATTTAAAAAAAATATGAATATTACCATAAATGCATACATTTAAAGTAATGAACTCAATCTCTTGAGACGACCAAGCGCATCCCAAACTTCAACCCTTCCCTACCGATTTTTAAAAAAAAATATACAAAAATTGAAGATTGTATATTTCTAGCAACCGTTGCTAACTAATATTTTTTGTACTTCTGTGTATTAACATTGATGACGGATCATCAGCACGTGACTATATCATATCTAATATTCAATAATTATGGTTACAACAATAGCAAGAAAAGGGGTATTCCTAAGTGACACATGAAGAAAGAAAAACCCCAAGTTCAATTATTGATAACAAAGGTAAAAGAGAAGTTAGGAACCAGGTTAGTTATAAATATTATATACAATTCCTTTATGTTTTTCCTTACAAAATAATTAAGATAAAGAAGTGACATTTAGTGTCGCTAGCGAAACGAACTAAGACACGCTCTGTAAAAGTTTATTTTATGTATGACAGCTATTCAAATGGCACGTGTAAAGATTACAAAAAAAATACTGGAGACAATAACGGTGCATAACGGTACAGTTATAATGGAATACGGACCTAATAATTAATAGTGGAACACGCATAGTAATACAAATACAATAAAACAGCACAATTTAGATGGTAATAAAATTTATTTTGATTACGCTTATTTTAAAAATTAAGTAATAAATCGCTTGATAATAAGTAAATGAAAGTTAGCTTTGGTATATTTTTATTTTTTTTATTAGAATGATGTAAGTAATTATATATATTATATGATCATCTTTTTTTAAAATGTGACTGTGCTATATTCGTCTTATTGCAATAATTTGTTTAAGTATAATTTTAATGATCCGAAAGAACAAAGTTTATGTGTTCAATTACTTATTTTAAAAATATTTTGAATCATAATGTCTGATTGAGTTTAAATCAAGTAATTAGTTTTATTCATATTGGCTCTCTGTCTAACCATTTAATGTCATAAATCTCATTTGAAAAGAGAGTTTCATGGACTTCAAGAGAATACAATAGACTTGTTAGGGTCTTTCCGAATACCATAAAATCTTAATTGATAAGGCACCGAAATTAAAAAAAAAAACCCAATATGCTTTAAATATGTTTAATATAGAGTCGAAAGGAAAGTAATCTGATACAAGTTTTCGGGCATCAGTCCTCTTCAATTTTTGTAATTAAAAGTTGAGTCTGGCCTCTTTAATGGCATGTTTAGGTTATAATTATTAAGTATATATTTTCAGTAGATAACATACACCGCTATTCAATGATAATCTATCATATTGTAAATAGTGAATCTTCAGAAATTAAAATATCTAAGATTATTAAAGTTTGGAAATAGAATTATGAAATTATTTAATTCATTGTGATTGTTGCCTCTACTATTCTAAGGTATTTCAGGCATCGAGTTCACAAAGTATCCTCGGTCTTAAGTCAAGAATATACTCAAAATTGTTTACCTTATTTTAACTAAAATAATATAGCCCTTTTTATTGTTTTATTTTTTCAAATACACCAATAAAAAAACTATGTGCATAGTTTTGTGTTTCTGGATCAAAGATATTTCTCATAAATATAGAATGGAAGTTGAATAAATTCCTAACTTTAGTTTGGGAATGCTTTGTGAACTCGGGGCCAGGTCTCATATATATAATTACAAAATGTCAGACAGCTGATATATTTGTAATAGTATGAAAAAGTAAAAAAAAATAGCGTATACTCATTTAAATCACATTTGGTATAACACACAAAAAAAGAACATTAAATGTAAGATTACAGTGAATGGTCCTCATTTAGTAAATGCATGTTTCTTCTAAAAATATTCAAATGTTTGAAATAAAATATTTTTACATAATTAAAAACTATAATTTTAGTTAAGTGAAGCGGTATCTGTTTCTCTGGATGGCACACGCATAACCTGTCTCCTGCATGACACCCACCGCTACATAAAACTAATCATAGATACTTTCACAAAATTATTGTAGAATTACGATACAATTACTTTTGTCAAATATCCCAATTATTGTTAAATGAAAAAAGTAAATTGGCCTTGTTAATTCTGCTCGAATGTTAATCAAAGTGTATCCTGTCTTGAGCATGACACTCGTTCGTATATTTAGATAAACATGGATACGTAATTCAAATAAATATAAGCGACGATAGGTTCACAAGTCAATTATATTTATCAAAGATGAAAAAAATTTAAAATAAAATTATATTAAATTTTCGCTCTATCCCTCGGGTGCTTAATCATTTTAACTGAGAACCGTCATTCATTTTGTCGGCTTAGTCCGAATTATGCTCTGACTAATTTTGTCGATTTCATCAGTTGGACTACTGGGTATAATTATATTTTTGATAAAAGATAAAAAAAAATATGATATCATTTCAAGTTTCAAAAAAACATAAAATAAAAGTACCTTTTAGATCTAATCCTATATGTTCTTCTTTCAACATTGTGATCACTGAAAACTGGATCGTTAAAACTTGAAATCTTCAATTAAAATCTTAAAGTCCAGACTTGAGGCTATCACTTATACAATAACTAAGCTTTATGTAAACTTTTTCTGAGATTTACTCATAATGTATAGAGAAGGAATCTGCAATGAGTTATCATCCTCTAATACTCACAAACAGTCGTCCGAAATGTCATCCATCTCTCGCTCCGTTATCTTTATAAATTTCCATGTGCATAATTAATAACGCTCTGACGATTCCTAAAGCATATGGCAAACGTTTGCATTGTTTGTTTGGGTCCTCTATGGTTAATTTTCATTGACAGATTCAATCACTCGTAGGAATATTATGATTACAATACAGCAGACATTTTACTGGTAGTGGGCGTGTTTACCGCGGATCGATATCTACAGACGAAGTTTCATTGGATGTTGTTAAATATTCCAGTAGTCAGTCAAAGGTCTGTGAGGCGGAACTAATAAAATGTTTTTAAACAAGAAAAAAAAGTTCTTACTACAGGAGGTCTTCGTGATTGTCTCGCCTAATTCAATGTTATAATATGTGATTACATTATTGAAATTAATTGTTTTTTGTTCTTTAAAATATAATGCAATACCGTAAAGAATATTTTGCCATTCTGGAAAGCCTTGGCAACAGTGGTACGTCGCTTACCATTTTTTTGATCACTAAATGCTGTTGGTACAATATTTACGGGTCCTGGTAAACAGCTATTCTATATTTCTATTGCCAGTAAATAAAAAGGGGAAATCGCGGATTAAACATTGGCTTTTTGTTTATAGAAGTTTCCTGCACAAACCCGATCGCGATAAATATGTCATTATTCTAAAAAGTGTAAATTCAAATAGGCTTATATTATTAATGTTCACAAAGGGTTCTCGTGGCGGTTAAACGCTCTAATTGCAGCACATCTTTATAACCATTTAAAATTGTTATATAGTCTCGAAAGATTTAATGTTTTCTGATGGTTTTTTTTTTCAATATAAAACTATATAGTGTCAGGTATATAGATTATCAAATATCAAAATCCACACTCTTTCGTCTCCGCAAATGCTAAACATACATGTAACGTCCTATCTATTAATTAGAAACATTTCGTTTTGTTATATTTTGCGGTTAGTGACGTACCAAAAGAATAAACGAAACAAAGATAACACCTAATTTCAATACGGCTATAGGTCAACATATACAAAGGTCAATCAAAGACAAAGAAAAAGAAAATCCATGTAGTAAAATGTGTATAAAACTGAGAAAACCCTTAGTGAACTTTTCGTCAAGAGGCTGGGAATACCAGCCCCACAATATAAGGAAGTAGGCAAACCAGAATACGCTATATTATATGATGAGTAAATTATACACAATACGAAATTATTGATAATCAGATGTTCTAAAAGAGTAAGCATCTCCTGCCCCGTCTTCAATACAAATAACTAAATCATTTTCTCTCCACCGTATCGCCTGTCCAACTTCGTGGGTTTTCTCCAGGTCCTCCGGTCCTTCCACTGCTAAAGACCCCGACGCGCAAGCGAATTATTGAAATAAAATTGAACCATATGTTAGTCCTGAAATGACCTAGTTTGTTTCGAATGGACGTTAAACCCCATTTATATATATCTATCTCTCTCTCTCTCTCTCTCTCTCTCTCTCCATCGTGTAAGCCCATCCGATTTAATGGTTTGGGTAATTAGAAGATGAGGACGCTATGCTTAACTGAAGATTAACAACATTATCTTGTTCTACTCGATAACAATAATCACACTATACCGCCATAATAGGTAAAACCCCTGCAGCGACGAATGACTCCAAATCCCCGAAAAATACACAAAACACGCATTTCACCTATTTTACACCTGGATGCGTTACAGCGTGAGAGTCAACAGCAAAAAGCCGAATTTGTTTTTTATTTTGAATTTTAATTGACAGGCGAGGATCAGTTAGTTAACTCGATTTCCACGGACCATGTCATCAATGATAAAATCTACTCTATTATATTTATGTTAGAATCACTAAACTAAGTGTATCACTATTTAATTATATGGGATTTAACATCGTTTATTCCCCCATAAATGATATCACACACAATGGTGGGTAGTTTTCCCATACAATTATTTCGATAGGCTCATATATTTCGCTTCACACCAGTGATTTAATAGTAAATAATTTTAGAGATTTTCTTGACAAACGGATGTGGGATTCATGGCTCCTCCACACATAAACCTAATTACTTTAATATTCTATATATAGGTTGCAAATAATACTTATTTATAACTATCAATTTGTATACACAGAATTAGAATCTTGTATAGCCCAACAATCGATAAAATAAAGTTTTTACTTATCTAACTGTAAATTTTACTTAGTTCAAAATCCTCTATAGATCAAATTGATATATACAGTATATTTTTTTGTAAATTAGTTCCATATTCAGTGCTGATTTAGTAATTCTTCATCTGTGAATTACATCCTTTTTTAACTCCTATTTTTTATCTTCCACATTAAAGATACGTTATGGTAGATTTGGATAAAGAGCTGCCCGTTCGTGCTATAATAGCTCTAAATTTAGAAAATTCAATAATTAATGTATTGAAAAATTAATTCAAATTACTTTATTCTAGAACATGTTATCAATATCAATAGTGTATTCTCGTAAACATTTTTAAATTAAATCATTAAACGGCCGAGCCTTTCTAATCTAGTTAAAATCGAGACTTGGTTATGGTCCCATTAAACATACATTATGCAAGAGCTTAATCTGTCTATTGCAGGTCTTTCTTTGGGCCTGACATGTTATATAAACTATTAATTAGACATGAATTAACGTATCCAGATCATAATCAATTCTCGATGTCAACGCTAGCCTGCGATATTTGTTGGATTATGATTTAACGATTAAATGGATAATGGAGAGTATGATTTTTTTCCACCGACTTTAGTAATAATGATCATGGCTATGCGGAACCTTAGATCGCGCATATTCCTCGGTTCATAGAGGATCAATTTGAGTGAAAATTTCAGCAAGTTACCTTTACATTATCTAGGTTTTAACTACTATAGTGAGAACAGCCAATTTGTTATCTTATCTTCCATAATGTATCTTTAAGTTAAACAATGTCTAATTAATAATTCAGACATAAAGAAAAGACATACAATAGGCAAATTTATTCTCGAGTAATGTCACTACAGACAGTGTACGCTAGGCGGATCCAAATTACCCATCGCACCCCCCACACACACCCCTTGATGCAATTATCTGATTTTACAGTTTTCTTATGATTAAAATATTCCGTGTTTGTTCTAAGCGCTTCTAGATAGTTGTTCCGTGTGGTACCTTTCTCCTGCTTTTACTATTAAATACAATGAATGAAATAATACTTAACATTCTAAAGTTTTACTCCGACTAGGCCAACGAAAACGGAAATACGCCATACAGCAGCGCTACGACCTACTCTTATATCGAATTCCAACTGCCAAGGGCTAATTTTTCCTCCCATAATAAAGACAATTCATTGTTCATTTCCAGGCCATTTTCCTGCACTACGGACAAGGAAAAACCACGCCAGAAAAAAATCTCAATGAACACTCTCCGCCAAAACCGAGATCTGACACTGGGCCCCTGGTTAGCGATCCAGTGTCTTACTCAGTTAGCCATCGTGGCCCCGATCAATGATAAATTTACTTTTATACGAAAAAAGGATCAAGCTGTCTGATAGGATGTTGAGGCAGCTATTATGCGCAGGTTTGAAATAAGATCTTTTGAGCTAGTTTCATGATACAACATTCATTTACTTTAGTTTTTGCTAACACGATTGATTATGAAAAATAGAAAGTGATGATACAGACAAATGAATTATTATTTTTCATACTCAAATTCTTTGCAGGTCTTTAAAATGTTCGTATAAAAACATACTAGTATTCGACCTGATACATGGTTGTCCCCAAAAAAGCACAGATAAATATATAGGAGGTCGACATTTATATTCACTCAATCTGTTTAAAAGTTTATAAAAGGAAAATATATGATCATATTTTATTCTAGTTTTTGTAACAAATCAAACAACAACATTCTTTATTTTAAAATGGGTTGACAATCTGATTAAAATACATATCTATATTTCGTTTCGTTTTTTGTGATCATAACATTTTCTAGTTTTAGTAACAAACCCGACAACAGCATTCTGTACTTTAAAATGGGTTGACAGGTCTATATTTCGTTTTGTTTTTTATGCTTTCGATTGTCTCTGCATGAAGATCTGACCAGTGATAGTGGGGGGTCACGTCAGGGGTCATATTATGACGTCGGAAATTGATTGATCAATCAGCGTTGACGTTTCTTGTGGTTTACCCACAGTTCTGTGCAGAGCATGCCAAGAACCCCGTCGTAACAGACCGTTTCATTGGCTAATTCCTCACATCAACTAGAACGCCTATTATATAACAACTCGTCCAGATCCTAGTGTTATAAAGACAAGTAAAACGAAATTTTGAACTATAAAAATAAAATAAAAAACAAAGTACGAACAATCCAAACCATAAGGCAGAATTCGAAGTCCTAAAAACGTTATAGGCAAAATAGTATATTCCAGAAAAATAGTGTAATTAGCAAATGGACTTCTCCTCGTGTACAAAATACACGACAAGCAGTGGTAACAGGTGTCCGGAAGAGTAAGCTAAAATAAGATACGGAATAGAATCTACGTCTATGTTTTAATCAAAAGTTATAAAACGACGTCATTGTTTGAAGTTCACAGTCCTGATGGCATTTGTTAACACAGCTAAAAGTCGCATATCATCACATCATATTAACCTAGTTTCTTTATCGCATGAAACGTTGTTATAATATTTTGGGAAATAAATTGAACAAAAAAAAATGGTCTCTTTAGATTGCACAAATGAATCGTTTATTTCGTTTCTTTTTTTGTCGTTGTCACTCAGACGTGACTTCTTGAAAGACACGTAATGGAAAATAGTTTTGTTGATCACACACACACAGGATTCCAATTTTCGAAATATAGACCAAAATTTGAACTCGTGTTCATGATGTGGAATCGATGTAAAAATAAAATCAGAATCTTTAAATACTATCTTGTCAATTTGTGACTAAAACTACAAGTAGGCCTACTATATTATAGGCCATTTTAAGGCCTACAAACATCCTTAATCGAACGAAGATCACACTTCATTCTTAATTGAAACGAAAAAGGAAGTCCATGAGATGTGTTTGATGTCTCCACTTAAATAAAACCCGCAATAAAAGATTTATTTCTCTTATATGATTTTTTTCTTTTAATGTTCTCGTAGGTTTTGTCACTTCTATTAGCTAGTAATTATCTTGACAAAATTTTATTCATTTAATTTAGCTATTTGGGGTCCGGCTATTCAATCGGTTACAAGTAGAAGATTACGTCCCTATTCATGCTCACGTCGTATCGCTCCAATTTATGGATATTGCGATTTGCTTGGAATTTTCACCAGTCTAATAAACGGTCGGTTTTTATAGTTCTTCTTCGGTAATGAATCATGGAAAATGCAAAATGTATCTCTCTTCAATCACACGTCCGCACAGAGACCCCAAACAAATACGTCGAACGGTGAATTACAAGAAACGGTATCCCCCAAACACCCGACAAGCGTGATCTATCATTCCATGCATTGAGCGAAATAAAAATGAAAAATTGTGATTTAGAAAGTTATAAGACTGGTTGTAATAGGCTGTATTTAGAGTCAAGTGCTCGAGGGAGTAGGATATTGTAAACACCTCTAATGAAACATGGTAAATTTCAATACACGCGTGTCCCCGGCTAAAATGAACACAATCAAAAAGAGTAGAAAGTTACAAAGCGTTGCCTTCGTGTTAACATTTGTAGCTCGCTAGGGTACAGATTACATTGACTCGAATATCAATACAGCAATTAGAGTAATATTAAAGTTTGGAAATGGTGTGTGTAATTGTCATTATCGCGATTCCTGCAAATCAATTCACCAAGAGTAACAATACCGCGTAGGTTTCATTTCGCATAGGAACGCTTTACAAAATCACTGTCTGACGTTTTTTTAATCTCAAGCACGTAAAGGGACTCGCCTGAGTTTCTGGTGTCTTGTTCAACACGATTGGCTTGGATTAGATCAATAGTTAGGTAAAATTGCTTTTCACTAAAAGTTTATTTCGGAAACTTGTATGTTTACCTTTTCTATTACTCTCGTTAATGAGTCTGATAGACCAAACCGCAAGTAGCAATGGGATGCTAATCCATTTAATAAATGGAACTAATTAGACGCTCATCAAGCCAACATCTAACAATACTTTATGCAAAAAAGAGTATGATTTACTGGTAACAAAAAGCTATCGGATAACGGAATTCGTATACCAATTGTTAGAGAACCAACACTAGATTAAATTTACAAAGATTAATACGAGCACACCTGGTACCGTGTTCTTTTTTTGCCAAATCACGACAAGATTCTTTCATACTGAAAGTGACATTTGATTAAAGGGATTCCAATATCTCTGGAATATGATACATGTAATTGTCATTCTGGAACAATGCAATAACGGTTTTTTCAGGATGTAGGTACCAGCAAAAATGTATAGATAACTGATGGGTTATTTCACTAGACAAAAGTAACGTGTTATTCTTTGTATTGTGCATTTTTAAATATAATGTGACAATATTAATGACAATCTTCTCAGCGTTTCTATCTTTTTTAAGTTGAAGAAAAGTTTATTTCTAGAACAGTTTAATATAACGAAACTCACGGCAGAAACATATTTAATCAGATTCTCTGTATTTTTGTTTTTCGAAGGTTCCCTGATAAAAAAAAGTTTTCTCACCAGTCTGACATTTGTCTTTAAAGATTTAATTTAAACGAATCAAACTATCAAGATTACATGACGGATAATGCATATGAAAAAATAAAACTGGATGTTTGTGGCACCTAACTTAAAAGTGCCTCAGGTAGCCACGGTGGCTCAGTTAGTAAGACCCGGGTGTCCCGTTTTCGGTCCCTGCGTTGGCCGAGAAAGTTCATCGCGATTTTTCGGCGTGGTTCTACTTGTCACTTGTGCAGAACCAAGGGCTTGGGAAGGAACAGCGCGTAGTCGTTCATGTAAAATAATCTTTGACACTTGGAATTCGAAATAAGGGCGTAGTGCCGCTTTCCGGGCACATTTCCCCACACGGTGCATGTCCGTCTTATTTATCCCAGTCGGAACAGAGCAGTGGGACGATAAACCCTATTTCATCAATAGAATGCATTTTCAAATATGTGTGAACATTTCGATACTATTCTCCGCAAGTTCAAATATCTATTGGAACGATATGTGAAATTTATGTTTTAATTGTTGAAATTTTGTTCACGCAATTTTGGTTCTATGTTCCTTCCAGTGCATATCTGTGTTTTGTCTTTTTAAAACGGTTTTCCTGCTTTGTATACATTGTGTATTATTTGTGTTGCCTTTCTTTCCGTTTTTTGTCCTTTAACGATTTTTCTGGTCTACACGTGAGTTTGCTCCCGATGTTGGCCGCGAGAGTTCATTGGGATTTTTCTACGTGGTTTTCCCTGTCAGTGGTTTAGGACTGAGGGCCCGACAAACCCGAGGGGTCCCGTGTATACATTTACAGTTGGAATTTGATATAAGAGTAGACCGTAGTACTGCTGTCCGTGCAAAATTTCCCTCATGACACACGTATGACGTATACCCGTCTTTATATTAGCACAGTCGAAGCAGAACAGTAAGACGTTAAACCCCATTTTATTTTCATTTTTTTCTGCAATGCATAAGATATGTGCATTGTCTACGACATTAGTGCACTGTTTATGTTTTCAGTAACAGTCTTCCTGCATTGACTATCAAGTACAACTAAATGTTGATCAAAGAAATATTCTCCTAGTGTAAATTACACTACAGTTTAGTTCGGTTAATCGGGTTCACGACGGATAACCTTCTGGTCGCTATCAAACCGCTTTCAGTCATAGAAAAGACGGTTAAGACCTAAATGATAGTATTTGTCAGTAATTTGATATCTTGAACAAAACAAATTAATACGATTTGGTGAAGCTTTCAATATGGCGTGTCCAAAACTTCTACCTGGATTCGCTACTTCAAACACGACAAGCCGATCACTGTCGTCTTACCGTTCAGTCAAGTTATAGTTTCAATATTCATTTGATTACAGTAAGACGATTTTACACACCACTCGGATAACTTCGTTTATTATCATAACAATCTTCATGATCACCAAGGACGTCTTTGACAAAATTAGTTCATAAATTCAAATGATAATAAAGACAATGTAAATAAACTTCAACAAAGAATCAGCCTCTGACTTAGAGGTGCATTATGTAAGATTTGCCACCCGATTCAATATTGTTACCGCCTATAAAAGGATAATAATAATAACGAGAAAAATCGACCAAAATGGCGGTAAATGACAACTCGCTTTTACCATTCCGTACATTTATGACCCCCATCATGGGAACATAAAGACCAAAAGGGAGCTTTTGTTATAGTCTCGGTTTACAAGACCCCAACCCTAACTCTAGCGAAACATAGGTCCACCACGCACATGAATGGTTTTAATAGAAGGAGAGAAGACTAAAGTCAAAAATATTTCAAGATTTTATGGGCAACCGAGCCGCCCTTAAACATACGCATATCATAAGATACTCATATTCTGAAAGGGAGTCTTTATGTCCATATGATGGAGGTCATAAATTTACCGAATGGTAAACTGGTTTCCGTTTACCTCCTTACAGGTCGATTTTTAATTATATTTTAAGAACACTGCAATACTTAGTGCAGCCTATCCAGAGTTTTAATTTCATTGATCAAACTGTACTAGATCTCTGACAAATTCGTGAAAAGTTAGAATTCCCTGTAATTTTCTCCCTGAAAATCGTTAATTACCTTTAGGTCTACATCGATTAAATGGTTTAATTATCTTGAAAGCACATATATCCTTTGAGTGCTTGTGCCTATTTTTGGATTCTAATAAAAAAGAAACCCCGGCAATTTGAAAGGTTTGGGACATATTATTATACACGTATGGCCGTAGCAGTTTCATGGTGTGGACAGGAAGGTGTGACTGGTTCGTTGAAATTGACAGAGCACAGTGATCAGTTAAAGTGAACCACCAAAGATTTTTCTACCTGAAATAAATATTTTGTTATTAAGAGAGAATAATGAGGATTTAACCTTTCTTAATATTATTGTTTTACTGTATTTAAAATGAATAAACCATCAGTGCTTCTAACGATGGTTTTATAGCAGTTCGATTTTTCTCTTGTTTCCGATTGCCTGTCGTTTTTCAGTTCTATAGACACGCCTTTGTTTTCATCCAAAGGTAATCGGTTTAACTTGAAGAAAGATAATAGAAAGTAATAGGATTAACTATATGACCGCGTGTGGTTAATCTCCCTGAATATTAAAACATGATTGATGAATCCGTTAAACATCAAAAGCTTAATCGACGACAAACGTCCAACTTAAGATATTTTTCTAATTAATTTTCACAAAAATAATTTGATCATTGGTCATTGTTTATCTGCAGGGGTTCAGTTAATACTATTGATGTTTTTCCGGATCGTTTTCCTGTTAAATGTCCCAAACTGCCAGAATAAATGTCGTATTCGTAAAAATTTGTATTAAATCAAGATTTTGTTTCAAGAATTATCAAAATCGAATAGTTCTAATTTAAGTTACAGCCACTTAAAATTAACGTTGGTTTATTTTTTTTTCTCTATAATATTAATAATTCTTCATCCTGCGCAATCTGATCAAAATACAGACCGATATTTCATTTCGTTTTTTATACTTTTGACGACCAACACCACACGAAGATCTGGCCAGTTGGGTAGGTCGCGTCAGGTGCCATACGAGCGGCATTTGACTCTATGACGTCAATCAGCATTGACGTTTCTTGGGGTTTATTCACAGTTCCGCCCATAGAACGCCAAGTACTCGTCATAACAGGGGGGCTAATTCCTCAAATCAATAATGTTGTGAAGACAAGTAAAACAAAATTTTGAACTATAAAAAACGAAACGAAAAAGGATCTGTGTTTTAATCGGGTTGAATCCTAAGCTTATCACCCTATACTTCAGGAATCTTTTACATTCAAAAATAGAGGGTTTATAACATACTGTCTTGTGATAAGTCAAAATGCCTGATTTTGAGAAAATTGCAATTTAAACTTTTGATTCACTACCAAAATGTCATTAATTAATATTTTTGGTCGATATTTTCAGACATTTTGAAATGAGCAATGGTATTGATTTATATACCAATAGAAAGAGAATCACAAGCGATTCATATTAATAGAATAAAAAGTTTTCGTTATTTTTGACTTCATCACAATTATGTTCCAAACCCTCGATTAATGGTACATTATCTGACCATTGAGATATATATGGAACATCTGGCTTGTTGTACCCTGAAGACGCTCTGAGCAATGTTGCAGTTGGATGTGATTAAAACGACCGCTAAAGATTTCTGCTTGGCATTATTAATACCAATGCCATAAAAACATCAAAAAGAATACAGAAGTTATAATAATGAGATGGAGGGCAGTGACTACAGTCACGATGCTTGAAGGTATGAGAATCCTGCTCGGGGGTGATACGCTGTTATTATCGAAATGTAACAGATGAGTCCGCCCCTATTACTTTATTAAAAGTCCATCATGGCTACTGTGATTTTTAGTTGAAAATTTGGACTAAACAAAGAAAAACTATAGTAAACGAACCATCGGTTAATTAATCATCTTAATCGAAATTAAAGATCCAGTAGAAGCATGTTTATTGGTCAAATGCGTTATGAATACTAAATCACAGCCTTTAAGACTCTATCCTTTAAAACTCTACTACCCCCACCCCCCTACCGCCTTCCTTTAAAATCTCACCGACTTCCTTAGAAATGAGAGTGAATGAATTGAGGCAACGCAAACGATATCTATTTAAATACAAGTTAAATTTTTTTTTTCGCCTTTATGAAATTGTAATATACTTTTGCTGTAGCTATTGAAGGGTGTTAGTAATTGTGATGACGACGTCGACGAAAATGATGATTATGAGAATGATATTCTTCATCGTCGACGTCGTCTCCATTCAATTTGTTTAAAGAAAAAAGTATAGATGACAATGGGAAAATGTTATATTTCTTACATTCACCTGTCGCCATTCCCCACGGGAATTGTTTTCAGGTGTAGCCGATCTTTCTATCAAATCAAAGAAAGCATTTAAAATCTAACAGGTTTATTAAATAGCTTGCTTGGTTACCTAAAAGAGTTTAATTCAGTGAGTCCTTTATTTAGATTGAGATACTCGTTAAGCTTTTTTAGTTACGTACAAAGGCAGGGAAATGGCCGCTCTAAAGATCTTTCTGCATCGTTACGTCATTATGTTGGTTGTGTAAGCGTGTTAGTTTGTTATTATGTTTTTCCCTCAGATGTCAATTGTTTTATAAATTTTCATTTAATAATAAATGTCGCCAATAGTTAAGCACACACGAACTGCTGTTTTTCACAGAAAAACTGTATGCCACACTCGTCACGGATTCTGACAGATATATCATATAGTTATTACATAAATATTCAAACATGGCGCTGGTAAGAAAATGTTAATTTTCTTTTATGCGTCATAAATCATATATAACATGGGATTTTTTTTGCATTGGAGATGTTTAGAAACTTAAACTGTATGCATTGCTCATTGAATTCGTTAACCTTTACTATCGCGTCTCGTAAAAATAAAATGATTTCAACAGAAATCCAGAATGGTAAAAGAATAAAGTAACTTGTGATTCTACAAAAATATTTTGTATGAATTTATAAGGGGGAAGTGCCATTTGTCAAGGGTCTTGATGATACACGTCGGGTTTAACACGTAAATTCAACACAAACAGTGCACAATTTACGAATTCTCAGCTACCAGAATATTTGATGTTCCATGAACACGTTTATAATATCTAAAAAGAGCAAGTGGGTAGCGTTTGATAAATAGCGATTCATTACTATTTGATCTCGTTTAAATAACCCCGTTCATCTTGTCAAACCCTTCATATTATAACCCCGCATACTTCGGTACTGACTCCTGTGATAATCGAGTTGCAAGGTTTCCGTGGAGCTCGCCATGTTTTTTTTATTTTAGTGTGTTTGTGTCACACACTCTGATTGGGCGCTTTGGTTCACGTGTCTGTGTTAGAGGGAGATAAGGTAGCTATAGGTTCGGGAATTACAGTGGGTGAAAGTGCTATCAGTGCGATCATCAGGCACATTTCTTTATATACTTTTACAAAGAATTGAATTTAAAATACTCTCTCTAACATACGCTGTCATTAATATTGAAGACTCACCTGACTACCTCAAACAACTAGTGACCCCATATATTCCTACACGCACACTTAGATCACAAAACAAAAACTTGCTAATGCCCTATCATGCAAAATCCTCATTTGGGGAAAGGTCTTATAGTTTTGCTGCTTTTAAACTATGGAATAAGTTACCTTCTGAAATTAAAGATTCCCCTTCCCTGCCTGTTTTTAAGAAAAAGTTAAAGACTCACCTTTTTAAAAACCATTTTAATTGTTAAATGCTTAAGATTTTTCAGAGTTAACTTTTTATTATTGCATACCATATTTTATTCTAATTGTGCAATGTTCTTATTATTGAGATGTTTTATATTTTATACTTTTACAATAATGTAATAGCGCCATAGAGCAATCTAAGTATTGGATTATAGGCGCTCTATAAATAAATTATTATTATTATTATTAATATGTCGAATATCTATAGAAAGAATGGCTTGATATAGCTGCAAAGGTTTCTGGAACTATCCAAAATCTGAATTTCTTAGCTCTCTCTCTATATCTCTCTCTCTCTCTCTTTCTCCCTATCTTTCTACCTCCCTCTCTCGCTGTCTCGTCTGTTTCAAGCAAATGAAACAAACATACACGTAAGTAAAGAAAATAAAAACAACTGATGACCTATTGGCGTTGTAATTCGCATGTCTTTTGGTCTTGTGTATGCCCCGTTCGATTACTAAATGATACTGAAAAGATCTACAATATTTGACTACTTTCTACACCGTTGTAAAACTATAAAAATATGTATTTCATTTTGGGGCGAATTTGTAATAATATAAGTCTTTATTTAGAAATAATAAAAACAGATCAAAGGCATTTTAAAGCATATAAATTCATATACTACTACAAATAATTTACCATAGTAAACAATAACTAAGGAAAATAAAAACTTACATTTGTATCAGCTGAAAGGAAGAGTTCCTATGTGAAATAAATATATCCCTAAACACCGATTAATTCTACAAATCAATAGTTATTTTATATACATGTGATTCATCTAATGTGTATTCTATATCTTTATTAGTTTCCCATGTGCTTTACATATATATAAATATTAGCCATAATTGAGATCGAAAATGGTCTTTAATTTCAGATCACCTGTAATTAAAAATAGCTATAATTATACCGTGTGTGATTTTTATATCGTCGATATAACGTCGATATATCTTTTAAAAAGATTCAATACATCTAAGCCGAATATTTATAATTCTAATTTCTTTAACAATGGCAGGGTAACGGTGAACTAAATAGGGTTCAAGGGAGAGCAGATTGTCTCCACGTGCATAACACCACAGGTGGCTCGCGTGGGAAATCCCTTTAATGGATTCGCTTCACTTCATTTGTTGACAAACTGTTAAGGACACGATTTTCGGCTTCACAAAATATCGTTTCAATTCTATTGAATTAATAGAGTAAATTTACACACATATAAGATGATTATTGTGTTTCTTGGGTTCATGAAGTAAATGATAAAAATGAACAATATGTATTGTAGTGAGGGATCATTATGCTAATTCAAATAAAGGACTGCAAGGTTAAATTTAGAGGAAATGGGGGCCTCTTTACTATTCAATATATTCGGAGAGAAGGTATACATGTACTAATACCGCACGTATTAAATTCGAAAAATACACCACCATTCTTTTTATTTTTTAAGTTTTGTATTCAATGTTTAGTGCTTAAAGTAGCTAAGTCTGTAACCCAATATCATCCAAAGTCTGATATGCCAATTTAAATCAATATTGATGTTGTGATCTTACCGTGCCATTTGTAACAAGGTACTCGAAAAGGAAGGCTAGACATATTCTCTAAGTTATGTCAAACAGTGACGTCATATTCTTATACGGATAACCAGACGCTAAAGACTGCCATTCGATTGCGGCGTATTTTGCGGAAAATAACTAATTCGAATTTACAGTAAAAACAGAATCGATTGATTGTAAATCAGTTTATATACATTCATAATACATTATTATATGCGTGGCGACCCATTTGTGTAAATTCATAGGTCTCATATATTAGCGAGTTAGCTCCTTTAAGGTTGATCATTGTCATAGCCTGAAATATACATTTTGATAAATTCTAGACCCCATGCAAAATTCAAGGGTTAGATAATTAATATCAATCATAAAATATATAAATATTGAACAAAGTACCTATAAGTAGATTTCAATTCTTTGTTTAGTAATTGAATATAGTAGTAATTATAATAGTTATCTTGTTCAGGTGAAAGACAATTAAAACACAAGTACTGGTTTACCGATCAATGACGTAGAGAGATTTACCTGTGAATTTGTCTGTAATTGATCGCCATGGGCAGTCTGTTATTAGACATACATCATTCTGACTCGAACCATCTGGGACCAATAGTAGAATCAAACAAGATAGTTAGCTAAAAGACAATCAAGTATTCATCAAACACATCTCTATTGAATTCTATATCAGCATCAGGTGCGATTTACCAAACTTAAGAATTAAAAAAAATTCATTCTTACTTTACTTTGATTCTTTACCTTATTACTAAATTTAACACTCATCGAAAACGTGCTTAATGTTGTCTTAAGTGTTCAACTAGAGTTTACTAAGGTAGCTTGATTACAATAGCTCTATATAACTACTATGCGCCCAAGGCTACGTCTTTATAGCCAGGATTTTTTTTATTGGTAAATTTACATTGATGGGTCATTAGTAAAAACAAAAATTAACAAAACTCGAATACCAATTTAGAGAAAAATCTATAGGTAAATTAATATGATCACAGTAAAACATTCAATAATGTATATAAATTAAATCTATTACTGAACATATGTCTTAAATTTAAATTTGTATTACATATTTATTTTTGGTTTAATAGGATGAAGTTGCACACGCAGATTTTTCCTTTGCAAGTATTATAGAGTTCAAATTTACACAATAAAAATATTTTATTTCAAGATTTATTATGCATAAACGATTCTGGTATAAAAAGAAAATCAACCACTCATACGGATAAAAAATGTTCCGTTGATTGAGTTAATGTCGATATGAATTCATGAATATTTAATAAAAATCAGTCTAACTCACACAAATTGTCGCTTTATTAAATTGAATTACACCGAAACATATAAAACAAACCTTTCTAGATAACTGATAGTTTTGGCTTACTAATTAGATCTATCAGGTAAGCATAGAAATAGTTCAATAGTCCCTGTAGCTTTCAGCAAATTTTATGAGTTGATGCCAATTTATCACAGAGCATCATAGCGAAATAATTAATTGAATATAATGGATACATTGTCATCGTTTTGGTTGTGCTTTTAGGTGGATCAGTTATAAAAATGATTTGCGATGCATAGCTATATAATATTATCATTAATAATGTTTTCAGTATATAACTAAAATGAAAGTGCTACGGGTTAAGTTAAAGCTAATAATTGAATTTTGATAAATTAGTTGTCAAAGCATGGCGATAGTAATAGACAATTATTATACAGGAATAATAAATGATGCGTAAGCTAATAGTCGAGATCAATCCAATCCATAATGTTAGACCAAAAAGGTAAATGTTATAAGCGTTTTTGACAATCACGTCTACTTTAAGCGACAGACAAGACTGTAAAACATTGCCTTAAATTGAGTTAACGTCTGTGCTCGGGATTTTAAATAATCTGACCGTAGAATTAATTTCGTATTAAAACAACCAAAATAAATAAAAAATCAAAACGCCCCAAGGAACTTCCATCTCTAAACACAGCCCAGCGCTTGAACTATATCATGCCGACCCTTGAATTCGAAATTAAAGAAATTGTACATAAAAATAACAAGAATGTTGGGTTTATTAATTTTGAATAATTGTTTATTCAAATTACCATGGACACGCCAAATTATCCAAATTTCAGATGCAGCGCAACTTTGAGTAGCATGTAATACATGACGATATTTTATTAAAATAAACGAAAACATTAAAAAAAAGCCCTGGTAAACCGAATATTTAAACGTATATGTCTCAACGAACAATGACTGGATAATATCTATTCCAATATAGCCTTTGTTGCTATGGGTTATTCAATGCCTCCACGCATCTCGGAATTAAAATTCCAATATAAAGACATACATACGCATGCTTTTAAATTCAATAATCGCAGAACTCTAATCACTTTTGAGGAATTTTCATTTTTTCCCCCAGTTACAGACACAAAAATAAACAAAGCAAAACAATGACATTTGTCTTGTTTTATCTTAAAGAAGACTCGGGGCTATCATTTACACTACATTGATTCTAATTTAGGTTGAGGCGAGGATATTAATCATTAGCAATGTGATCAGACAATTTAAAGGTCATCATTGCAAGTCGATAAGGTGATACAGGAGCTAGGATAACAAACAACTAATTAACGGATATACACAAATAATTAATAATATTCAATACCTTACATGCAAGTTTTCTTGTTCGGAACAATGGGCGGATTCAGTTAGAAAGACTTAGCCTCATGTGCACGGACTGTGAAGATTTAATGTTGAAGAGAGAGAGAGAGAGAAAGAGGGAGGGAGAAAGAGGAGGAGAGAGCGAGAGAGAGAGAGAGAGAGAGAGAGAGAGAGATGGGTTGTTGAAATAGGTAATTTCGAGACTAACATATGGTTCAGTTTTATTTCATCAATTCACTTTATCAGTGTCGGCAAAGCAGAAAAAACCCGGAGAAAACCCACGAGTTGGTCCAGCCACCATACGCCTTGTCACGTCAAGCATTTACTCGAAACCACGCCACTTGACTCAATGACAGACCTTATGATCCAATTCGTTAACCAGTAGAGAACCTCCCCTCCTTTTTCATACAGAAAGACGGACAGTGTATGGTTACATAATTAATAGCTGATTTTGTTTTATATTGTTTCGTAGAACACCACCAAATTACAAATCGACGTGAGAGTGAACAAAAATATTTTTGATATTTATAATTATGGTAAGGTGATAAATCCAATATATTCCATATGTAAGTGTTGAGGCGAAGCCTACATATTTTTTTTTACAGAAAACTCGCATTATAAAATATTGTAGTTGATATTTGCTCAATATAAACACCGCAAACACCATAGAATTCACATAACTGTTATATACTGTAACAATCTGATTAAAATTAAAATACAGATCTATATTTCGTTTCGTTTTTTGTATACTTTCGATAAAGATCATTAAGATCTGACAAGTTATAGGGTTCAAGTCAGGGGTCAAACGAGAGGCTTTTGACCCTATGACGTCAGACATTGATTAATCAATCAGCGTTGATGATTCTAGCGAATTACCAACAGTTACGTGAATCAAAAGGTCAAGAACTTGCCGTAACAGACAGTGTTGGCCGAGAAAGTTCATCCGGATTTTTTGGCGTGGTTTCTTCTGATCCATGGTGCTGACAGGATGGGACAAAATAAAGGGGTCCCGTGTACACATTGGCGTGCACGTAAAATATCCCTTGACAGTTGGAATTCGAAATAAGAGCAGGCGTTAGCGCCGCTGTCAGGACAAAATGTCCCTCATAGCATACTGTATGGCGTATGCCCGTCTTCATCAGCCCTATCGGAGCAGAACAGTTGGGCGTTAATTTATCTTCATTTCATTTGTGTCCCAGTTTCACTGGAATTTGAATGACTTTAAGCTAAGTGTGTTCTGAAATCAGATTTACCCCACCCTTTTACCGATTTAACTAATTTTAAAGCATCCGCTTCGGGTAATTATTAATGCATCATCAGGCAATATATCTCTTAGTTCTTAATGACCTGTGACATTACAATATTCATTAAACCAACTCGTTCAATGATAAACAGAGAGAACACCACCATCTACAAGACAAGTAAGACTGCAAACTTACAGATTGTCTCGCTCTTTTCCAATAGATAACCTTTTATTTCGATTAACAAGGAATACCGGTATTAAAATGAACGACAGCCACTCACCACTACTCTGACATTTTCCTGTTATCTGATCATTTGTGTAAATACCAACCAACGACTTTAATTTTGTAATGGCCACTAAAATTAACTCCGACTTAAGAGTTTGAACGCGTCTGAGTCAATTTAAAGCCTACGTGCACGTGTTTATTTAAGTGTGCACGACGTTCAGGCATCTGCTCTGTTTTGTACATTTCGTTAAAATTGGTGATTTTGCCAAAGTTAACATTTAACAGATGGTCACCCATTTTAAATAAGAAGAAGGAATAGACATGATTATTTAATATTTATGAAAACACAACGGAAATGTCACATGAATTAATTTTTAGGAGAAAAAACGTTGTTTTGTGTGTGTTCGAGTGATAAGATTAAAGGTGACTGTATTTTAATACTATTTAATAGGTATACTATATCCAGAAACAAAGTAAAAAATAACAGTGAAAAAGGGATATAATAATGCAGCCTTACCCTACTTCCCCGGCAACTTTAACATTATATACTATTCTAAAGAATTAAACAATACAAACGGCTTCCAAGTTAAATGGAAACTATTTGCCAAAGATTACACTACAGTTGCTCTGTTAAATCTATATCGACCTTAAATTATCCACATCAAATTTATGTTCACAATGGTCTTCGGGTGTGAAGAATTATTTTTAATACATATTCAGTGTCTAAAAACAAAAGAAACACTTGTAGGCCGATATAGGTAATAGGCAATTCAGAAGTCATATTTTTTCACCACTAGCATTTAGGAAATGTTATTTAGCCAAATAAAAATTTAATGTCGTATTTTTGGATTAGCGCTATATATTGAACTTTTATATCGGCAAACGAAATCGTTCTGTTTTTGATTCTTTATTTGAGATGCCACACGTCGGTTTTTGAAAGTCTTATAATATGTTTAATTCAAGGGGGTCTTGTTATTTAATGCAATATGTTATTTATCTTGAAAAACAAAGAAATGTGGGATATAATAAAACTAAATTTCACACAAATCAAAGCGATCGTGATATTCTTATTACTTATTTTAGGTTTGAAAATAGTCCCCCAAAAAGCTATAAAAATAAGCTCAGAGAAAGCTTTTACTAAGGCAGTAAATGATTTTTACCGTCACATATGGCACCAGCCGGCTATCACATGACCACACGTGCGTACAAGGATGCGCACGTGTGCGTCTGTCATAGTGGGATTGTCGTTATTTGTTTTATCAAAACATACACTTTGGATAATGTGTCGGATGAGAGAACAGATTTGAATATGTTAAATGGTATGGAGGATGGGGTTTTATAGTGTGATTACTATTAAAAAACGAATAAAATATGTTATGTTGTAACAATGATTGTGGCGTGGGGATTAGACTTAGGTTTAAAAGGCCGGATAGCAGGATTTGTCTTCCACTATACCAGTTAAGCCCCCAGCAAATTTTGCCCACGCCAGAAACGTCAAAAGATAATGTGTGTGTTTAAAATGAGTGTCAAATGTGAGTTTGCTAACCAATGTGTCGAAACAATTCAACCAGAAACTGTTTTGGTTACATTGATCATCGATGCATCTGGATATGAAATAGGTATCATAATTTGGGCTCTCTCGATAACTCGTCCTTCGACCTTTTGTCACAAACCAAAGAACTAGTGTTTACTGTGGGGGTCCAAGGGTTGGAGAAATTATATTTTACAAATTATCACACTATTATACAACATTGTAACATGCTAAGAGTGAACCTCGCATTTTGATTGGTCAATTAGACACCATCTATTTGACAATAACACCCCCCTGTTTTAGTATTTTCTTTTGAAATCGTAAATAGCATGTTACAATGTCGATAAACACTTCATGTTTTGCATTTAGAGGGGTGTTATTGTCCAATAGACATGTCCTGAGATCATTAGGACCAAAGACGCGTAAGTCATACCCATTCTGGCATATATAGCTCTCTACGTACGACAAACTAAAATTTCTCCCCCCCCCCCCCCTGGAAAGAATAATTAATTCGCAGGTCTTCAATGACACTGGCAGTAGACGAATTTAAAACCACAAATACTATTCTGATGGATTAGATATTTCACAATTTTGATAATTATGTTCAGAAATTATGATGGAAAAGGTCTAACGTCCGCCTCCGACACAAACTAGCTCATTTTGGGACTAACAGTGGACGTAAAATCGAGGACCTGGACAAAACGAGGTTAGGCCTATGGATACTTGTAAGAATTAACATATACAAACTGTGCATCAAGACCACACTATTTGACTCTGATCTAAAATACTTCACCCCAGCCCCTATCGAGAAAATTAGGAAGTTAACCCCTACGTCATTTCATTGTATTACTATACACAGCTTCATATGTTATCAATTATCCGGATTCGATTTATCTTTTGTTTTAAATATATTTCGCACAATTATACAAACAAAATCTGTTTAGAAAAAAAAAATCTATTTTGAATTGAATATATCTTTTCTTTAAATGAAATAAAAATCCTGTCATAATCAAATCTACTAGCGCGCTATACGATCACATTATGATGTAGTATAGCCCGATCAAATTGGTATTCCGTTCCCGGCTTACTCAACTCGACAGCCGAAATCAAATTTCCGCCTTAAATCCTCATCGAAACCGTTAATAATCTCGAACCATACATAATCAATCGTTAGCAACGCCACCAGACGAGCGAATGAATTAAATGCATCTTGAACATTCAGCGTTCTCGGCGTTTGCCCTATAACTGTAATTTTGTCTGCTCGCGGTGGAAATTAAGTGAGTAAAAGTGGATTAGGGTAAATCTCGATGACGGGGCTAGTGTTAACAGGGTCGGCTGATTTGTTTCGCTTAATTCTCCAATTCTATTACATTGTTAAATTTGCTTAATTCCTTTTTGATTACCTTGTGATAACGTCGTGGTAGGAATGGAAATGACAGATCGCTTGAGTATGGACTGGTATGAGAGAAGTGGCGTGCTGCTGAGCCATGCTGTAAATATCGTAAATAAGACATTTGATTACAAAAGTACAAAACAAAGAGTTAGCTATTATGAACTTTCCACGTGAATAAGAAATTGTACAGGGTATTCTAGTCGCCATGCAGTAACCATAGCCAGCTTCTTGCAGAATAATTGTTCCAAGAAATGGAGCAATAAGTTTGATTATGGATGTTGGAAGACAAATTGTCTTCAAGATATTTATTATCACCATCCGCATCCCTATCCTAATCAGTATCCTCGTCCTCATAATATCAACATCCCCAGACATCAATGCTCTTTGGTCATTGCCATAACTAGTGTGTGTGTGTGTGAGTGAGAAATAGGGGTTTAACGACCACTGGAACCAAACTAGGTAATTTCGGAATTAACATATGGCTCAATTTTATTTTGCACGTAGGGGTCTTTAGCAGCGGGAAGAAACCGGATTACCCACGAATAAAACCCACAATATTTGGCAGGCGACCCTACTCCTTGCCACGTACAACAGGGGAATCGAAACCACGCCAGTTGACTCGATGACTGACCTTATGATATAAGACGCATGTCATCCAACCACCCTCATTACTAGTGTAACCCGCATTGCTACGTTGTTTTGTATTTGATGGTTATTTCCCCGAAAACATATCCTTATTCATTGCAATTATCGTCTTCTTGGTCATTTACCGTACTGTTTTACTCCTGTTAGCATATTGAACCTTTTATTAATTTGCGAAGAAATTTGATTCTAGTACTTAGAGTACCATGTCTAGACAGACACTTTACTAATAACACACGGTGTCATAATTTCTCTCCCCTTAATCGGTTTGTAATTGTACTTTAAAAGTGACGACCTTGTAAATTGCAGGATAAAATTACCTCGTCTATAACATCATTCACGTTCATTTCACTCATACAATGTTCATCTTCGTCCCCAGGTATCGTTTTATTTTATGCAAATGCATTTTGTAACGATGGCCAACATCAGAGGAAGATGTCTCAGATAACACTCTTGAGAACTTTCTGCCAAAAACATTCAGGATTTAATGCTTTATGTTAAAGCAAAAGACATGTTCATCACCAATTCTTGTTACAAATCTGTAAACGCCGAATGTTAAATAATGAAATAACCGATAATAGAATTTACGAAATACACGGAGAATCAGATTATTGACAAGTCTAAAGCAAGTTTTAAATTGCTCTAATGGAAACCTATGAATATTCATTAAGCAGAAAATTGAACAGGCTGTTACGTTGCTGTTGTATCACAGAGATTGCGTTGTATCTTTTTATTTATTTATAATTAGAAGTATAATAATTTATGCCGACACAAATATCTGTCAATAAATGAATATCTTTGATTATTTAACACAATTTCGTCGCAGTTTATGTTTTACAGAACCTAATTTTTGAGCTAATTTTGTGAAATTGAGATTCCAATGTTTTATTATGATATCTGAAAACAACGTATATATTCTAAGATTGTCAGAACCAAGCACAGGAACAAAGGTGCCGTTTTATTACTAAAGTTTAAAGGAAATTAATTTCTTACGTATGTTCAAACAATTTGATAGATAAAACTCCGATACAATTGTCAGAAACCAGCACGTGAATTCCGATTCCGTTTTACCTCCAATGTTAAATGGCTGTAACATCACGTGCTTTAGCAATCTTAAAGGGTACCACGGGCACAACATATGACAATCTCCTCATCCTAATGATGTAGGGGTTGACCGTTTAGATATTTTGCTATGGGGATTTGATGTAGACTAGGGTTAAAATCTCACTTTCGATACAATGATTGCTCTGCAGAAAGACACTTTACGCCCCATATCCCTCCGCTGCAATGTCATCAGTATTACCCTAAATTGTTATGAAATATCATCAACTTTTTGTTTGGACGAGAGCAATCTAATTGTGACCAAATCCCGTAAAGTAGGCCAAATTTAAATGCTACCATCCTCGGTGTTTGATCCAAACCTTCTGCTGTTTGTATCTGTAAATACCCCCCCCCCCCCATGCAAGCTTTTGGTCTATTAATGTAATTGAATTAGGTTTAACGTCCTACTTCTTTAGGGGAGCCACGGTGGCTAAGTGGGTAAGACGCAGGCTTGCTAGCCTAGATGTTGTGGGTTAGTTACTTGTGTTGGCCGAGAAAGGACAGTGCAGGATGGGAGGCCTGACAAGGACAGCTGTCTAGTCGTTCGTATCGGATAGAACACAAAGGTACATTGGCGTGCATGTAACGATCCCTGGAATTCGATATAAGAGGGTAGGCCATGGGGCTTGGTCAACGCCGGACCTCTTACCCGACCAGCCCCATTCTCACCGAGACACCGTGTGTGTGGACTAGCTTTATTTAACGCCCGCTAATGAGACAAAGTGCCGACTCCTATTTTATACATAAATATGCGTGCTCTTTAAAACCGTGCGTTGTCAAGGATCCGACCGCATCTTACAAATTATTCACATGGTTCCATTAAAAGTTTCATTGTGTCTAATAATATAAGAAATCTATATGATGATCAAGTCAATATATAATTAAGTCAATATAGAATTATTGTATACCGGTAATTGATACTATTTCTATAAGCAACACCCGGATAATGGTAATCATATCATCAAATATTCAAATAACCCCTTTGTTACAGATTTTTATCAATTTTATTTCGATTTTTATTCTGGCTTTTATTGTGCTATTTACTGCTTCTCGTCTTAAATATTTAAAATCTTTTTATTATCTGCTTCTAATATCTCGATGGATGACAAAATACCATCTCTTTTGGTGTTTGTCGTGAAATAATTAACATTCTAGATCTACTTCTGACATCTGATTTAATAATTGATATTTTTACCATTTTCTGGTATTTTATACCAAGCATAGAAATAATATTATATGGGGTCCCCCAGGGGGACGTTCCACTTCGCTTACTCTTCATGAAGTGTGCAAATTAATACACTTATAAAGTATTCATGACTTCTGTTCTTTTGGGTTTTTTCCCAACTAAAACCATTTCATGCTTTTATAAATAAATATTGGTATATGATTGCCATCTAATGGAACAGAAAGCGAAATGTCTAGGTTTAATGAAGTTGATACAATATTATCCATGTTTAATATATATATCCTTTAATAATATTAAACAATGGTCTGAAAAGAATTGAATGGGATTGACATCATTTCACTTAGTAGGTCGCCAATTCGGTCATTAAAACTTGCAAAAGGTCAGAGGTTGCTGTTTGACACAGTAGTGCCTCATGTGCCTTACTTGTTGGTGCATGCATAAGAACCATGACCGAAACATCTGTCCCCCGACAAATTTTAGCTCATAAAACCCTGCATAGCATACGCCTTGTGCAGAAAAGTAGGAATTTAAACACATGCATTTCATTTCTTTAATTTTGAATACAGTAGTTGTGCAATAATTTGTTCATTTTGATAAAAGTAAACAATGTAATCTTGACATTAAAGATACTTTACCGCGTACAAACTGTGTGAGTTGATGATACATTTCGAGTAAAAACATATTCAAACTCATTAATCTATCTCAATAATTTGCTTCAAATCCTTGGTAACATGTAAATATGATGCTTAAAAGAATGGAATGGGGTTTAATGTGTCGTCAGTTGAATTAATCGGTTAGTTTGATTCAAATGTATGGTAATTTATATTTCTATGAATACGTGTGCAATGCAAAGTAGGAAAATAACTAAGACCGGAGATAGGCATGTGGATTGTGCACCTATGCCCGTCTTCCGATAAAGTGTACTCGGGTGGATCTAATTCGTTACGGCAAAACGACAAGGCACACGGGTTAGATGTAAATATTAAAGCCACCTGCAGATTTCGTCAAGGTCACGAGATGTAAGCAGGGCTAGCACTAACCATAACCCAAGACATAGATCTAACTCTTACCACAATCCAAGGCAACAATAGCGTGGCCCTATCTTGTTTACATCCCGTGACCTTGACAGCATCTGTAAAGGGACTTAATATTTAGATCTGATCTAGGCACACGTTCTGTGTCAGGAAAATAACAAGGGTTCTTCTAGGCCTACACAATAAAACAAAATGCAACAAGTTATATTAAGACATAGTTAAAGGAAAGTATAGGATTCAGCCCACATATTATCACTACTAAATTATGCGTGTTCTCTTAATCCGTGATCAGTGGAGATCCCCTAAAGTAGTAAACAGTTCTGTTGTCGATTGCGATGTGGTCAATGTTGAACATGGCGTGCCCAACGGTATCTGATCCGTCAATTCTGCCTGATCAACTCTTTACTAGGCATGGTACCAAGTAACGTGTCAAAGTTGGGATGGTGAAGATAATGTCAACCTCAAGAATTTCCTTTGCAAGCCAAGGGCCGGAACCAAAGATTTTCGCGGCATGACGAAACGACTCGTAGGCCTCTCAGCCATCCTAACAGTCCCCCCGCAGAACTGGAATAGTCCGGTGGTTGTCGATCCTATTTTTTAGTTTGTTGATTCTTGTGGTATTAATCGTTTTCGCTTGAATGTACTTTTCTGGGATCTTAGCTGATCTTATACCCCTGCAGTACGTGCCCTTTACATTTACACTTAATCGTGCCCATTTCACTACGGCTAGGGACAGAATATGGAATTTCACTTACATTTCCAATTTAAGGTATTGTTTTGGGTACTTCATGTAAGGTCTTTATCATACTGGTCATTTAGTAGCTATATTCCCGCAGTAGTGGCGACGAGGATTATAAGCTTCTATCTATTGTTACACATATAAATTCGTAATATATTAACGTCGGTATTTTATTCTTTGGGACATTAAACAATGTCACTATTAGTACATTACAAAACTTTAGAATAGCAATGCACTTCAACCAACCAAATCATGACATTTCTGATTTCGTTATCATGCCAATAGAAAAAACTAAAAGCGACTTTGAAACTACAGAAGACGTTTAGGTTAACAAGAGAACAATTCTGGATTGGCAAATTGAATATAACAGCCCCCCTCCCCTTCCAGGTTTGAATATCCATACGGCAAAGCCCCTTTTTGTAGTTCCGTTTAGCTCAACAGTAGCACGTACATCCAACATCATTAGAAAACACTATTTTGATCTCCAAGAAAACACCCGAAAATATTCACACAGAAACTTATAATTGCATATTCTATCAATAAAATCTGAACGACATCCTAGTACTCAGTAAATTAGATAAAAAATAAGACCAGTCTCCACCCAAAAGCAAAACAAACAATATATATAATCCCTAGTAAATAAAACTAGATATAAGAATCCCTAGCCCTAACCCGGTGATAGTGGCACAAACATATATTTTTAGAAAATCCAATTGTTAGTAGGAAACACACTAATGTGGCTCTCCCCCGAGAGTCTCAAATTTATCCTTTTTTCTTCAGAATCAAAAAAAACTAGAATATCAGAAGAACGACCAAGGAAGACCATCAGCGCCATCAACACAAAAGAAACCCAGCGAAATCACCCTTGTATATAAATCTAATGTATTGTATGTATTTTTAATACAACTGCGAAATATCACGATCTAGTTTTTCATCATCAAACAGTGCTTATGTGGAGACCTGACCTCTCCCCCTCACCTAAGACCTAGCCCTAAGCCTTCCCCTAACCAACAATCACGTGCCCTAACCCTGTTTACATCTCCTGACCTTGGGGACATCAAATAGTACAAATTATTGACCAGAATAAAGATTGGAACATATTATTCAGTTACAACAAGGGTAGTATTTGGGCTTTAAATTTATTTAAGTTTAGAACGATTTATTTTCAGAATAGGGGAGGTAACTCTACTTTACAATCCCAATCCCATTGACTTCTTTGATAATTTAATCTTTACAAACACGTTAAAAGGGAATTGGCCCACTCGATCTTTTTAAATGTTAAGTGCGTGTGTTTTGGTAGGGAGGGGGGGGGGGGGGCAATCACATGTCTGTTCAGCTTCTCGGCTTAACATTTATCTTATGACAATCAATTATTTATTAAATTGTCAGATATCCTCTTACAGTCCCATATAACAACACGTGGTCTTCGAAAAAATTGTTAGTGAGCAGAAATTCGGCTGTGTATCTATTATCACTCGTCGCATCATAGTCAGGTCAATAGATCGGCCACTCGTGTTTTACTTTTCGCTACGTCAGTGCTGATTCGGGAAACGTGTATTACACAACTATCGTGGCAATGATTTCTACGTAAAAAGTATATTAAAATTTGGAATGTGTTTAACCAACTTTATCGCATATGTGCTAATGACTGGCACCAATATTGTCCTTTAGTTACCACCTTACCTTCAATCGCCATTTTAGATTTACAGATTATGTCCTCTTCTTTGCCATACGCGATCTCACAGTTTCATCTGGTTTCACTAAAAGTCACTGGGATTAATGTGCTGAGAAATCTAGCTGATCATTTTATTATTATAGAAGATGTTGAAGAAACGAATTATATACTAGTATGTGCTATGACATAAACGTTGAAGTCAATGGGCGAAGCAATTAAGAGTTTTACTTGTGGCAACAGATCACTAATTATTTCTCCATTGACTTTAATGTTAATTCTCGTCTTTTAGACTGGCTCTAACTTTTTCAAAAATTTTCGTTGGGCAGCGCGTTTTCTGCCACAGATGGAGCAACATGTGGCAAACTCTTGTCCAGAGGCATGAAAAACTTGAGATACACATCCTGGAAGTAGATATAAATAAACATGCAATTTGTTGCCCTACGTTTCAACGAAACCAACCTCACTTTTGTATGTTCCTCTGCCTCAACCTGACATAAAATGTATTTTCAAACCCTCTTCTTCGATTCTACACCAAAAAGTCAACCAAAATCGCCATGCAAAAGAGGAAATAACGTTCGCTCTGTATGATCTTTAATTATCGCCCTTTGGCAAACATTTTATTGATTTGAATTTTTTTATAAGAAATAATTCAATATAGTTTGCAGTATTTACAACTTAAATGGTCCATAATATAATACATGTACAGCGTTTGGGAAATATGGCACCTTTGTTCTTGGGTTGTTTCCATTACTGTTTGTTTTTTCCCATTTCCAGTGAATCCTGTACCAGTCCAAGGACTATAAATATACAATGGTTGGACGGACGCTGTTTGAATTGTTGGTGTATATTGTGTACTGTCGGTAATTATTCTTATGTGGTGCGGTCATCCCTTGTTTACTATTAAATGTGTGGCCATCCAGGTAATAAGACTATATGTTTAACCACTGATAAAACAGTAAATGGAATGGGGTTTTATGTTTTGACTTTTTTGCTCCGACAGGGCTAATAATAGGAAAATTGTGCCTGGACAGTCGTCAAGGGATCTTTTACGTACATGCCAACTTCTACAGTAGACCTTGGGTTTTTGGTGCGCAGAAAAAAAGTCACAGGAAAAAAAGTCACAGTAAAAAAGTCACAAATTTGCCTAGGTAAAAAAGTCACAGGAAAAAAAATCACAGCAAAAAAAGTCACAGTAAAAAAGTCACAAATTTGCTTAGGTAAAAAAAAAAACAGGAAAAATGGGATGGATTTGGCACCGCTGACACGATCCCTGCACAGATTTCGTAGCTGTGTCTGCATCTTTACAAATTTCTTTTTGACCTTTCTGACGGGTCCAGTCTGGACTGTGGCTGTTTCCTTCTGGAACCACTCCACCACTCTCCAGATGGATGGATGGTGTTGGCCGACAAGATTGTAGAACTTGTTGTTCCATCCCCCGCAGATGTTGTTGGTACAGGGGGCACTGTTCATGGTTGCGTCATGTACGTTCCAAACTTCAGGAGGGAACATTGGGGGGGGGGGGGTCTTCTCATGGAGAGGGTTAGGCCTTGTAGTGGGGTACTAGTCCTAGTGTCTGGACATGTCGCCAGGTTGACTGTGTCAGGTGGTAGAAGCATCCTTTGGCTGCCACATCTCTACCAAACACGACAAACAAAGAGCGCAAAATACTGTCTTTGAAATCAGTCACGATCGTTTCTACAAACATCTCATGGCAAAGTTCTTCACACTTATCAACAATATAAATTGTGACTTTTTTACCTGTGACTTTTTTACCTGGGCCTTTTTTTCCTGTGACTTTTTTTCTGTGACTTTTTTACTGTGACTTTTTTCCTGTGACTTTTTTTCCTAGATTCGGGTTTTTCTTACCATCCGAACGACCAGACACTATCCTTGCCAGGCCCGCGGCTCGCTAATAGCAACGGGAATCTCTACTATGTCACAATGTTATAGACTTATAGTGTTGCGTTTTAGTCAACAACGTCCTTAATAATAATAACGATATAACAGCCCAATAGTTTATTGATTCAAAAATAAAACAGTAACATTATTTATAATATTTCAGTGTGTTTAATAAACGATTGTAATACCACAATGATCATTTTCAGGCTTGGCGTTTCCGAAGGGAGATAATCGAAATATTCAGAGATAATTGAATCATTATTTACAACAGTTCAGTGACTCCTCGAAGCAAAGTTGGCTGCCCGATCTTCATATTCAAGAATTTTTATTTTACACAAATTATTTTATAGCATATACAACAATAGTTGTTCGATTAAACACAGGTCATATTTACTGAATGTTTCAAAAAATATCAATTGTTTTATGTATATCACATAGCGTTACAACAACAAAAAAACAAGCTGGGTTAATTATTTATACGTACAGCACCTTTTTAATCCTGATTTCCACCAAAATAAATACCATCAAAAAATAATTCCACAGTGTTTCCAATTCTATGGGTCCGCGTATAAACATCATAACACATAGCATCGCGCAATGTTAAATACGCATTAAATGTATACTAGTATATTATCATAATTCCGATTATCAGACAATAATGGATCATTGAAACTTTGGATGTCTTTTTCTCATTAGTTTATGCACGAAACCGCAGAAATCCCCCCCCCCCACTGCTGGCTCACCCCTCCCTCACCCCTCACCAGACAAATCTGGAAACCGTTTCACTGACTCCCCACAACCTAAGTCTTCGTCATGTGAAAATACAATAACACCAGAAGAAAGTTCTGTCATTTCCAAATACACAAAATACATTTATGAATTAACTTTAGGGTGCATGATTTATGATTTTCTTAAAGATGCAATGTCGAAATATGAATGTACGAATTAAAAATAGCATATAAGGAAATGATTTCCCGACCAATGCCAGACAATTTACCACTGACTCTTTGTAAATAAATAAACCCCGTCCTCTAACAAAGGGGAACTCGTTTTTAAACGTTTCTATTTACAAACCCAGAACCACAAAATTGCAGATATGAATCAAACTGTACAATCAAAGGAACGAATATGGCGATAGCAATAATCATGTACATATGGGGAACAAAACAAAAATCTATCTCCGACATTGCATCTACCATATCATGGACATGTAATAATAATAATATAAATTTTCATAATTTAAAGATATATTCCTTTCACAATCTGTGCTGTAATCATATTAAAAATTTGTTTAATTACGATGAGTACACCTTAATTTCGAAAAGCTTGCTGAACCTAGTTGATAAAGTATCAATTTGATTAAAACACAGATCCAATTTGGTTTCGTTTTTATAGCTCAAAATTTCGTTTTTACTTGTCTTTAAAGTATAAAAAAACGAAACCAAATATAGATCTGTATTTTAATAAGACTGTATAAAGTAGTATAAATATCAGTTTTATTGCAGTAAAAGTCAAACAAAGACTTACAGCGTGGATTTAATATAACCCGTCCGTCCACCAGAAGAACCATGTTTGTTTTTTAAAAAAAAGGAACATACCTTTAAAAAAAATAACGATCCACAGAATACATCACAAATGATAATATACGATATCACTATACAAGTGACAAGACCAGATTCCCACAAAATATATTTTATTCATTAATAGTTGTCATACAGATCTTGGGATTCGCGGTTTGGTGTCAAACTTGCGAGATAGCGAATATAACTCAGTAGATCATCGGTGTCCCTCTCATCCATAGATTGCTCTCCCCATTGTTCCTCTGTGTTGTCACCAGTTCGTGTCCATTCCTTACCATTATTAGGATCAGTGCTGGTAGTTTCAGGAATAGCTTCCAGGTTCATATCACCTGCCTTAAAATCATCCCACGAGTAGTTTGGAGGTCCGGAATTGAAACAATACTTTCTTTCAGCTGTTTTGGCACCATCAACATAGTACATCATATAGAAGTTACACATCTCATCGTCAGCTGTGGGCCTGGAAAAATACAAACGATCAACTGAACATGATTTGTACTAAAACAGCCCTCGGATTTCCTTGTAAATTTTAATTAATACTATGAATTTGCGGAATGGATACCCCAGAAAGTATTAGAGATGGATTCCTATTAGGATTTAGGATGGCAGAAAATCATGAGGGTCAGATGGGTTAACCCAGAAAGCAGGCGAGATTATTTCCAAAATCTGATTAAAACACAGATACTATTTCGTTTCGTTTTTTATAGTTCAAAATTTCGTTTCGTTTTTTGTAGTTCAAAATTTCGTTTCACTTGTCTTTACTACACTAGGACCTTGAGGAGTTATATAATGCGCGCTCTGATTGATGTAAGGGAATAGCCAATGAAACGGTCTGCTACGGTGAGTTCTTGGCGTGCGTTGTACGGAACAATGGATATCCCAGTCAAAGTATCAACGCTGATTAATTATTCAAAAGTCTGACGTCATAGGTCAAAAGTCGCTCTTATGACCACTGGCGCGACCCCCTCTACAACTAGTCTCCTCTAAAGATTTAAGACTGTGGAAAATACCAGTAGCATGAGGCTTTCTTGGCATGTCCTTTATTTTCTTTACTTCTGACTTTGGATATCGTCTATTTGAAGTATATAACATGCACACATATACATGGAACGGTCACAACTTCCGTTCGTTTTATTTTTTATTTGTAGTTTTACCCCGTTAAAGAGACATGGAACTGGTGAATTAGTTCATTGGATCGTCTACTTGACCTAAAATTCTAATGAATTGTAAAGTTTATAAAAGATCATTAGCCGAGATGAATGCATCTGTAGAAAACCCATTTGTTAACTGCAGCTCATAAAAACATCACGCTCAGCCTCATCATTGAATAGCCAGTGGCAATGCCTTGTGCACGACACCAGTCAGTAGATTCAAACTTATGTTCAAGCTGCTACCAATGTTATCAAAATTATTTTATAAATTAATACTCACCCTATATTTACAGGGTGGTCTCTTGTATTTTCATAAGTACACCGGGCTGCCTGTAAATTTAAATTGATAAAATTGAAACTACGGTCATTGTAATATTAAACTGTTCTTTGTTTATGGTCAATTAGACGGAGATAGTAACTGTCCTCAAAAGTGGATGGATGGCCGAATGATTAGCACGTGTGCGTTGCATCAAACGATCTCTCATTGAGTCGGATCAGATTCCCCCGGTTGTACGTGACAACGAGCAGGGTTGCCTGTCCAACCTCGTGGGTTTTCTACTGGCCACCCGGTTGTCTCCCACTGCTAACGAACCCTATACTCTAGCGAGTTATTGAAATAAAATTGAATTTTTTCCCGAAATGAACTAGTTAGCGTCGAATGCATGTTAAACCTCATTTCTCTCCCTCTTTCTCTGGTGTTAAAAGTAGATCATTGAGTGTCGCTGAATATACCTACAGAATGACAGATTAACATAATTAGGGCGTCCACCAACGTCTCGATCTAGTCTTTCATTGTATGCAGTTTGATAAGTTTAATTACCCTTTAACAAACAATATTGTTTCTGATAATGATTAACTTATACTTACCAAAATATCTCCTTTCTTTACAGATATGTTAGGCGTTGTTACATTGTAGAACGTCTGCAAAATAAACAAAAACAACACTGCGAAATTAGTTATTCCCTTTCCATCATGAAATGACTAAAATTCCATAAAATTACTTTAGCAGATCAAAAAGGAATTCCTGTCGTTCAAATGTACGGAATGTGTACAATTATTCTGGGGCCTGTTTCACGAAATTTTAACTTAAGATAAAATCCAAATTTTAGTACATACTTAAATCTGATTGGCTAAGCGCTAAAATCAATCTAATAATATCCAATCGAATTACTAAAATCGGATTTTATCTTAGTTAAAATTTCGTGAAACAGGCCCCAGTAATGATGATGTGTCATTTTAATGTCTGCACATAAAAACACCCATTTAATGACACTGCTACTTCTATCCGTATATAATTAATTCTACCAATTGGTTTTAAAGGAACATTTCGCACCGTAGAAGATATACTCTGCGTCCCCAATGGCATCGTTTCGCTCTTCTCCATTAACCTATTGGTCCATTCACAGGGAATACAGGTATTCAAATGTCAACTTTGATTGACATAAAATAAAATTATATTTCCTATCTAGCACATGGTTTAAGAAATTTTTTTGTGTGAATATGTCACTTCTTTAAATTAATATCTAATTTCTTTTTTTAACTTTCTCGCAATCGAGCGTACCATATTGTTCTGGACCTAAAAAATGACGATAAGATTGGTTTCTAAACTGTTTTGGTGCATCAGCCTTCATTGCCAAAGAAAGCATCAAGGGCAGATAACTTTAATTTGGAGTAGAACAGAACGATACCACTTGGGATACCGTGGATGACCAGAAAAGGAATCGTTTATTCAGAACCGCGCATCTATAAAGACAGATTGTGTTGGCAATATTCTATACTGATGCAACTGAACAAACGGAAGTGTACCTGAGGTTGTTGTGGACTCTGTCGGCCAATCTCGGTCCATTCACCATCTCGTATCCTGTAGCCAGATACAACGCGTCCTGATAACGAAAATAAACATGAAAAGATATTACACAGTGATTGTACACCATTCCAGTTCGTATCCCTGATAGAAGTCATATCTTCTACGTAACTATATCTTTCACGTGTTCTATGTGTATAACATTAAGTGTATTCTATTAAGTTTCATTCACACATGTTACACATTCCTAAATCACGTTTAGACGGATCAAACTAACATTTGACGTAGAACAAATTGCTACAAAAGGTTTTTTGATTTCTGTTCACTCATTGTGATGTCCTAAGTAAGCAAAAGAAGGTTTACCGAAATCGGAGTCCAAATAAGGGCGTGGCCAAATCCAATATGGCGGCTGTCGATATAAAATTGCAAATATCTCTAAAACTATTGTATTTAGACACCATTAATGTATTGCATACAGAAAGGAAGTCGGTATCAGCGAGTCAAAAAATTGCTATACGTTATGTCTCTATGATGTCATGATCACAACGACATATCGGACGTCGCATTTCTTCCAAAGTTAGTCCATTTACACATCTTAACAGCAGAAACAAATGCTGATGCAGAACAATGTGTTACATTTACGGAGAAATATCTGGTTGCCGATAGGTGATACTATTAGAGTTGCTGCAGGAACACGGATTCATGCAATTGTTGAAGAAATGAAATGGAAATAAGGTTATACATTATGCTCTGGTCCAATTTGGCTCAATTAGTGTACAATGATCAGGGGCGCAGATCGCGCAAAAGAATTTTATTGAGCTCAATTTATTCGCTTACAACCTACGCAGCAAAGAGAGTTGGATGTCTATTGCGTCAGTTGGCGTGATTTCGATTACCCGGTTGTACGTAATAAGGAGTAGGGTCACCTGTTCAACCTCGTGGGTTTTCTTCGGTTTCCTCCCACAGCTAAAACACCGATCCGCAATCAAATTATTGAAATATTTTTTAACCATATGTTAGTCCTGAAATGACCTTATTATTGCATAGAAATTGACAGAAAACTAGAGCAGGTAGGATAAAATTGATATAAAGTCGGCGGCTATATTATTTGATGAATAATATAACCTACCACGCGATTAGTGTCCACCCGAGTTAAGAATACTTACTTCGGCACCCAATAAACATTTCTTTAAAAAAAACTGTCCATATTCTATATACATGTAATATATACCTCAACTGGCGTATCAGAACTAACACAATTATATGGGGAAACAATCACTGGTTTATTATACGCAAACACGACGTTTTGATAAGTATCCTCTTATCGTTATCAAGCACGTATCAAGTACATTGATAAAAATAAGAGGATACTTATCGCAATATTGTGCTGGATAACGATAAGTGGATACTTATCGAAACGTCGCGCTTGTGTATAATTAAACCAGTGAGTGTTTTCCCATATAATTGTGTTAGTTCTGATATGTCTCCAATCGCTATTAGTCCCGAAATGACCTAGTTGTGTTGAGTGGACATTAAACCCCATCTCTCTCTCTCTCTCTCTCTCTCTCTCTCTCTCTCTCACCAATCGCTAAATGCCACTAAAAGATTATGCTCAATTGGCGTATTTTCGAATTCCAGTTAGTATGTGGCAAGCCTGTCATTGAGTTAACTGGCATGGCTTCGATAAGGAGTAGGGTCGCCCGTCCAGCCTCCTGGGTTGTCTCCAGGTCCTCTGGTTTCCTCCCATACGCGCAAGCGAATTATTGAAACAAAATTAAACCACATGTTAGTCCCGAAATGACATAGTCTGTGTCGAGTGGACGTTATACTCTCTCTCTCTCTCTCTCTCTCTCTCTCTCTCCCAGTTCGTTTAATATAACTTTTGGGCCAAAGAAAAATTATAATATTTTGTATGTTTGCTCAAAATATTGGATCGGGAAAGAAGACAATAACGGAAATTTTATTTCATACGAACTCGACCGTGGAGATAGTTAAACTTGTGTAATCAATCATAACATTAAATATTGGATCGGGAAAGAAGATAATAACGGAAATTCTATTTCATACGAACTCGACCGTAGAGATAGTAAAACCTGTGTAATCAATCATAACATGAAACCTTATTTAATATATTTTACAGTGAGTCATAGTCATGTAGATATACGTTCCTACTAACATGCATACATGGACTAATTTTGGAAGAAATGCGACGACTGATATGCCGTTATGACGTCACAGAGACACAACGTCGCAATTTTTGGACTCGCTGGTACTGACCTCGTTTCTGTCCCCAATACATTTATTGTGTCTAAATCCAATAGTTTTAGAGATATTCGCAATTTTTGATCGACAGCCGCCATCTTGGATTTGGTCACGCCCCATGTCCTTATTTGGACTCCGATTTTGGTAAACTTTCTTTTCCTTACTTAAGACATCATAACGAGCTAAAAGAAAACAAAAAACCTTTTGTTGCAATTTGTTCTAGGTACGACATCATTTATCCATCGTTTGACCCGCCTAGTTTGTTTCGAGTTCTGCCGTCTAAGGGCAAAACCTAGTAACTCACCTTTTTCTTATTTTGAGACAACAAAGGAAAACGCAATGAATGAATATTAAAAACCCAGCTCATCCATTGCTTTCACTATTGAGTTACTGGGTTTTGCTGTGGTATTCTAGGCAAATTAAGGAAGTAAAGTTGCTAGGTTGTGTCATGGGTGTAACAGCTTACAAAATCAAAAGATTGGAAGATCTAGTACATCAACAGGAAGCATACACCATAGTAACCACAATTTTGATTAAAAAAAGTGAGTTTTATGTTTTTGTATGACATGTTATTAAATCATATACTATGCAATTGTTCAAGCTTTTATAAATCATATACTGTATATGTATATGTTAGAAATGATACTAAATGTATATACTCATATGGCATGTATGACATGATACTGTATGTATAGGATATTAACCTATCCGAGGTTGATATATTATATAACCCGCGGGCGCAGCCCAAGGGTTTTATAATTTATCAACTGAGGGACAATGGGTTTATATCCGACATATACAACGCCAACCCTTAAATTTAAATGGACTCTTTCATTAATATTCAACAATGATTGGATAACAGCTGGGTAGTTTCCGTCAAATAACGAACATTACCGAATTAATCACGTGCAATTACGTGATATTTTTTTAAACACAGCGCCATTTTGAAGAATTGAATTTCATACAAAAATAAAATGGGTAGAAATACGAAGTCAGACGAATAATCAATCCCTTTTAGCCAACATACTGACGATGGAATTGGCGTGAATGCAACTATCGATGAGGATCTATCCAAAGCCTAAAGAAAATTTGGATCAAAAGACATTCTTTCCCGATAAATCTGACAGTGAACTACGATTGAAGGTTTTTGCTATGTTTTATAGACAGAAGGATTTGCCTGACTGTTTTAAGTGCATGGACTGTACCCAAAAATGGTTTATAATGGAAGTCTAGGAGTGTGTGGATGGAAAGAAGATTATAAAATATATGGATAACCGATTTAAATATGCTAAAGTATGTCGTCTATTTCTGTCTTGAATGTTTCAAACTGTTCCATAATAATTTTTAATTGTCAAAATAATAAAAAAAAAATTCTGTGTTTTTTGTATTATTTCGATCATCAGCAGTTGGTAGGAGTCGAATACATCGACCTGAGATGACGTCATTAGCGGTTGATATGAACAGAATATCAACCTATGATGACGTCATGACAGGTTGTTATGAGATATAACTGCTATGCACATCAAAGAGAAAACTACCGCCAGTTGTATATGACATAATACTGTGTATTTGTATGATATGTTATGAATTATATACAGCGTATGTATATGTTATAAATTATATAAGCTATACATTACATACGGCGTATCTATATGCTATGTAATCACCAAATAATTAAGATAAATAAACAACTTACCCAGTGTATGGGTGTGTGTTCTGAAGCTCATCGGATGAATTGTCATATCTTCATCAAATTTACATGCTGTCTCCAGGTATTCTAAAATAAAGTACGTGGGTAAAGAAAGAGGTAAATATGAACACTTTGCCACCAATTTTAAAAGCCCCTTTTCTGAATAATGTTATTATAATGGAAGTACATAAACGGCAACACACTTACATGATTAAATCTTTAACCAGCGGCTGCCAGGCAGGATACGCCCACATTTTGAAAGAGATGGGTAATTCACTAGAAACATCAATGCTGATTGGTTAATCAAATGCTTTGTTTTGCGTGTAGTGCGGTCCTCCTGCACTTACTAATAGGGCCAAAGTCGCTCGTATAACCTCTGACGCGACCTGTCAAAACAACTAGTCCGATCCCCATGAAGGGTAGGCAATCGAAATTATAAAAGAAAAATGAAATATAGATTTAGATTATAATCAGATTGTTTAAAATGCTACCATTATTGCCCGAAGTCTGTGTTAATTTAAACAGTAATAATTTTGTAAGTTAAGTGAAAGGAATAAGTATTCCAAGATAATCCATTCAGAATTGTGTGAAGGCAACACACACGGGCACAAAGAAAACATGGCTATGGCTCTGCCCCTGGGTCAAGATGGTACGTTAAGATATGTGGCCTGTAGACAATAAACAAAACGGGGGATGGCTCTGTCCCTGGCGGTCGGGAATAGACCAAAATCAATAAGGTCATACTTAGGGTATACCAAAAACGTATAGGCCTACCATGTAAATCCAGTAAGAATTGTGCCTTGTAGGTGACCCACAGAAACACATGCATCCATATACACCCTCCCACGCACACACACACACACAGAGACAGGGGCGACAACATAATACATGCACATTATGAATGCGAACTCATAAAAACTAGATAAAGTAAAGGGGATTTGCTGAAAGTTTCAATCAACTTGATCCACTCTGAATCGAGGTTTTAGCGATTAAATTTTCGGCCTAGCCTCGATCGTCGTTACTAAAGTCGGTACGATAAAAAAAACATAGTCTTGATTATCCATTTAATGATTAAATCATGAATACAAGTTGAGCAGATAATCGGATCTTAATCCAAAAAATATCGCAGACTAGCGTTGATGTCGAGAGATGGTTATGGTCTTGATAAGTTAGTGTCAAATTAATAATTTAGATAACATTTCAGGCTTAAAGAAGACTTAGCTTTTGCATAATTTATGTTTAATTAATCACCAATCTGAATCCCAATGCAAAGGTGATAAGAGATTTTTGAAATAAAATCGTTATCATCATACTCGTTTTAAAGTATCGTTACTTACCTACGGAGTTTTTTGGTAAAGTACCGGTTGATCCAAGTAAATAGATAGCTGCTGTTTTGGGTAATCTATAAAAATATACATAGATGTTATAGTTAGCAAAACGATACCATTAATCATCTTACAGCACCATAATCCAATCTATACACCAATCTATAAACTTTCAGAGAATGCACAAAAACAAATTGGTACTAAAGTCATTCAAGCCGATCAATTCTGATTTAAGCTTTTATCTTAATTTAAAGTGTATGACGTCTTCAGCGGGTTTGATGACCCAACGGTTAACGATGTGCGTTAGATCATAAGGTCTGTAATTGAGTCAAACGGCGTGATTTTAATTCCCAGCTTGTACGTAATAAGATTGGATAGCATATTTTGACTTGGACAGCATATTTTGGCTTGGATAGCATATTTAACCAACCGTCTATTTTCGATTGAACAAGTACTAATTTCTTCCGTCTTGCTCCATCCGAAGTAGCGGGTCGTTTTAAAAACTTCCTTTGAGCAAGTTTTGTAGTGATTTGATGATAAAAAAGTTACTGATCTAATATAATTCCCTTAATTTGCAATTAAACGGACCCAAATCAATACTGCACATAGCTGGACACATGATAAATCAATTCCGATTGAAATAAAGGTGGAAACTTGAGACATAAATTTAATCGAGCCAAACGGCTACGCGATACTTCTGTCTTTTTGAAAATGACCGCAAAACCAGAATTAGTACATGCCCGTGATTAAACGTCACCTCGAAAATGTTGAAAAACTGTTCGATCACTATTCCAGTGTTCTATTCTTCACTATTGGCAACATAATTACTTATTTCCATTCTCACTTGCGCAAAGCAGGCCCGTAGCCAGGAAGTTGTTTGGGGGAGGGGGGCAAAGATGTTTTCAGGGGGCCAACTAGCATGGGCATCTGCATGAATTTTGCGGTAAAGGCCAATTTTCTTGTGATATTTGGGGGGGGGGGGCAAGACACAGTATTGGGAGGGCAGTTGGCCCCCCGTGCCACCCCCTGGCTACGGGCCTGGCGCAAAGCCTCGAAGAGTGCATCAAGTGTAGCGGTGAACACGACAAGACGTCGTTATAATATTGCAGCTAACTTGTTCCAGATTCAACATGTGCGACGTGAGTGTAATCGATTAGGCCAACTCAAGAGAGTGGATCGTTCTCTCGCTTGAGGAATGTTGATGCTACAGCAATAGGCAATAATGATCAATGTTAAAATTAAAAAACATGTCTGCTTTATACTATGAATCGTTTGCGCGTAAGAGTCTTTAGCCGGAGGAAACTGGAGGACCCAGAGAAAAGTTGCGGGGCTGGACAGGCGACCCCACTTCTAATCATGTACAAATTGGTAATCAAAACTCAATGACAGGTCTTATGACCTAATCGCACGTGGTTTACCACTATCGGATTAAACGTTCAGTGAAGACAATATACAAATGATCAAGATAATCTGATTCTGATAAACTTACGGTGTGTCAGTTGTTGTCAGAGTTAGTCCCGAGTTATCCGTCTCTGTACCTGTCAAACGAAAAGTGAAAATTATAATATTCTCAATAATCAACAAACTACATATTTGTCATATCGACCTTGTCAAATACAAATTACATCCGTATAACGCAGATATACAAAATGTTTACTTTTGCACCTGATTATAATTCATAATAAAGAAAATGTGAAAAGATCTGAACTTACTCGGCGGGAGGAATTTGGATACATCTTTATAATGAATCTGTAATACCAGGTAATCTACATCACTGTCACCACCAACCTTATAAGCTACATCTACAAAATCATATAACATAGTTGATATACTCATACGGCACACCATAATATACATTAACTATTGATACATCCTTTTAATATTGTTACTTGAAGGGAGAAAAATAAAATTTCTTACTACTATTTGACTATATATTATAGTATATTAAGGGTATTTCAGCCGCCATCTTTGTTTTTCACGTCTTCAAGACATTTCGTCTGCTATCATCTCGCAATACCAACGAGTCCTTACCTGACCATTGGTGCATTTTCCGATGTAATTAAATTTGTCATTTTACAGCGTTATTAATTACAAATCAAACTTGAAACGCTATCACTTGACGACATGCAACTTCTTGAAACCGGAAATAACACGAAATCAGGTCAATGCCGTTGCCGAGTGATAGCGCTTCAAGTTTGATTTGTAAATAATAACGCTGTTAAATGGCTAATTTAATTACATCGGAAGCTGAATAATGATCAAATAAGGTCTCATTGACAATAAAAACGACGGGGGTGTTAGAACTGGTGAGTAATGTGAGGTGATAGCAGACGAATTGTCTTGAAGATGTGAAAACAAAGATGGCGGCTGAAATACTATAATATATAGTCAAGCAGTAGTAAGATATTTCATTTTATATATTAATCCCTCTAAACCTGTGGTGTATTACTGCAGGACTATGACTACGGTTAAATAGTATTGTTCTGTAGTTACGGTTAAGTACTTTATGGTTGTAGCTACGGTTAAATACTATGTGACTATAGTTACGGTTTATTAATGTAAGGCCGTGACTACGGTTAAATAGTGTTGTTCTGTAGCTACGGCCAATAGTTTATGGTTAAAGCTACGGTTCAATTATATATGACTATAATTACGGTTTATTACTGTAGGGTCATGACTACGGTTAAAAAGTGCTGGTCTGTAGCTACGGTTAAGTACTTTATGGTTGTAGCTACGGTTAAATACAGTATGACTATAGCTACGGTTTATTACGGTATGGTTGTAGCTACGGTTAAATACTGTTTAATAGATGTATAGCTGTAGCCACGGTTAAATCGAGCAGGGCTACTACCTCTTTCAAGATCTTCATATCGCACTGTAGACCCCCACCCCACCCCGTACCATTACGCTCCCTTGGATTGTTAATCAAGTCATTATCTAGACTATTCTCTAAACACCCCTTTTGAATAAACATCTAACAATATGCTAGTATTATTATAGATTAAGTAAATATGCTTCTTCATAGAAAACGTGATATTTTCAAACAAACAAGTGGAACACCCACGCTAATGGAGTCGTTTCCCTGGTAACTATATTCCTCTGTCGATGTAACAGTAAGTGTTGTCCATCAATAAGTGTGCTATATGACGGCCTACAGTTTAAAGCAGACTATTCGTGTCATTAATCAATAAAGGACCTTAGCACCAGAAGATTACAATCGATCGCGCCTGTGCTGTAAGCTTTAATTGAAATAACATTACATCTACATAGAAATTCATGTTATAGAAAATGTTCACTATACAATAACATTTTTTTTTTAAATCGGTACATAAAATAACTGATTCATAAATATAGATATATGTATATTGACTGCAGACATTTGAATATACTATGGTTTGTGGTTAACTTTATGGACAAGCCATAGGCTTTGTGGTAAACTTGTTGGACAAGCCATATAGGGTAAACTTGTTGGACAAGCCATATAGGGTAAACTTGTTGGACAAGCCATAGCCTTTATGGTAAACTTTATGGACATGAAAAGAAAAAGGGTGTATGGTAAAATGGTCTGACATTTACAGTAAACTATTTGACATCACACGGAATCCATGGTACACTTAGTTTGACGAAACATGGGGGCTATAGATTCCATGGTAAACTTAGTTTGACGAAACATGGGGGCTATAGATTCCATGGTAAACTTAGTTTGACGAAACACGGGGGCTATAGCGTCCATGGTAAACTTAGTTTGACGAAACAAGGGGGCTATAGAGTCCATGGTAAACTTAGTTTGACGAAACAAGGGGGCTATAGAGTCCATGGTAAACTTAGTTTGACGAAACATGGGGGCTTTAGAGTCCATGGTAAACTTGTTTGGGGATATTTTGGGGTTCTATGGTAAACTTCTTTGACAAGAATAGGGTCCATGAAAAATGTCTTTGACAAGACATGGGGTCTTACATGGTAATCGATTAGTATTGTTGAATCTAAATGGAGTTATGTGCAGGTGTGATATTGGTGTGATACTGTAGCAATTATATATACTAAAGCCTTAGTTAAAGGGTAAACCAAATCAATCAAAACCTATAAGCGTTTATGTAAAATAATTGGTTATAAACAAATATACACAATGACTAATTATTAGGTTAAACACAGGCGAATACTAATGTAAAACCAGCACGAAGGTCGCAGGTGGGCGTGATCTGACTATGACGCAAACGGCTTATTATATTTCCACCCGTGAAGAGAGACGAGGGCAACATTTATTATATGTAATGATATTGTAATTAAATAGGACCCAAGGGAATAGCTCCAGATACATTAAACAAGACCCGATCAATTCTAAGGAAATTAGAATAACAATTATCATTGAATACTGTTATCTTGAACTTGTGTTACTTATAAATATGCTATTTGCTGTATTTAGGTTAAAGATTAAAACGTGTAATACAGATAAGACAATCAATAACAAGAAATTTTCATAGATAGTGAAAACCATGAATATGCATTGAAAAAAAGCTAATAAATATGAGTTATTGTATATGTTTTAGGAACTGTCATCTCCAATCTGGACTACGCCTGTGCTTTATACGCAGGGCTACCTGACAACCAAATCGGAAAACTTCAGAGGGTACAGAATTGGGCAGCTAAACTAGTACTCCGAACCAAAACGAGAGGATACAGAATTGTGCAGCTAAACTGATACTCCGGACCAAAAAAATGTTCAAGTACAACGGAGGCACTGAAACTTTACACTGGTTACTGACCAGATTTCGAATACAGCACAAAGTCCTGTTTACCAATGTATATAAGGACACTCTTAAAACAGAAGAACATAAAAGGCCCAATATGCGATCCGCTAGCCAGTGCACGAGACCTAAGATGTCATTGGTGAAGCGAAAATCGCTTTTAATGGTGGAATGAATTGCCGAACGACATTAAGAAATCTGAAAATGTATAAAAGTTAAAGGATGCCCACACGACTCACCTCTTCAGCAATACATTAAAGATACACTACGGGAAATTAGATAAAGAGCTGGCAGCGCTATTGAAGATAATTATCAAAATTAGAGCCGTATCAAATAGATAGTTCATTTTATAGTTTATAGTTATAAACATCAATCGTTATTTTCTTTAAGTACCAAAACTTTTGTTTACCTTTTGGAAGTACTAAACTAGGTGCATCCATTGCCCAACCAAAAATGATTTTAGCACCATGAGAACAGGTGGGACCAGCATTATATGGACTGTTGGCTACTGCCGCCATTTCCCCACAATTCCTGAAAATATGTAGATGAATATAGTACCGACATTTTTATTCCATGATAATTTACGACCCGTACCAGTGCTAAAAAAATCAGCTCATACTTTGATTGTCTTAATTCCTTCTTTTTAAAGCAATCACATTAAAATACAGATCTATATTTCCTTTCGTTTTTAGTTTCCCAGATCCCACTGCAGTAAAGTAAAACGAAATTTTGAACAATAAAAAAACGAAACGAAATAGGATCTGTGTTTTAATCAGATTATCTTTCAAACAATATTTAATTTAAAACATGCAAGGACCAGAGGAACCGAAACAACCTATACGAAATCATTTGTAAATAAAATAATGAATAATATGTCAAACATAAATCAGTGGATAAACATAAAGTTAAAATTAACTAAACATATACACATTAACAGCGTTTATTTTATTATCATCACAGCAGAGTCAATTATAATAAACACAGCAGTTCTATGGATACCAATTACTGTATTTCTATTAACGCTACGTTTCAACAATGGTTCTCTTGTCGTTCTTAATTTTCAGCATATTTTCATGATATAAGAATGGTTGCGCATTAACTTTCAGTGCAAATGACCTCATTTGACCTTTGCGTATTCTACGCAAAATTTACTCTAGAAAAGTTGGGTCGGGTTTTGTGCCCATTTGGTGGACCCCCCCCCCCCCCGCACTGAGCCTCCGGTCTAATAGTACGTAAGTAAGTAAGGCGCTGTCTCGCTAACACGCGGGTCTTGTGCTCAACCGCTGAGTTGACCGAGAACCCGGAAGTGACAACTTATCGTCGTTCGGATGTGACTATTTCAAAGAAACTATTACAAGTACCACTCAAATATCACCACAACGGCCAAATGTCGTGGAACAAAATCAAACCTATCAACCGATCTTCAGACGTGACGTATACGCCGGAAGGGTATGCTAAACACTCTTAAAACAATCACACTGTTCAGTTTATAGCACTGGAAATAATTACTTACCACACTTTGTCTTGTCTTCCAGGCGTCTTACAACCATATAGTAACATATGGTGAGCAGTCTGCATCTGTGCATGTGGTTCAAATCCAGCTTTAAAAAAAACCCCAAAACAGTTTAGCTTTTTGTTTGAATGAGATATTGCCTCCAATTAAAATAATACACTACTATGGAGTACCATGGAGTACCGTTATTAATGGTTTTCTGGCAAACAGTTACTAGTTTGATCGATTTTGTCATAAAGATTATACTTGCAAATAAACAACCCGAAACACTGAATCAGGATGTCTCGGAATTTCCCCCGATGTTGGCTAATTTCGCGGAATTGCCGGTGTTTCCGAATGCCAATGTCCGGTTGGGACGATAAACCGAGGTCCCGTGTACATGTTGACGTACTCGTAAAAGAACCATTGACAGTTGTTATTCGATGTAAGAGCAGACAAACTTTGCCGGATTGCACACTATATGAAATAATATGCTATTGCTAAACCCATTTCATTTTATTTTATTTCAGCTTATTCCAGCATGAACATTTTATTGTATATAGACTATTATTATACTTACTTATGTATAAGGAATTGTTGAGTTTAGTTGAATGGCATAAATACGTGTCTTTCTGAAATAAAATTTCACACATTACTCTTTAATTCAAGGTGGAGATGCCGGTTATGGGTGGTAAATAAAATTGTGTATATTTGTTTATCATTATTTTTATTATCATTATCAAAAATAACGTGTGTATTGCAGGGTTAGACTTTCAGCAAAGATGCCATCACCAACTGGTTGTGTTTAACTTGAGACACGTATCAATAATATACTTATATTATGTAAAACCAGCTGTTCTTGATAGGATACTTAAAGATACATCATGGGAAATTAGATAAAGAGCTGACAGTTCTCACTATAATAGTTAAACCCTAGGTAATTTAATTTGCTAAAACATTTCAGTCAATTTTATCCACTATGTATGAACCGATAGTTTTAAACATTAAATTTATGCCTAGCCTCGATCATCATTACTAAACCCGGTAAAATAAAAAATAGTCTCGATTATCCATTTCATTATTATATTATGAATGAAAATTGAGCATCAAATCGGATCATAATCCAGTAAATATCACAGGCTAGGGATGATACCGAGGATTAATTATGACCCGGATAAGTTAATTAATATCTAATTAATAATTTAGATAACATTTCAGACCTAAAGAAAGAACTGCAATAGGCAGATTTAGCGCTTGCGTAATGCATGTTTACGGATGTTGAATAAACCTTATAATACAATATAATTTGCCAGCTGACCCCAAACATACAGTAATAGTCCAAAGACAGTATAACTTAATTACTTTATCACACCATCCAGTTAATATAGACTTAAATTATCAATGTCAACTTACGTGTTGTGGCTTCACATTAGGCATACGTAGATCAAGATGTCCACCATTGGCCAGACAGCCACTGATTAATGCCACGATCAATAAAAGCATAGCGCCCATCTTTAACGACTATCTGTAATTCAATTATTATATTTAAAATACAAGAACGGTATGTGATGGATAATTGCCGAAGACTGTCCATTATGTAAATAGAAAGAACAACTGGGGGCGTTAAGGCGGGCCAAGATCGACCTTGCGACGCGACTCAACTGTCGGCGACTATGGTAGATTGCACTCAGATCGCCGACCAGTTGCTTTCGGTCGTACGATTGAACGCGAGCGCGCTCACATCGACACCGATACACCGACTTGTGGCGTCCTAACGAATAGATCACGTGACTCGTTCAAAATGGCGCCACACAAAATATGCCTAATTATTCCATAATCTCTCCATCTAATTATCGAAACTATTTTTAGAAAGTAATTTAAATTAACTCGAGGGGTTCAAATTTTTGTTTTTGATTCTATTTGATATGATTTATTTTCGTAAATTTTAGATTTATTAACAAAGGCTTTATGTCAACATATTACAAAACCGTCGTAGACAGGCAGCTACAGCTTAGCCGTTTCTCTAGGCTTAGAAGAGAAGCAAAAAAAAACGAATTTGGAAGAAGGAGTGGCAATCAGGCTTTCTTCTTCTTCGGTCGTTCACGAGGTCGCCATTTTGATTTTTCATTCGCCGCTCTGATTGGCTAAAATTTATAGCGCAGTCGGCAACCGATCGTAGAAACGCACGCATCGACAATGACGAGTCGGCGACTGGTTCCGTCGCGTCGTAGAAGTAGAACATGTTCAACTTCTGCGACTCAGTCGCCGATCGTGAAAAACTGTCGCACGACGGTCGTAGCTAGACTCGGATCGACTAGAATCGGCGATGGAAATCGTGCGACGATCGGTGGCAGTTGCCGGAAAACCAGCCGGCGACCAGTTGAGTCGCGTCGTAAGGTCGATCTGTGGCCGCCTTTGCTCTTTAGTCTCGAAGTTTTTCTTTGTATTTACATAATGGACAGTCTGAGGCTATTATCAAACTTAAAACATAACACAATAGAGATACAAATAATGGATAGTGTTCTAATACAACAAGCCATAAAATAGTGGATATATTCTTAAAACAACATGCACATGCCCATGAATGCATGTCACAAAAAACTCCAGTCACAATGCAAGCATACACGTACAGTCAAAAATGTTCGACATTGAGACAACATGTTTACACACAGTCGAAAACAAAAATTTATAGTGAGAATATAATATGATAAGCATGTCGATATTGATTACGTAATGTAGGCCTACTCGATATGGAAGATAATAGTTGTAAAAATTGTGATGTTCTTAATATGGGGAATAAAAGCTGTCAAAGTTGTGATGGAAAGGCTGCTCACGAGAATGATTTAGATATTGATAATATTCTTAGTGGTGTGGTTAATATGGAGTTTAATAACAACTCTTCCAGATTCAAGTGTAATAAAGACAAGTAAAACGAAATTTTGAACTATAAAAACGAAACGAAATAGGATATCTGTTTTAATCAGATTGTGATATAAGTGACAGGACACAGTATTAAAGGCACAAACCAATTCACGAAATCCAAACTCAACTGTCATTATGGTGTAACGGTGACATGTTCGAACCTTTTTTTAAAATAGGATAAAAATTGTTTCCTGTATCGGTTCCACAGGCTCAAAACACTCTTTTCAAATATCCAATATGCGCCAATATTGTAAGGAATTGAGATCTTTGGGTTGTAAACACACATGTTCAGTTCCATCAAAATGGGCTAATAACTGTGAGCTCTAGTGTGTACGGTCATAGGCCATAATCCACGAAGTTACGGTCTCATACAAGCAAATATCGAAAGGAACCGAGATCTTTGGGATATATGCCTATATTTCAAGTTATGACCTGTAGAGTGTCCACAAAAAAGGTGTGACATGTGGGCTATAAAAACGTGTCATCGATCTAGTTCCGAACGTACTAATAAACGTACGAGTGACATATATAACGGACGGATTTAAGTGGAATTATTTATGCAGACAAACACGTGAAATCAACTTTCGGGCATGTGACATTTTGGTAACTATGAGGTTTTTAAGTATTTTATGTTCTGTAATTTAATTTGTTCAGAGAATATATTGTCCCAAAATACATTTTCATTTTTCAGATAAGTGTCTACTATTGGTATTTTCTTAAACAATCGTCTATTATTTATAAAACTGTCCATTATTTACTGAAAATAATGGACAGTTTTATAAATAATAGACGATTGTTAAAGAAAAGCGTACATTCTCCTATATAATGGTTAAAAACATCAAAGGGTGACGTCATATCTATGTTTTAATATATGTTATGGTCCATTACCATTTATCACAACAAAATCAACAAAGAATATGAAATGGGCGGTACGCCAAAACCAGGTGACAATTAATAAAAATGCAAAATGCAACATTAAAAAAAGCAGCTTTAATTAATACAAATGTGACATAGTATGCATATAAATATAAAATTATATGATATCATGAAAGATTAGCACATATTAAAGATACATTATGTTAGATTAAGAAAAAGAGCCTGTCGTTCTTGCTATAATAGTTCAAGATAATGAAAAATGAATATACATGTACATGTACAAAAATTCGAATTGCTTTATTTCTGAGGAATGTCACTACGTGTGGTTTAATGGTCGAGGGCGAGACATTAAGTAATATATTGTAACAACAAGAGGACCGTAGGTCCGAGTGTTTTTACAATATATTACGCAATGTCTAAGCCAGAGACGATTAAACTACTTAAAATTCAGACACTCGGTCACACTCCGCACGTGCGTTTGCAGTGAAAAACATCATGCCAGTAGTAATATTGAAATAATGTACTATTGGCAAGTTGCCCGTACATTATTTGAGATAATGGTACGCCAACATCAAAGGATGACGTCACATCTGTATTTTAATGCAATTAAAATACAGATGTGACGTTATCCTTTGATGTTGGCGTACCATTATTTCCAATAATGTACGGGCATCTTGCCAATAGTACATTATCTAATATAGTGAGTTCGTGTGACGTATTTCATTGAAATGCACGTGCGAGATAGTGTCTGAATTTTAAGTAGCGTAATGCTCTCGCGCTTAAGACATTGCGTAATATATTGAAACAACACTCGGCTATCGCCTCGTGCAGTATCAATATATTACTTAATGTCTCGCGCTCGATCATTAAACCACACATAATGCATCTTTAAAATGAAAACCTTATTAAGAGGATACACACAGTAAAATCTAGCTGTTTGATAAAGTGGGGATCTGAATGATTATAGATACACGGTAGCTGTCTTACAGATATTCAGAAGATTTCCCGACAAAATCCGAAAATCTAAAAGATTTTTATCTTATAAATAAGATCACTTTGGAAAAAGAAATGAATAAATCAATACTTATAGAAGTTAATTATAGTTGACAGAAGAAGTTGGCTGAATCCGATCAAATCCAATGAAGTATCTTATATAACATGAGGTCAAAATAACTTTAGATAGTTATAACAGTCATAAAACTAGTTACATGTCATAAAGTCTATTGATTATAGTAACAGATATCAAAAAATCTATAAAATGGGGAATAAGTGTAATGACATACTAGACGCGACAAACCGCTGCCGCACGCGGGAGCGGTTAAAAAAACCCGCCAACACATGAAATCCTATGAGACCATGCAGACATACTAGAGAAACCGTCGTCGCGCGCGGGAGCGGTTGCCGCCGTCTGATTTTTTTTCTGCCGCGCCTGTCGGCGGGGAAATGAGTACCGCAACCGCGCTCAGGGGCGGTTTTCAAAGACAATACATGTTAAGCTATAGCTAGTGACATACTATCCCGCTCGCCGCGGCGGGATTTTTATTTTTATTTTAATAAAATTTGCCACATTGATCCTACGCTGATGACCGAACAACACTTAGAAAAACGCACTGGAGAGCGGTTTGCCGTACATAGTATGTCAGGTTCAAACTACGCGGTTTGGCAGCTGCCGCGCGCGGGAACGGCAAACCGCGACAGCGCGCGGCATAGTATGTCACAAGCCTAACGTCAAACTTTTATGCTCCAAACGGGCCGCCGTAGCTCAACTCGATACCGTTGTTGGCCAGGAAAGTTTATCTTGATTATCCGGCGTGGTTCCCTCGTATAAATGGTGCATGACAAGTGGTCTACAAGGGCCAATGTATGGTCGTTTAGATGGGGTAAAAGAAACTTTAACAGATGAAATCCGATATAAAGTCAGGCTGACACTTGCACGACTTTTGGCCACGATTGTGTCATGCCCATCAGTGTCCACATTGACACGAACTGGCACGCCGGCTTTACGCATAGTTTGCGCATTGTTTACGCACTTCCCGTATTGGAACGATGAGTTTGCGCAAATCGGACGGTGTCGTGCCTACTCGAGCCGTGCCAATGCGTGCCACGAAATCGTGCAAGTGTCAACCTGGCTTATGAGTAATCCATTATCCATGTTCGGGGATAATTTACCTTAAAAGCGTGAATGCTTGTCTTCATTAGCACAGTTGGAGCCTAAAAATAGGACATTGGACCCCACTCCATTTTTTCTCACGACATATTATATTGATCTTCCAGAATTGTCAAGGCTTTTCAAATGTTTCCCTGGGCGTAATTTGGTCCTCTACTTGACCTAAATAACATAGCAGTTCCATTGGCTTGGTTTCCTTTCTAACTACGCACGATTTAAAAATGTAAATAACGTTTTTTTATTATTATGTAAATATTTGCTTAAAATATTTTTATTAAAATGGAATTTCGCTTTCAGAAATGAAATGATAAAATAAAACGAAATGTCGTTTAAAACCTTTCTTTTCTGCATCAACCAGGTTTTGAAAGATGGGTACACGAAATGAAATGTGGTTTAATGTCTTAGTGTTCTGCTCAAAACGGGCTAATGAAGATATGAATACGCCATGCGCTATGCCCTGAGATACATTTTGCTGAGAGAGCGCTAACTGCCAAAGATTATTCTATCTCGAGGAACTATCTTTGTCAACTACGAGAATCAACCCGTGATTTCCCAGTTTTTGAGCAGTACCTTTCTGACTGGGCCTTTGAAAAGAAGTCTAAAACTCATTTTCTGAGGATCGGGTGTAGGCGTAGCGGCTTATGTCGGCATTTACAAAGAAACTGTGCCCAATACTTCGGACGAGACGAAACTCCGCCGTACAGATTGATCTGCACGTAAAAGAAAACTAATTTGGAATTCGTTTAAATTACCCCGATTACACACGTCATCTTTAAAAGAAAGATACCATAAAAGTTCTAACAAAACTGTGAATGATTGACATTTGATAAACTGTTGTAATACCGAAACAGTTTATGATAACCATGAACAAGGATAAATGTGTGATAAATAGACATGTCACATAACTCTTATAAAACAAATCAGTTTAAGTGAATGGAAATTAAGAGCTTAACGTCTACTCGACACAATCTAGGATCATCTCGAGACTAACATTTGGTCCAATTTTATTTCAATAAATCACTTGAGCGTAGAAGACAGAAAATAGGTTCCGCTCGGTAATTAGTAGGATTGTATGTCTTATTACTGGTTTTATTAACAGATGTAATATTTTCACAGAAGACAAAATGCCACATCAGGAAGCAAACCAATAGAATAAATAGATTTTATCCTTGGCACAAATCACGCTAATCATTTTAATCGGCAAGTTCAGAACAAGTGAGACATGGTTTAAAGTTACAATTTCATATTTTTATGTTCTATTTTTAAAATGTATTAAGATAAAGCCTTAAAACAGATGGTACCTATAATCATACCTTTTTAAAGAATAATCCTATTAATCCTATAATTCCCTATTGCCAGTTGAGAAATGGGCAAAATTGACAAAAATATCATTTTTATCTTCAAATTCAAACGTTTGATAATATATATTCCATGGTGTGGAATATAAAAACAGATATTTGGTGGGCAATTGTGTTATTATTTCCTGTGTGAATGATTTTAAGTGTAAGAATGACACCTATATGACATCTATGATCGTATAATAGTGAGTTGACAATCGTTCAAGAGCTAAAGACATAGAAATAATTTTATTTGACTTTCTTAGAAAATATGTAATTCTCGATTTAAAAGTCATTATATTACACAACATTACTGCAAAATGAGGCGTTTGTTTTGTCGTTCGTTCAATTTAAATACCTTTTGGTTCAGATTCCAGACCCACCAAATCATAAGAAATTACCAAATTTGTGATACTCTATCATAATATTAACTAAATTTTAATGTTTATTGTCTGATCAAATTTCTATATGCCGAGGTGTTATGGATTCACTTGAATTGCAATATGAGGAAATTATTTGGTCTCCAGACGATGAATGGCTTGATTGTTTGGCTAATTTGACACTGTTATTCAATTTCTGACGAATACGAACAATCATGTAGGCCTACACCCGGTCATATCGCCATGAGGGACCGGATAACGTTTGGCCTGTAAACCATCACCCGTCAATGGCTTCATATTGGTACCACAAACACCCCCATTTTTACCTATTGCTTAACGGGCTAATGTGTATATAACACATTTAGATTTTCCTCATATCATGGTTATGTGACAATATATTTAATTATATAGATATTATGTTACACACGGAATAAAATGCAGATTCATTGAAGTGTAATCGATATCCGGATTTACTTTTATTTATTATATTTTAATAAAACAACCTAGAAAAACATACAATATGGTTGGCTTGCTCAAGATATAGAAATGAATGAAAATGGGACTCAATATATCACGCATTATAAAATATAGAATCCTGTCCGACTCTGACAGAATTATACTTGGATTAAATCAACATACTGTCACTGACGAGTAATCAGTAATCATCATTGATATGGATCTCCTTAATTAAATCAATACTGCCTAATGTCTAATAGAATATTATTATAATTATTTACATACCTACAACGAGAGACTTCTATGGCCTCTATCACCTCTCTACCAACTACCAGAGTGTTACAAATCTTTACAGTCTTAGATAAGTAAAAGTATGGCGGCAATATACGTGCCGTCCGACTCGTTATTATCTTTTTATTATTATTTTTATCAGCAACGTCACAGAAAATCGTGAAGTTTAATCCGCCATGACACGGAATATAGAAATCCGCTAATAGATATTTGACGTATGGAATCGTCATGGAAACCACCAATGATAGCACGAGGACTGATACATTAAAATCGATATCTTGCGATCGTTATAATAGACAGAAAGAAAGACGGAACATCCTATCGATCGGGGGCACTAGAGCGTTATGATTCAGTTGCCAAACAGTAATTTCATCTGTTAGATTTGTTTTGTTAATTTTGATACTATATTAACATTGACTAACAACCAGCTGCCTCGGCTTTCAGTTGACAGATCACAGATATATGCTCTGTTATCTATATTTTATTTAGTATTCAATACGTGCGAGATTGCAGATATTGAATATAATATAGTTATTTTGTTTGATATAATTACGCGTGGGCCTTTGTGATGCGGACCCCTGTTGGTGTTATTGAATATTACAAGTTATTCTGTCTTTTTTATTTTACGAATCTCTATTGACAATACTGAATAAAAAGGAACTGGTTGTCATGGTCTTTTGGTATTATCTATGAGATATGGATCTCCATGGACTATATTGAATAAACATGATTATTGTATATTATTATCTGTGAGATACTGATCTTAAGTGACGTAACTGTAGTTCTATGAAAGCTACAGATTTTAAAGGAGCTAAATAGCTAACATTTCTTAACCTAGAAATTGACTAAAGTGGGTCGCAACCAAGAAGCCTTAATGACGTAATATGATTGTACATGTATATAAACTGAGCTACATTCAATGGTTTCCGTTTTTACCCTAATTTCAATTAGGTATGGTCGGCGAAATAAGCCAGCAGTCTCACTCGATTGCCAATTTCTAGCGTCTGGTTATTCCAGTCTACACACGCCGTTTGATCTGGTGCAATGTGTCTAGCCTCATCCCTCGAGTCTCTTGTTACAAATGGGGCTGAGGCGCATTATGGTACACGATTCGTGTACCAATAGTAATTTTTTCATTTTGTCTTAAATATTGGATTTCAGAAGCCCATCTTTTTCCGGTAAGATCAAAACATTAATCTTGATATAATTTGATAAATAAATAGTGTTTATAATGTTAAAGATTTTGGATGATATTGAGTTAGAGACGTAGCACCTTTAGTTGCCCTAATTGTATGCCAGATACTAAGAGAGAGTAGGGGGGAGATAGAAATAGAGAGAGATAGAGAGAGTTTAACGTCCACTCGACACAAATTAGGTCATTTTGGGATAAGATGGTTCAATATTTTTCAATAATGCGCTTTATTAGTGGGAGGAAACCGGAGAACCCGGAGAAAAACCCACGAAGTTGGACAGGTGATCAAATGTGGGTGAAACATAATTTTAATGCGTGCTTAGTAATGATAGTTTGTGCATTAATGAAATCAATATGATTTTAATAATTCCATGTACATGTATGTCTTATTTATATTTTGATTTATTTATTTTATTTGTATATTTAATTTCTGTACCATATTTTGTAAAGCGCGCGTGGGCACTTTGTCGTGAAAGTTGTTCGCTATAAAATGTACAATGATGCTAATTTAATCCCGTGACAGCCTTTTTTTTCTTACTTATGTATGATTATAATATCGAACACTTTTCATACAATAACAACGCAAAATATACTATAATAAACATGATTTTGGTATTATTTTTCGAATAACGGAGTGCAAATAAATCCTAGTGGGTGTGTGTGTGTGTGTGTGTGTGTGTGGGGGGGGGTATTAGTACGAGACCTGTGTGAGCGAGATATAAAAAGAGTTACCTCCCATTGCTCTATGAATATTGTTATATTTATCATGTCTAGTACTGTTAGTGTCAGCAACGTGTATGCAAACGTCAAACACGCTATTTCGAAATTAAACATGGGCTTTGATTATGCCTGTAAATCACGAAGATCCTTCAGATTGTAAATGTAGGTTGATCAAAAAGACGACACTTGGTTTGACTTCGTATGAATCCCAGACGAATCATAATAACAAAACATATCTCCTCTATAACCCGTGATTTTTTTTTCAGCAGGCTATGCTATAATTGTATGAAAAAAATCAAAAAGTAATTAATAGCAATATACATGAAAATGGAAAGCCACGGCCCCAAATTCTTGGACCTAACCCCGTCCGCACATTAAAGTCTTGGCAATTCCATTGCTAATGTCTTTTAAAAATTGATGTCTTATCACGCAGCTTAGAATAATTACTGCTTTCTGTGCAGGTGTTCCGTATTTACAAAATCAATGATTTGACGTCGTATTTAGATCTGTTTTATGAATAAGAAAGAGGATTAGGTTTTATTTCTAATCATATGTGTAGGTTGTGCTAGGTTTTATTATTTGCCTATCTTTATATATTTTAATTTTAAAAGATGTTTTCAGTTCCCATAACAACCGTGAAAGTCATAATCAATTATTACAATATCTCAAAACTTAACATGGTCTATTAACACTGCAAAAGTACTCCGTTCGTCTGACATATTCCTCTCTGGTCAAATAAACTAGTGATTCGGCGACAGGCGGTATCAAGCTATATTTATCTCGAGGACCAGTGCCTGAAATAATGGGGACGTCCTTAATCGCTTTTATAAGATATCGAATCATTGTTACGATGGTGCGAAGAAGATTGCCAGAAGCGCATAGATGGCAGATAATTGATATATGTATTCATAAGAAATTTCGTTCAAGACTATTAGCCGCCAATTGGTCTTTCTTAAAACAGTAATCAGCCATCTCGTTCAGTAACAGTGACAAATTCGTATACACGTGTAAACGTTGTGCATGCGAAATGGGCTTAAGACAAGCAATTCTCTCATCACTGGCTTCTAGGCTGAATATAATAATATACCCATTTCGTAGCCTATAACATTTTTAGAAAATTCTGATGATATTACTCTTTATAATTACAGAGATCCAACATTCCATAATCAGCTGATATGCGTGATGCCCACATCCACCCTTCTTCCATATATGGTCACAGTCAATGATATACTTTTCATGGTTCGGATCGGAATAAACGAACAATACGATGAAGAGGAGATGCAACGTCGCGGACCATGCAAAATATTAATCGGGGCACATTGCATGCGTAATCTCGTTGGTGCAAAAATGAAGGACGGTAAGCCACATTTCATTTGATAATAATTAAACTATATGGGGCCAAAGTTATCTAGAGATTGTGACGTCATCTTCGTGAGAGGTGTTCACTAGTCCGCGGGTGCATTATTCAGTAATTTCAGTTTAAGTGGTTTAACACTATCACAAAGTCACAACGCGAAATCAAGCTTGATGATAAATGTGCACACAATTTTTTTTTAAATGTTCAATGTCAGTAATTAAACGCCAACGGATCCTTTCTAAAGTCTAACGATAAGTTAATTGAAAAAAAACCCCAGTTCAACTGTCGCTGTTACAACCAAGAAAATCTATTCCTCCCTGGGGGCTCCATTGTTGCAGACCTACCCTTCCCATCACCTGCAATGGTGTGGTAGAGTTGGCAGATTAAACCTGTTTAGTTCGGGGAAAGATTTCTTGATTGATAACACCAGATATGTTTTAAATAAGTTTATATATTCCACAAATAACACATGATACCAGACCCGAGTATAGTGGGGGGGGGACTCGCGAGCCCCCCCCCCCCCCATGGCCGTTCCTGTCGGAATTTTTATGTCTGCGTTGGAAAAAAAATCGCTGGTTAGCTATTCTCGCATTTTCGCCGGGAGAGAGTTTTAGTACGACACTCTCTCAAATTCGGCCGAGAGATAGTTAATGTTGGCTGGAATCTCTTAATTTTCCCACACATTCGCCACCTGCATGTCATAGAGGCCTAAATTCACTCTCACAGCTTTTAATTTTCGTGCTCTCCCCTCCTCCTGCTTACGGCAGTCCGCGATGACCTTCGTTCATTGATTTTTTTGTTGTTGGTAATTTATCTTCCTCGCCCCCCTATGTCGGCTAAATTTTGGTTTCTGGCTTCGGGCCTGCATGATACAGTTAAAACAATTCGATAGAACGCGTCGTCGATTCTGGTTACTTTACATTATATAAAAACCATGACCATAACCATTATTAAAAACCATTTCTGTTGGTACTACACAATAACTGTAACACTAAACATTTATGCTTGGCAAATGAAGGCCCTGAAAATATAATAGTCGCCATTATACATATATCCGTAACCAATAATTAGATTGGCTTTACACTACTACAATTTTACCTTAGAAATATTTGAATTACATAATTATATAATCATATCAAACACACATGAAACTCACAGTTCGCTTTCACAGTCATCTATTAAAAGTTAAACTAATATTAGCTTACCTATTTGTGTAAAAGAGCCGGTGTTGAACTTTGCAAATCTGTAACATGTGGTAATGATAAATGCATGTAATAACCAACCAGAACCAAGAACAACAAATCACCTGATATACAATCATTTCAGACCACCTTCAGATCTGAATGATTCCAACGAGTTATCCTTTCAACTATACCCGAAATATATTGTATAACTAAAACATTTCAACTGATAAAATAGAACAAACCATAATCCGGACAATACAACTCCAGACCCATACCATAGAAAATCCACCACCAAAAACATTTACACTAATTTATATTAGCTCAAAACCAAAACTATAAACTCACTAATTCAAAACTAACCAATAATAAAGACACTGGTCAGGACATCCATGACCAACATCAATTGACAAAGTCCTAAAATATGACCCTGTTACAGTGTGCCATTATAAGAAATACTATAAATAGTGGTATAAATAAACCGAATCCGAATCCTAACCCTAATAATATACATCGGTGGACTAACGAACCTTAACACTAACCCAACCCTTACCCTAATAATAGATATCGATGGACTAATGAACGCGCGGATTAGTGTTCCCGCGGACAAGTAAGCATTTACCATCATTGTGGCACTCAGCAAACCTCGGTAGATTCTGGTATCCTACATCTAGCCTCGTAGTGGGATGTTTAATGTATCCGTCGGCTTTTCGGGTAGAAATCATGGAATAAGCTTTATTTTGTAGGTTTTGATGTTTGATAACAAAAAACAAATGTTGACATTTTTTCCGAGTAGGTCTTCATAGTATGGGAGGCCATTATTTGAGGGTAGCCATTTTGCGATAATATTCCAACTTATGTTTTTAATTTCACCTTATTTATAATTTTTATCGACATATCAACTGTGCTTTGACAATGTATTAATATTGGCAGGGTTCATGACTATATTTCAGATTGTTTTCCATCATTTCATGATGATATTTCCAAGATGGCGACCATTTTTAGCGGGAAAATCGATCGATGTGCTGATTTCGATTAAGTAGTAGTGTTTGGTGTCAACATACATGTTTTCGGGGTCACAGATTCCATTCCTAGCATTTACAACCTTGTAAAATAATCAAATATTCATATACTTAGCATATTACCAAGATGGCGGGTATTTTGGGCGGGAAAATGAGACGATGTGCAGATTTTGATTAAGTGGTAGTGTTTGGTGTCAATATATATGTTTACGAAGGCGCAGAATCAATTTCTGACATTAACAACCTTGTAAAATGATCACATTTTTACATATTTAGTACATTTCCAATATTGCTGCCACTGGTGGCTGGAAAATCGGACGATGGGTTGATTTCGATTAAGTAGTTGTTTTCGGGGAGGCAGATTCGATTTCTGTCATATATAACTACGTAAAATGGTCGTATGTTCACCAATTTTGAATATTTCCAAGATGGTGGAACTTTTTCTGCACACATTATTATTATTTATTTATCATCGATTTTCCTGGGAAAGCAAAGCCTAATCCTGACACAAAGGCAAAGAGAGTATGGCGGCTGCATGGTGCTTACGTCACGTGCTACGCTCATGGCCAAGATCTGACTGTGCGCGAAAAGTGTTCCCACCATGATCTAGCGGTTACCAGTCAGACCGGGATACGTTCTCACCGCACTCCAGTGACGTGCTTACCAGGCCTATAGAGACTGTGTCAGGCTCACCCGTCCCCAGTCACTCTCAAAGCAGAGAACAACCAAAGTCAAGCAATAAAGAACATTTCATAGTTCACTTGATGTTTCCATTTTGGGTGCTCTGAACGATTCCTTCCACACGCATTTTGGGGTCAGTTGATAATATAACCAATGTTGTAAAGGTTTCTTATACCAAATATTGACACAAAAACAAATATTGACACAAAAACGAGACTACGTAATTAAAATCAGCACATCGTCCGATTATCCGCCCAGACATGAAAGCCGTATTGGAAATATGCTAAATATGCAAACATGTGATATTTTTACACAGTTATAAACGTCAAAAATGGAATCTGCTCCCCGAAAAATATATCCTGGTACCATAGACGACTACTTAATCAATATCCGCTCATCGTTCCGTTTTACCGTCCAAATTGGCCGTCATATTGTACATTTTCAAAATAAGTGAACTTATAATCATTTTACACAGTTGTTACCGACCTACATGGATTATGTGCCCTTAAAAACATATATATTGATACCAACGATGACTACTTAATCAATATCAGCACATTGTCCTATTTTGCCGCCAAACATGACCGCCATCTTCGAAATATGCTAAATATATGAACATGCGATCATTTTACAAGGTTGTTAATGCCAGGAATGGAATCTGTGACCCCGAAAACATACATATTGACACCAAACACTACTACTTAATCGAAATCAACACATTGACCGATTTTCCCGACAAAAATGGTCGCCATCTTGGAAATATCATCATGAAATGATTGAAAACAATCTAAAGTATAGTCATGAACCCTGCCAATATTAATACATTGTTAAATCACAGTTGATATGTCGATAACATTATAAATAAGGTGAAAATAAAAACATAAGTTGGAATATTATCGCAAAATGGCACCGTTAAATAAAGCCCCCCCCCCCCATACCATGAAGACCTACTCAGAAAAAATGTCAACATTGGTTTTTTGTAATCAAACATCAAAACCTACAAAATAAAGCTTATTCCATGATTTCTTCCCGAAAAGCCGACGGATGGGAATTATGTTACAAACCCTATCCCACTATCGGCTGTAATGAAGGTAAGTGATATGTAACCACGCCTACACATTTGCGATGAGGCACCGGTTTACTTTTTGGGAAAACTTGCGCGTTTACACAGAAGTTCTCACAATGGCTTCCTTTGAAGAATGTGTAGAATATGCAGTTCAAACATGAATAAGGCAAATTGGATAAAAAACTTGACAGAAAATATATCAGAATTTGAATTCTTGGCATGATAAAACATTCTTCAGATGAGTCGTCACGGGCAACGCCGTTGATAATCCGGGAACTTGAAAGTAGTTCTAATGGCGTACCTCGTCACACAGCCGAATGATATTCGTGGGGGATTACTTCTAATTCATGTCACTTTACTTCCTGGTCCTTCCGCCTCAAACCAATTCACTGATCTGCGGCTAGGGACAATAGGGTCAACAAAAATTGCTTTGCAACAGGCACAGAAACGGGAAAAGAAAGAATTCCTATGCATAGACGAGCTACTATCAAGGAATTTGGGTATAGTCATGGTCCTATATAATAACCCAAATATCACGCTTGACCGAACATGACACAACTACTACAAATGAAATGAATATTCGTCGAGATCTACATTTCTATACTGTATATGTACAATACGCTATTAACGTCAAGAACTTTGGCGAGACACCGTCCATCGTACATACGATAAGCTATCACACAGGTAATATATTATGACATTTTATTTTCTTATATTCAGGTTTACTTTTTTCAACGCTATAATATGTATAACTTGTACACTTTGCTGACATACGGGGTCGAGTGTCATGGACAATCACTAAGATTATTCAATTTGTTTAACAAACACACAATGCACTCGACCAAGCTTTATGTTCAGCACATTAAGACCTAAGACAATCGATGAAAATCGAAATATATAACAAAGCAAAATCAACAAAATTTAATATTTCATTTTGATCTAAATCAAACAGATTGAATTACCCCCATAATCTAGCATTGCCGACCAAATTTTATATTGTAAGATCTTGAATTTTATTATACATTATGCAAGAGCTTAATCTGCCTACTGCAGGTCTTTCTTTAGTCACGTTTACACTTGGCCGTGATAAGCAGTCACGTTTACACTTGGCCGCGATAAGCGCGCCGTACCTGGTACCGTACTAGGCTGGGATAAATTTCAAGAAATTTACCCGTTTACATTACTCTAAAATATCCGGTCTCAGAACCGCGCCAAGCACGCCAAGTGTGGAACTTATCACAGAAAAGTTAATTTCAGTCCCTATACATTACCCAGATGAAAACAATTACGCCGGCTGATTTAGTTTGAGCAGTCGTTTTGACTGAACTGATGACAGAACTGTCAAAGTATGAGGGTAAAAAGGTCAAAATTTGTTTCGCGCATGCGCAGTTATCAGTACTGAACCGTGCTCAGACCGGATAGCGTTTACACTACGAAAATTTAAAGAGAGCCGTTCCTGGCACGGTGCTCAGACCACATCACTTCAGTGGGCCAGATTGGTACCGTACCAGGTACGGCGCGCTTACGTTTGTCCCGTTTACACTACAAAAAAAACGAAGCGCGCCGTTCCTGGTACCGTTCCTGGTACGCTTAAAATTTGTAATGTAAAGGGGGTTAATGGGTCATAAATACTATATAAATGATCAATTAGACATTAATAAACTTATCTGGAACGAGATCACGGTGGTTAAGTGAATAAGGCGCTGGTTCGCTAGCCTGGAGGTCGGGTGTTCGATCCCTGCATTTGCCGAGAAAGTTCATCTCGATTTTCCGACGTGATTTCACCTTGTCAGTGATGCAGAAGGAGGGCCTGACAAGGACAGCTGCCTAGTCTTTCGGATGGGACGAAAAACCGAGGTCCCGTGTACACATTGGAGTGCACGTAAAAGATCCCTTGGCAGTTGGAATTCGATATAAGAGTAGGCCGTAGCGCTGCTGCCCGGGCAAAACATTTCCCTCATAGCACACTGTGTGGCGTATGCCCGTCTTCAATTAGCTCAGGTTAAGTGCATAACAGTAGGACCTTAAACCCCATTTCATTCATTCATTCATAATCAACTCTAGATGTGAACGCTAGCCGGCAATATTACTGAATTATAATTCGGTACAGTTTAATAACCTCCTTAATGCGGCGTTAGGTAAAATTAAATAAAAAGTAACAGTTTTCGCTATAATAGTGAACACGTAGATAATGAAAAGCAAATGTGATGAAATTGCGTCACTATATGAGCCCTGGCCCGAGTTCACATATAGCATTCTCAGACTTAAGTTGAGAATTTACGCAAATTTTGTTCACTAAAATATCGCCCTTTATAAAACTTTTGTTGTATTAATGTAACAAATACATCAATAAGAAACTATTTGTAAAGTTTTGTTTGTCTGCATCAAAGATATTTCTCATAAACAGTGATTGAAAGTTAAGCAAATTCTCAACTTAAGTCTAAGAATGCTTTGTGAATTGGGGCCAGATATGGGTGATAGAATTATTGTCTAGCCTCGATCGTCATTACTGGCGTTTTGACAATAATAACCAAAATCTCGATTATCCATTTTTACGGCAAATACATCCACCAGCAAACGTACGATGGCACCCAGAGTTGATTATGCTCTTGGTAAGATAATGGGTGTCTAATTGATAATATAGAGAACAATTAAGGCCAAATAAAGATCTGTAATAGGCAGATTTAAGTGTAATAATCGGTTATTTTCTGACAATGTTTATTAGCTCTCAAAAGATTATATTGATTACAATAAATCAATATATGCAAACAAAGCTGTACAAAAAAAATAACTAGCAGGTCCGGAGTTTTGGATTCCGGTGTTGGCCAAAAATTTCTAACGATGTCCAGAGTACATTTTGAGATACAAGTAAAAGAACACTTGGCATGTGGTAGTCAACGAGAATTTGGCCGAAATGCCACTATACGGGCAAAATGTTTCTCATATCACACTAAAGGCGCATGGAGGTCTTCCTTGGCCAAATTGGTGCAGAAGAGTAGGCCTTTAAAATCAATTTTATTTTATTTCACGTACTCGGTTAGTTAAATATTAAAATAAGTTTCCGGGATAGATATATCTTTAAATTTGATGACACGTTTCTTTGTATCATTGATTGTTACTTGTAGCCGGGCCCGAAGCTACCCCCCCCCCCCCCCCCAAAAAGAAAAGAATTAGCCCCCCCCCCATTATTATTTCGCCAACAATAATGATTTCTTAGGAGTCTTCTTAGTTGGTCACATCGTCAGCCCCTCCAAAAAAATCCGTAGCCCCCCCGCCTCCAATTTATAAGCTGGCTACGGGTCCGGTTGTAGCTGCTTGAATTAAAAATTCAGGTACACTCTATATGTTCATTCATTAAATCGAACATTTGAATTGGAATATGATATATTTTTATAAAAAATATAACCTTGATGGTATATCACGAATATATAATAATATACAATATACTAGATATGATATAAGTATAAACTTTATGTACATACTGTAACCGACCGACAGTGTATAGTATTTCTATTTGAATAAGAAACCGTGTTAAGATGATCTATAGGGCGAAAGTTGTTTGCTGAAATTATATTAAGTTGGACAGTCGATTCACGGGGGCAATAAACTAAAGCCACTGTGTAAAAGGGCACCAGCTTTGAATGTAAGTTTTTGCTCGTTCAGACACTTTTTTTTAAAAAACGATTATACTTCAACAACTATTTGCTGCATATGTTTTTGGAAATCTGCATGTAGAAATTAATTTGGATATTATTTTATTATTTTGGAATATTTAGCATAAAGTTGTCTACTTCTGTTATTTCAAAGGATTTTTAAACGTCATGTTTCTGTGGTTAAATTGATGTGCATTTTCTAACGCTTGAGTGGCATCTATCGATCAAGCACGATGAAAAAAGGCAACACAATTTATATGATAATCTTTGAGAGGCATTTTGTAACTGGATAGAGCAATAACTTTAAGTAAGCGTGATAGCGTTGAGAGAATACTTGCCCAAAACAAAGAGGTAGCTGTTTTCCAATAAGTATTGTGTTATAGTTAACAATTTATATGGGAAAATTCGCTGGTTTGTACACGTGTCGAAACGTCATCCATGTGTACCAAGCAGGAATTGTTTTCCAGATTATGTTGTGTTTTTTTTATGTGCATTTTCTTTTTCGTCTAATATTACAAGACATAACCGTTGAGTTAATCCTGTGATTAAACATGCAAAACTGATCGAGTGTATTGATTTTAGTGTTGACAATTGTACTAATAGATAACTATAAGGTAGTGTTACAATATATCTTATAGTACCACAAACACTGTCAACAATAAAACCAATACACACGATCAGTTTTGCGTGTTTAATCATTATATCAATATAGGATTATCATCTTTCTACTTATTCAGATAGTGCTGGTACAGGATGGACGTGGTGAACAATACTGCTGGAAGCGCCTTCCAGAATGCTGGAGTTGGTACCGTCGACTTGGTGGTCATTGTTCTTTATCTAATTTGTTGCTTGATCTGTGGTCTTTGGGTAAGTTGTTTAAGGTGTACGTCTATATCTTTAATTTACAGATTTAGCTAATACGTGTTCACATTCAATAATATATGCAGTTGGGGTACAAAGATTAAGTATGGGAACCGGTTCAAGCGGCTTTTTCGAGAAATGTTTGTCACCGAAGTTGCCGTTAGCAAAAAAAAAACAAAACAGTTTATTAATGATGCTAGAAACGTGATGTTTCAATTGGCTCGCATTTATAGACAAAAAACATTCATTTGTTGTAGCGGGGACTTTAAAAAGTTTTAACGGTGCACTGTATTGAAAACATGTGCGAGATTTACACATGTTCAGAGCCTGCGCATACACTATTGCGTCAGTATGGTCACTCAAATGTTACATTAAAAATGCTTTTTACCGATTTGCTGGTCTTCGGCGGTTAGGTTGCATTCAAAATATGAGTCAAGTCATAGCTGAGTTCTAAACTTTCATATATCACTTCATATATGTAGTTTTTAAGACGTTTGTTTAACGTCTCTAAAATAAAAACCTATAACCCTAACCCTCGGTAGATTAATTTGTACTTGCTTATCTTTTACTATGCGATCGACCATTCGAATATCATATTTAAAAATAAATCTATTTTGTTGTATTTATTATTTCTTGAGAGGTTTGTGATAACAATTTTAAATGTAAGTTAATCTATCTACATGTATAGACAAAAAAAGAAGCAGTGTCCTACTGCCCAAATTATCTGTATTTAAAACCCGTATCTTACCGCTTTAACTTGGCATTGACATAATAATATATAGGCCTACAATTATTGCCGGGTAACAAAACATGCATTTACATGTACCCATGTCTATCCCGGAAAACTGTAGATACTGATTACGTGCTGTTTCGGTAAGGTATAACATTCCGAGTCTAATATCAAAAAGATAATAATAAATCACGGAAATGGTGAAATTGACTTGTCAACCACGATAATTATTCCATTTCAATAAATTATAAAAACGGAATATAAAGCGAAATAAAATCTTAAAAAACTAAATCGGAAACATTTAATCTTGAAGCGGAGGGGGTACGTTGGCATGTATAATTTCGATCTGGCCGCAACTGAAATCATACAGAATCGGATGTTGCCATGTACTGTATATGTGGGGCCTATCTGTTCGCCCTATCCGACTGGCAAAACAAAATGTTCACTTAAGTTTTAACAATTAAAAATATGAACTCTAGGCTTCAATATCACATTTTTAGACACTAACAAGTGGCTGTTGTTCTTCCTACGAAGCTTTTTTTTTGAAAAAAAAAGTGTTAGACTCCACCAATTCAAGCAAATCGAAACTCGGCAAGCCTGGTTACTGGACCATTGTGTATCGAATGAATACCTTCGATTTTTGATATAATGTCACAATTAAAAAATAGCAAGGATGACAACATGTTTGGTCTTGGCCCATTAAGTAATGTTGCACTAATACCTACATCGACATGTTAAGATTACCATTAAAACCAGTGAATATAATTTCAGTATATATTCATGAAGGTGTCTTTAATTTAATCTAGCTAATCACCTGAAAAGATGACAGAGCACGTTCTTGTCATTATGTTAATTACTAATTATGAATTAAACATACTAGAAAGGGTCAGTGATAAGCAGTAACAGTATTCCATACAATTATAAGCAATATATGACGTTACGGTAAATAAAGGGTTTTAGCCATTTTAATTTTATTTACAGATACTTGATTCGGTTGCAAAATATTATATGCGCATAATACAATTCCTGACTTAAACAGTCCCTGGTATTTAAGTGACTTGCAAATTAGTTGCTTTGAATCATTAAAAAAGTTTTAAAAGAACACCACCCTCGATCAAATTCATCGAATTCCAAGCGTCGGTTACTTTTACACTTAACGTGTCCACGAGACTATGGATTTCACCCTCTTCGAACGGCTGCACGCTGTATCACGGTATCACTGATACGGGGGGGGGGGACCCGAAGAACATTATCGATCAACGCCGGTGTCGAACTCAGAAGCTCAGAGTCGCAGTTGCTCCCACGTTTCCTAGATCTTCTAATATTGGTTGTTAAAGATTAGATAAAGAGCTGGTAGTTATCACTATAAGAGTTAAAAACTAGATCATATATGGGAATATGCTAAAAAATGTTAGGCCTAGCCTCGATCATCATTACTAAAGTCTTACGATAAAAATAAAATTGTCTCGTTTATCCATTTTTGTATTAAATTGCACCAATGAGCGTTAAGCAGCTCATGGGATTCAATTCCATTGAAAATCCGACACATAAGATGCCTTTGAGAGTTGATAAGGCCTTTTTCTGTTACTAAATGTCTCATTAATAGTTTATATAACATTTCAGGTCCAAAGTTTAAAGTTCGCTTTACAAGAAAGTTTTGATGTTTATTTCGTCAATTAAAATTTGTAAGGATATCTAACATTTCTCACGTTGTCAGCGGGTACCCTCGAGATATTCATTATAAATGTAGGGCACCCTTTTCAGCACAAAATTCAAATTTAAATTAAAACGGCTAGTTGTATTAAAGAAACTCGACCTTTGATACATGTATTGAGCAACGGTATGCGAGTTTCTTTTTGAGAGCATAGGTTTAATTTACTAACCCCTTAAATCCACATAACACACGAGTACATTGATATTGACCTTCTCGGTACAATTGTATTCAAAAAAAAAATCTCGTACTTGAATGGGGCGCGGATTCAGTATTATAAAACTGGGTTGTTTGTACTTTTAAGAAACATTGTTAAGGGATGATTTAAGACTGGAAGCTACCATAATATATATATAAGTTCTGTATGATTAGTTGCATTTACAGTAATAAACATGTTCGATTACGGAAGAGTTAAACTGGCGTGGTTTCGAATCCCCGGTTGTACATGACAATGAGTAGGGTCGCCTGTGTAACCTCGTGGATTTTCTCATGTTCCTTCGCCCCCCCCCACACTGCTAAAGACCCCTAGGCGCTAGTGAATTATTGAAATAAAATGAATCCATATGTTAGTCCGAAATGACCTAGTTTGTGTCGAGTTGACGTTAGACCCCATTTCTAGGTTAGCCAGGTTCTCTTTATACATGGTTCAGTGTTGAGGGGCTCTCTACCCTCTAACCACCTTTGAAGCAGGTCCCACCCTATGAATTACACGTCTAACAATTTTTTTGACCTACTTCTAAAAAGACCATATACCTGTTTATGCAAAACATAATACTATATCCTTTTGTCAATAAAATATGGGTATACAATCCATGGACAATACAGACCTATGTCAACATTTAGAAATAAGCCATAAAAATGTTGTGTCAAACTAAATATTTGATGTAGAGCAACTTAATTCATCTTTTCCTTCAAGATCGCCTGGTAGTTCAGATATGACACAATCTTAAAAATCTGTTTAAACAAATTATAAAAACATGATACAGCTAGAATTTTGTAAACGTGAAGTGCAAAGCTGTGAAAACGAAATGTTGTTAATGCACTGATAAGCTATTGGTTTTTAGTACAACCCGGTTTCACAACGGAAAAATAGAAACAGGTTTCCTATTAACAGACATGACCATTTGTTTGTTTTACAAACTGATATATGTAAATATTGTTCTGGTAGTTTGTATGCAATGAATAATCCGCCGAATCCAAGATGAAATTACACTTCGTCATAGTATGAATACAATACATCATTCCAAGTGCAATATGGCTATGTGCATTTATCGATCTGATTAAAACACAGAACTATATTTTGTTCCGTTTTTTTCAATACTTTCCATGGCCTACACTACACAAAGATCGGACCTGTTGTATCGGAAAGTGGCGTCAGGGGTCGAATGAGCGGCTTTGACCATATGACGTCAGGCATTGGTTAATCAATCAGCGTTGACGTTTCTAGTGGTTTACCGACAGTTTCATGCACCGCACACCAAGACGTCGCCGTAACATATAGTTTTATCGGCTAATCCCTCATGCCACCCAAAACGCCGGTTATATAACAACTCTTTCAAATTCTAGTGTAGTAAAGACAAGTACAATTTTGAACTGTAAAATCGAAACGAAAAAGAATGTGCGTTTTAATCAGATTGTGCAGTTATACGATTCTATAAAACCTAAATGTATGTTATTTTCAAGCAAAACTTATATTGCTATCAATCGTTTTACAAAAAAACGAAACTCTCTAATATATCTACAATATGGTCCACACTGCTTTTTAACATTTTCTTAATCTTATCATACCGTTGTATTGGTTGTACACAAGGCTCGAATGCAATTTTAGGTGTTCATTATGGATAAGTTCTTGGCCCATATTTCTTACTATATAATTAGCTCAGGTTAAGTGCATAACAGTAGGACGTTAAGCCCCATTTCATTCATTCTTTACTATAAGCTTCCGCCAGAAATATTGAAACTTTATCGCCTTTATAGTATTATTAATAAAAATATTAATTCTCCCCTCTTTAAGGATACAATAGTGCTTGGGACATATACCTATAGCAAGAATGCAATAACCCTTTTCCCACTGTTCATATTTCTATCAATGAATATTAAAATGTTATTTCCATCCACGGGGGATTACGTGGCTAAGTGGGTGAGGTGCTGGCTCGCTAGCCTGGAGATGGGGTGTTCGTTTCCTGAATTGACAAAGAAAGTTCATGCAGACTTTCCGGCGTGGTTTCCCCTCGTCAGTGATGCAGGTCGGAGGGCCTGACAAGGACAACTGTCTAGTCGTTCGGATGGGACGGAAAACCAAGCTCCCGTCTACACATTTGTGTTCACGTAAAAGATCCCTTGGCAGTTGGATTTCGATATAAGAGCAGGCAGTAGCGCCGCTGCCCGGTCAAACTTTCCCTCATAGCACATTGTATGGCGTATGCCCGTTTTAATTAGCCTAGTTTAGGAGCAGCACAGTAGGATGTCAAACCCCATTATATTTTCCATATCTCCACAGCATTTGAAGTATTCTATACGTGATGAAGGCATATAGTTGACACTATATCGTATATACAACTGATTTAGTTCATTGTTTCAAATTGATATAGAATTTAACTGTAAACTTATATTCATTTTAGGCAACATGGAGAACACAGCGAGGATCTGTGGCCGGATATTTTCTAGCGGGAAGAGATATGCTGTGGTTTGCTGTGAGTTTTTCTTAGAAAATTCTTAATCCGAAATTTCATAGAATGGATCCGATGCCACTGTACTTACATGTAATATCGATTTAATGCAAACTCCATTCAGTGCTATAAGTAATATTCTAAATCGAGTATTAAAGGGGCTAGACAACCACATACCAGTCATATTAACCAGAAATATTAAAGGGGCTAGACAAACACATAACAGTCATATTAACAAGAAATATTAAATGGGCTAGAAAAACACATAACAGTCATATTAACAAGAAATATTAAATAGTTGGCGGATAGTGCGCATCTGACAGATTGAAGACATCGGAACACAGATCAAGCCTACTCGAAACCAGGCAAATAGGCTGGTACTGATTTCTGAAATACTATTGATCCGATTGATTGAAATCTAATATTATAGATCAGTAATGTTTGACGGATAGTAATGCATGGCGTCCTTAACGACTGGCAGTATAGCAAATTGTTTGTGTTTGCTTTCCATGATTTCGTTAGATAATGCTTTTGTAACTGGTTTTCATTCATTACGTTTCTTCGTTTATCTTTCAGATTGGAGCTTCACTTTTTTCAAGTAATATAGGTAGTGGAAGTTTTATTGGCTTGGCCGGTACAGGAGCAGCCAATGGTCTTGCAGTAGCTAGTTATGAACTGAACGTAAGATTTAGATTATTCATAACTTTATTTATAAATTTATCTACCTTATAATTGTTAATATATATCACACGAAATTGCTTTAATATATCGAATTAATTACAAGTTATAAATATTATATTTCCAGGGTCTGTTCTGTTTATTATTGTTGGCTTGGTTGTTTGTTCCAGTTTATATATCAAGCGGGGTAAGAACAAATACAATTATTAAATAATTTATATAATAACGAAAACAATTAAAGCCAAGCATCACTCATTCCATTCTAAATTTTATTGTTTTCTACTGAATTTACATTACAATCTTTCAGATAATAATACTAAAATATTCATATGGGGGGGGGGGGGACTGTTTGACGGAATGGTTTATGCATGCGCGTTGGATCGAACTGTCTGCCATTCAGTCAAGTGGCTTGGTTTCGATTCCCCGCCTGTCCAACCTCGATGATTTGCTTCGGGCACCCATCCCTCCCAAAGACACGTATGCGCAAGCCAATTATTGTGCTGCATGTTAGTCCCGATGCCCTAGTCAGTGCCGCGTGGACGTTACCCGTCACCCCCATCCCCTTTCTCCCTCTATATTGGGAATACTTAGTAATAATATAACAAATGGCTTTCCATTATTAAAACGTAATGTGGCTTTTCACATAAGCAGTCTTATTCTCCAAAATATACCTGAGACTAACCCTTTAATTTACATTATCTAAATTATCTCCAAAATATAACTGAGACTAACCCTTTAATTTACATTATCTGAATTATCTCCAAAATATAGCTGCGACTAACCCTTTAATTTACATTATCTGGAGTATAGTTTGTTTATTATAAGATAGTCTGATTGCGTTATTATTCATTTAGCGTCCGATTATCTTTATTGCTGTTTTTTTTTATCTTCATAGGTGTATACTTTACCCGAATATTTACTGAAACGATTTGGTGGCCAGAGATTGCAGGTGTATATGGCAGTCTTATCGTTGATTATATACGTGTTCACTAAAATATCAGTAAGTTTAATAAACTTTTAGTCTAATTAAACGATATTATGATTACTGTGGTATGTGCAGTAGCGTAGGCAGGGGGACACGAGGGGCTAGGGTGGTGCACTTTTAGTTTTAAAATGTCGATTTGGTGTGCTGGGAAGAAGCGTCTAACACAATCTCATTTCTTCCGAATACATTACATACAATAGACACTCTCGATTGATAAACCGAACTAAATGGAGTTTTATTTTAGTCAATATGGGCTAGTTTGAGGCAAATTGGTTTTGTGAGGACACATTAGCCTTTTGGTACCATCCGAGCGACTTGGCCTACGTGTATTTATAAATAGCCATTTGATTATATGTAGTACTATCCGACTACACATCTTAGGTTTTGGCCTGATCGTTTAAGGGGGGGGGGGGGGTGTGACTCTGGGCTGCTACTGTCGTGTCTTTCTTCTTAGTGGACTTCACCGTTGTGTTTTCTCAGGATACACAAATCAAATATAATAGTAGCAGGAACAACGATAGTGTTTTGGCTAAATGTTTATATGTCACAACAGTTACAGTTACACAGCACATTATAGTATCTAAAATTAACATCTCTTTCTCTCAAACCCCAGTCCAGTATAAGTCTAACCAGTGTGGCTAGACTCAGGAAATCACTACATCGTGAAATGATCTTCTGAAGAACCCAATGCGAGTCTGATTTTCAAAGAATCCAATGCGC